>ML675629.1:58164762-58208477 GCA_007922155.1 Mesoclemmys tuberculata | reverse complement strand
TAGATAGATAGATAGATAGATAGATAGATAGATAGATAGATAGATAGATAGATAGATAGAAAAACATTAAGAACATTACAGTTGCAAAGTCAAGCACACACACACACACACACACACACAATTTAGGAAGTTCAAGATTTAAGATTGCTTGGGCTATCTTAATTTGGCCCTTTTGTGTGTATTCATTAGGATACAGTCTTTATTACATGACCATTCACTATTCTTTCCAACTAAATTAAGAAGAAAGAGAAAAGCAAACCAGTTCTACAAAACCAATATCCTTTATAAACTAAAGATAAGCAGAAAACAGTGGAGAGAAAACTCAGTAAGTAATAATAATTGGCCCTGTAACTGAAGTAACACTATTTCAATATTTAAATTAAGACAGAAGTCTCCTGTACAAATTAGAGACCAACTAACGTGAGATTTAGTTAATTTAGGTACTTGGGCTACTAATGACAAATGCAAATGAGTATGGATATATTCAGAGTAATTAACCAAGGAGCAAATAAAAAAAGAAAGAGGGTGCATAACAGTGGTTAGAAGAAATAATAATAAAAAGATATGAGATTTATTTTAGAGAAAAACAGTACCATCCTCAGGTCCCTGAAGCTGTACTAAGGAAAGAAAACAGGTTGATAGGATACATTGCTAACAGTACAGTATAAATCAAAAGTAGCATTATCTATCTATTAAGTATGATCAGACTGCACCCAAGCTACTTTATCCAATATAGGTGGCCATGCCTTAGAAAGGATATAATTGCTCTCAGAGGGAAGCAGCACAGAGCAAACAAAACAAAATCATGGTTCAAAGACTTCCATTATGAAGAAAAGTAAAGTTGGTCTTATTCTTTCTGGAGAAAAGATTTTATTATGACTTGATCCAAGTTTTTAAATTACAAAGAGCATGATGAAATTGTTCCAGATAAACTTTCACACCTAAAACCAGTGGATTAGAATAGAAAATTCAGAAATGAGGAGCAAGTAAAGTATTTACTCTGAGTCCAATTGTGCAATTCACACTGATGAGCATTTACACCAGAAATCCCATTAATCAAGGGGATTATTCATGTGAATAAGTAAGTATTCAACAATTTGCAGAAAGGTTTCACAATTGGGCTGGATAGAAACTAGAAGTGTATATCCAGGTAAGAATACCCACTTAGCCTTAGGCTGCTGGAACAGCTTCTGGCATAATTTTGACAGACCTGGGGCCTTTCTAAATTATAGCAACCTTGGCTGGGCTGCTCTATACACCACAGTGCTGCACAGATTTTCTGTAGTGCTGTGAATTGCGACCCTGCTCCCAGAACTCCTATTTCATCTTCAGCCACACCCTTGCACATCACCTGTAGTGCAGCTTCTGAGTGGGTCAGTACAAGGCAGCCTTTTTCCTGTCTTTCACAGTTCCTGAATTGGGGAAATATTTCCCAGCTGGAGTGGGGCTTTCTAGACCCTCTTTGTACCACTCCAGCCCTTTTAAACAGTGTAATAAAGAAAGTGTAATAAAGAAAGAGTGGGGGTAAGGTTCTTATGAGAACTATCTGCTACAAAAACCATAGTGAACTGCTCAGCAGAGATTCCAGTTCTGCCAGACACAACACACATGTATGGCCATGCACAGTGATCAAAAACTACAGAAATTAGGAATTGCATTTTCCACATATTTTTTTCCCTGTGGATTTTCTTAGTGGGGTTGTATCTCCATGGTTGATTCCTGGAAACTAATAATGTGGAGGGAACATTCAATAGGGACAGAAACAGGCAAAAAAAGGGTAATCACAAAAAAATCACATTTCTTACATTACTTGGCCCCACATCCCATTCTCAACTCTTTCTCAGTCATGTTGGTATTTCCCCAGCCGTTTGCCACCTGCATCCTGATAGCCGTACCCCCGACCAAGAGTGAACACACTTGCCCATGCCTTGGCCAAGATGAGATTGTGGCAGGGATTGACTCCAGACCCTCTTTTGCCTCCTGTACCTCTCTTTTCAAGGTTGCAGGGTGCCCTTTCTCCTCAAGGATGGACTGACTAAAACTCTCCCCCACACAACAGATTTCTTAGTAAGAAATTGGTTACAGAATACGATTTATTCAAAACAAAGAACATGAAGTAAAAATAAACACTACAAAATGGTTTGCTCAATGTACCTAAAGGCCAGGCAAGGCATTCTCATCTTAAATCACAGAAAAGAAACACAAATGAATACATGTTCCAAAAACGATTTGTGTCCCACTGATGCATATGTGTTACAGAGCCCCCTCTGGACCTGTCTAAAGGGGCTATGAATTGCTACTGGGCCCAGGTAGGGAGCTTTATCTCAAGTTGTAATACCACATGCTACTGAGTAGCAGCTCTCTCACTAAAATGAAATAATTAATGAGATTGACATTTAAACAGAGCTGGCTGAAAAATGAGATTTTCTTCAAAAAATATTTGTCCCCTTTTCATCAGAAAATTTCCCAGTTTGAATGTTTTTGACCAGCTTTGTATTTTAATCACCATAAGATCAAATTTTGTTACAGAATCATAGACATGTAGGGCTGGACATTGCTCCAAAAAAGTTTGTGTCCCACTGGTGAATATGTGTTACAGAGCCCACTCTGGGCTTCTCTGCCTTAATCTTCCTTAGTGCAAATTAAGCCCATTACTTCTTGTTCTACTTCAGTGGACATGGAGAACAATAGATCATCATCCTCTTTATAAGGGCTGTTAACATATTTGAAGACTTTCAGGTCTCCCCTCGGTCTTCTTTTCTCAAAACTAAACATACCCAGTTTTTTAAATATCTTCATGATCAGTGATGTTTTCTCAACCATTTAACATTTTGGTTGCTGTCCTCTGGACTCTCTGCAATTTGTCCACAACTTTCTTAGTGTGGTGCCCAGAACTGGACACAGTACTCCATCTGAGGCCTCACCAGTGCTGAGTCAAGTGGAACAGTTACCTCCCAAATCTTAAATGTGACACATCTATTAATACACCCCCAAATGCTATTAACCTCTTTTGTAAATGCATCACACTGTTGGCTCATATTCAGTTTGTGATCCACTCATACAACCCCCATATTCTTTTTTGCAGTACTATTGCAAATCCAGTTATTTCCTATTTTGCATTTATGCATTTGATTTTTCCTTCCTAAGATTAGTACTTTGCACTTATTCTTTACTGAATTTCATCTTGTTGATTTCAGACCAATTATCCAATTTCTCAAGGTCCCTCTCTTCCTGCCCATCTCATCCACGGCACCTGAAGAGAGAAAAGCAGCAGTCATTGGATTCTGCGGGAGGATCCTTACCTGAGAGTTTGGTCAGCAGCCTGATGGAGCATGTACTGAGAAAGTTTGCTTTGCAACTAAGATAGTGTCTTAAGTATATACTAGTAATGTATAATCTTTATTTTTCTTGTGACTTTTATACCTCATTACTTGTACTCACTTTAAAATCAGTCTGTTTGTAGTTAAGAAAGTTGTTTTACTGTTTATCTATTCCAGTGTGTTCAAGTTGAAGTGTCTGGGTAAGTCCATTTACCCAGGAGACATCTGGACAGTATAGGACATACATTTGTGGGGGGAAATCTGGCGGGAGAAAGTATGTTGGCAATTTTTAAGCCTGGTAAGAGCCAATGTGTGGCTGGCTGGCTGCCGCACACACAGAGACATAGCTGGAAGTGATTTACATGTTGGAGGCTGTCTGTGAGCAGTCCAGGTTGGAGACTACAGCAACAAGGCACCGCAGTTTAGAGGGAAGAGGTGACACATTAGTCTGGATTGTACCCATATGGCACACTGTGTCAAAAGTTTACAAAAGCTTTAAAAAATGAATCACATCTATTGTTTCCCCTTATCCACTAGGCCAGAAGTCCTATCAAAGAAGGAAAATAAGATGGTTTGGCTTGATTAGTTCTTGACAAATCCATTTTGGCTATTACTTATCACCCTATTATCCCCTAGGTGCTTACGAAATGATTGATTAATAATTTATTCCAGTATCTTTCCAAGCATCGAAGTTAGGCTGACTGATTTATAATTTCCTGGGTCCTCTTTGTTTCCCTTTTAAAAGATAGACACTATGTTTGCCTTTCTCCAGTCTGGAACCTCATCCCTCCTCATCGAGTTCTCAAATTTAATTGCTAATATTTCTTAAATTGTTTCAGCTAGTTCCTTAGGGTGAATTTTGTCAGACCCTACAAACTTGAATACATGTAACTTACCTAAATATTATTTAACATGTTCTTTCCCTATTCTGGCTTGTGTTCTTTCCCTCTTGCTGTTAATATTAATTGTGCTAAGCATCTGGTCGCAACTAACCTATTTTAGTGAAGACCGAAGCAAAATAGGCATTAAACACCTCAGTCTTCTTGGTGTCATTGTTATTAGCTCTTCTTTCCTCTTAAGTAGTGAACCTATACTTTTGTTTGTATTTCTCTTGCTCCTAATGAGTTTATAGAACCTCTTTGCTTTTATGACTTTAATATTAATCTCTTCCAGAAACTGCCAACTCTTTTAAACTCCTTTTTCATTTTCTTCCCATGGGACCTACCCTACTAGTTCTCTGAGTTTGCGAAAGTCTGTTTTTTTGTAGTTCACTCTCCTTATTCTGCAGCTCTCATTCCTTTCTTTCCTTAGAATCACAAAGCCTTTTATTTCATGATCATTTTACCCAAGCTGCTTTCCACCTTCAGATTCAAAAGCAATTCCTTCCTGCTAGTCATAATCAAGTCTAAAATAACCTCCTTTCTGGTTACTTCCTCCATCTTTTGAAACAAGAAGTTGTTCCCAACACATTCCAAGAAATTATTGGACATCTTGTATTACTTTTCCAACAGATTATCATGCTAATCTATATCCCTGGCAATCCAACTGGCCTCAGTGAAGTTGCCCAGTGGTTAAATCATTGCAGAATTGGATTATTATTGTGATTACTGAGCTTTAAAACCTGTCTTGCACAGAATTTCCAGTCTGATAGCAAGATTTCCATAGAATGGTACTGACATTCTTTTCCCGAAACACAGGTGGGATTGTAAGTTTTGGGGGCTGTAAATTTCAAAATGTCATTGAATTCTTATTCACAGCTAATAAGAACATCACTAAAAAAAAGCGTGTGTTTTTTTAAAAAATCATGCGTTACCTAATATATGATAACTAACATATTATAAAATACTAGCGTGGGCAAAGACCGTTGTATTAACATTTGACTGTTTGTCCACATGAGAATTTTGCCATGTGATGGCTAACACATGGTAAAATAATCCACCTTTTTTCCTGGTCTGGACACATCCAAAGTTTTCTTTACAAGCTGAAAGACAAGAAGCATTTATTTTTAAAGGTACACTTAAATTATACAGAAAAACAAAATCCGCAGTACTTATTTCTGTAGCCCTAACAATAGCACATCATGTAAGGCCAGAGTCAATGTCTGATACCATCACTGACATCTGGAGAGAACAGCTGACACAAACCAAGTAGTCAACCACCTGCTTTAATTTCTCTTTCTAAGAAAAATGAACTATTTTTATGTATTAAAATCTCAAAGGGGATTAAAAACTTTAGCTCAGAATATTTTCCATGTTGAAGTTCTTCCATGTTGAAGTCCTTATACCTATAAAGATGTCAGTGCAAAAAGTTTTCTGGACAAAACATTTCTGGGCTGAAATTCTTATGTTTTAAGAACTTCAGTTATTTTTAAAAAAATCCAAAAGATTAAAGACACATATAGTAACTGCCTTCAGGAGAATAATTTTTAAATGCCCTCTAGTCAAAATAGTTTCTTCAATTATGTCTATTGCTTTCCTTTTGTCCTCAGGCAATAAACCGCATCTCAGGAACAATATTTTTCTCTGGATAATTATTTTACTGCTTTTGTGCTTAGAGCCAGCCAATATTTGTATAACATTTATTTTAGAGATATAAAAGATAATTTTAATATATTTTTATTACTCTTTTAGTTATGAGAATGTAAGAACAGCCATACTGGGTCAGACGAATGGTCCATCTAGCCCAGTATCCTGTCTTCAGACAGTGGCCAATGCCAGGTGCTTCAGAAGGAATGAACAGACAGGTAACCATCAAGTGATGATTATCAGATATACAGAAGTAGAAAAAGCACAACAAAAATTATGAATGTCCAAATGAAGTGATGACTCTATTAGACTATATTAAAAAGTTTACACTGTGTAGGAAGCTAGAGAATATTAACACAAAGATGAAAATACATAAAGTTAGAGAGTATCTACAGAAAGAAAGGAAAAAGGAGTTATGGGATAGGAAAAGATTCCACTGAGTACCAATGGTTCAATAAACTCAATGGTTCCAAATTCTGGTTCCTTTTACACTCAAGACAATGGATTGACTTCAATGGGAATTTCGCCTGAGTAAAAATTTCAATATTGAGTCATAGGAGAAAGTAAAGATTATGGAACATGGTCTTGGCAGGTGTAAAGTCAGTATTGTTCCACTGAAGTCAGTGTAGCTAAGACAAATGACACCAGCTGAGTATCTTGTTCATTAGATAGAATAGGCATGAAGACTGACCAGAAACCAGTTACAATGCTCACAGTAGTTTATTTCAAAACTTCCATTCCTTTTTTACATTTACTTACCAAAGAGTCATATATTTTATTTAGGTTAGTAATCACATACTTTGTTTTTATTCTGCACAGGGATTATGACAGAGATCAGCTCTCAACATGATAAAAGAAGAAAGATCTAATTCACATGGGTTTTGTTTACTGATGTTCCTATTAACAAGTCTGTTGCTAGGAATATCTTCCTTTTCTACTTAATTTCATCTCTCAATGAGCAATATCTTTTAACAAACATGAAAAAGTCTAACCATAAATGCTGTTCAAACTTATGATTTAGTATGAATGGGTTTCCCTAAATAAACATCAGAACTGATTAATTTTTTTTTAAAAAGCACTCAGTGTATTGGATGCAGCCTTATGCTCAGTTTTTTATATTTATTTATGTATTCTGCAAAAGTTTTAAAGCAGCAGATTTGGAGAGAGAAAATTAAAGTCCTTGAAGACCTTCATTAGAAAAAGTTTTGCAAATAAAAATAAATGAGAATTGAGAGTAAAATAAAAATATTTTGGTATATCAAGATGTGGTGGACAAACTAACAAAGGGCCCTGATTCTGGCAGGCTCTGAGCCCTGTCTATTCCAGCAAAGTCAATTGGAACTGTGCGTGCCCAGAATCTATTACAATCAGGTCACTTAAGGTGGCCACATTAGTTAGATTTATGTAGCTAGCTTTAAACATCCTACTTTGAAAACTTTGGCCCAGATCCTCAAAAGTAGATGCCAATCTCCATTAAAATCAATTAAAGTTAGGTGCTGAAATACCCTTTGAGGATCTGGGCATTGTTCTCATGACTTGTATTAGGTGAGCAGAAATGGGATTCCAACCACAAACCTGAAGTCCTTTGCTGCAGAATCTGAGTAACTCCCTTTGAAGTCAGCAGCTCTTGGCGCTCCGTTTCCTGGACACAAAACGTCTTTGACCTTCCGAGTAGGTTTGGGACCAGTTTACTATACTTTGGAATAAGGTTCAGGAATAAAAGTAATCTTTTCCACTTACACTCTAATTGTCAATACACGATGCAAATTTTGAAATCAAAGGTTTCTGAGTATTTCAATCAGGCTTTAAGGATATTTCTGCTGACTTGGTGAAAATGGATGATTTACATAAAACAGGCTAAAAAATTCCGGGACAATTATTGTGAAAACTCCTACATATATTATATCCATATGCAGCTATGACATTCTGGGGTGCAATCCAGACCTGTGTCACCCCTGTCCTGCAGCATGGGGTGCTTCCCAATGCTTTGGTGCTGTAGCTCCCAATGTGGGCTCTCAAAAACAGTTAAGCAGCACGTAGATCACACCCTGAGTGTCTGTGGATAGCCAGAGTCCTAGTCCAGCAGCTCTGACCCCAGCAGCCTGTCAGCAAACACCAAACACGCTCTGGTTTCCAGCAGCATTGGAAGGTGACCTCAGTTCCAGGTTTCCCCCCCAAAAAAGCATGTCCTGCACTGTCCAGCCCTCTCCTGGACAGTTCAGATATATTAGGTCCATTGTCCCTCTGGGAGGACCAGTCTGCTACTTGAAATGGAGTTACCTAAACAATTCACAACATTGGATTAGTTTTAATTACAGAATGAAACCAGTTCATTTTTTACAAAGAGAGAAATTTTAAGTGAGTACAAGTAATGAGGTGTTAAAGTCAGAAATGGTTACAAGCAAAATAAACATAAAACAGTATCTAAACTTAACAAACTAGACTTGGTTCAAGTGAAGTCCCTTTCCTCACGTTTTCAGTAACATTGCTGACTAAATTCTCAGGTCAGGATCTGTTCCCAAAGTCCAACGACAGTTTCTTTTGTCTTAGGTGAAAAGAGATCGAAAAGAAAGGTGAAAAGAATCGATCAGAAAAGATAACTTGGGATGTTTTTGTCCCTCACTTTTATAGTGCAGTCTCCCTTTGAGATGTGTTTACCCCTCAAAGCAGAGTTTATGCAACCAGTAAAGGAGACTGACTAGATGGTGGCTAGTAGTGAAAGAGGTTCCATGCCATTTATTCTCATCTCCGTTCATTGAAATTCAGATTTTCCTTGTCTCCTGTCTTTCTGCTCTCACTGTTGAGAACCCTGTTTAAAATATGGCTGTATATTGAGATAAACACTCACTCTTTTCTTTAAAATCTGTTTGACTAGTCCTGCCTAGTCAGAGCTACACAGATTTGAACATCATTCAGGGGTAATTCATAACTTTACGTATAATATCACTACAGACTTTCCACCTATCATTTCCACGATATCATTGACCAGTACATTATTAGTTTTCAAATGATACCTTACAAAGTATATTTTGTAAAAAGACTATTAAAATAGCGTGTAGGGTCTGAATACAGGAGTGCATAAACACAGTTGCCCCCGTAAAAAAATTGAATATAAAGTCTAGTAACAAGATCCGTGTGCGTGCATGTGTATGTGTAATACGTGCATGTGGGATATTAAGCTATGCAGTGTCTGTAGCCATGTAACTTCACTATTTTATGTAGCTGTATTCATTTCAGTGCTTTATTATGACATATCATACATCAACATTACAAGCTGGCAAGCAGAGATAAATAGTGGCAAAGCTTTTTTTATGCTATTTTGTGCAGCTGAATAATTTGGAATCTCATTTTTGACAGTTTCAGGCTGAAGTATCATATTTTCCCAGCAACATTATTTAAATTCACAGATGAATGGGACAAAGCATACTCTTAAAAACCATAGAGCAGCATCACATGTGCACAAAGAGAGCAGAGCTCACCAACATTAGTTAAAGTCTGCAACATTCTCCTTCACTAATGTCTTTATTTTAATGGGTAATGGCTGCTACTCTTCAATAGATAATGTCAAAGAAGCAGCAGGGGAAAAACTAACTATGACCTGATTTAATAGAACTCGTACTATCTTAAAAGTCATTTACTTCTGTTATTTAATTGTTTGTTCATGTTATTTAATCTATAATAATGATTCCACCAAAAAGTGCTTAGCCAAGCCTCAATACACTTTTTACATATTTTAAATATACAGACATACAAATAACTACAAGAAATAGCGGCCTCTCACCAAAATGATAATAGCAATAATGAGAATCAAGCTCAAACACTTTCTGATCTGGTCTGAATGTACCAGTCATGAATGCCTCTCTCCATCCTCAAAACTGAGGAAAATGGATGACTATAGGTCATGCCTTATAGCATCAACCTTAAAGCATCATGCCTTAAAGCATGCCTTATAGGTCAACATATCTGAGCTGCTTCAGATCAATATGGGGAGTGAATTCTAAAACAGAGGGTCCTTTACAAGGAACACCATTCTGGTAGTCCCTTTTCTATTAGAGTGAGAGATTGTCTGCTGTCTAGCATGAATGTAGCTACACCAGTGGCAATCACCAGGTGGAAATGATGCTGTAAAGTGGAGCTTATATTAGAGTGACCCACCTTGATCCAGTGCACCTAATGTCTGGCAGCTATGGTTCAGGATAGAAGAAAACTCTAAGGCAGGCAAGTTCCAAGCCATTTAAGCCATTGTAGGGCAAAACCTACAACTTATACTCCACCTGAAAAGGAATGACGAGCCAGTGCAGATCCCAGAGTGCAGGTGGCATGTGGCCTCCAGGAGATATACCACCCAATAAGGCTGTGTCTACACCTCCAAGGGAAGTCGACTTACTTTAAGTTGACTTTCAGGAGCCGATTTTTAGAAATTGCAGCAGCGTGTATACACTACGTTCTTTGCACAGGTCTCCTGCACTTACTCTGAGCAGTGCTACTTCGAATGGCAAGCAGTGCACTGTGGGTAGCTATCCCACAGTGCAACTAGCTTCGGTGGCCGTTGGAATGAGTGTCATCGTCCCAGGATGCAATGCTGCTTCCCTTTCTCTTCTCTCCCCACCCCAGACAAACAGGAAAGGTTTTTTCACGTCAGTTATTTACTCCCCGTGATTGTCATTGCTGCAGAGACATGGAGCCAGTGCAGCTCTATACTATTATTGTGTGTAAAAGGACTGAACTGCTAAGAAGAAGAAAAAAACTCACCAGATGTGCCTTCCACGGGATCATTAGTGCTGTCCTGCGTGCTGCTGGACTGGTCTGGGGTCAGGAATATGTCCTGACTTTCAGGGAGAACAGACACCCTGCTCTCCTGCACCCTGCTTTTCTCAACCTCCTCCTCATCCTTGTCCATGGAGTCGTCATCATTGTCTATGGACTGTGACCCATTGGAGGCATCAGTGCTGCAGGGTGGCACCGTGATAGGATCGCCACTGAGAATTGCGTGCACTTCATCATAGAAGTGTCATGTTTTGATCGAGGAGCCAGAATGACTGTTAGCTTCCCTGGCTTTCTGATAAGACTGACGCAGCTACTTGATCTTCACATGGCACTGCTGAGTATCCCTCTTGAGTCCTTTCTCCAGCAAGTCCTGGGATATCTTCCCATAAATGTCCAGATTCCTTTTGTTGGCTCTGAGCTGAGCCAGAACAGACTCCTCACCCCACAGACCGATGAGATCTAAGACCTCTTGTCAACTCCATGCTGGAGCACATTTGGGCTTTGCAGTAACCAGGCAGAGTACAGTCACAAAGCTCTCTTCATGCTGACAGCCCAGGAAATGGAAGTTCAAATCTTCCCGGGGTGAGAGGAGAGAACATTTCCTGGTAGTGTGACCACAGAGTAGCACACTGCAACTGTCCGAAGCAGTCAAAACGGGGCATTGTGGGATAGGTCCCAGAGGCCAGTAAAGTCAATTTAAAAGAATTCGCGTCTACACTGAACCTAACTTGAATTAACATATTTGATTTAGGCACTACGCCACTTGCAGAGGTAGGCTTATTAAGTACTTTTTCAAGGCAACTTAATTTGAATTAACTGTAGTGCCAGTGTAGACACAGGTGTAAGTAGGTCAACATAAGTGACTTTAAGTTGACCTAAGTAGCCAACGTAGACCATGCCTAAGATATGCTACATTCAGCACCAGATTCAGGTGTCAGGAACCCTGAAGTAGAGCTGGTTAAAAATTTTCCTGCAAATCTTTTTTCAGTGGAGAGTTAGGGTTTTGATTAAACTAACATTTTTGTGGCAAGTGTCTGCTTGCCTAGAAAATTTCCAATTTTATGTCAGAAAACCAAAATCAATAAAAAGTCAACATTTTCCACTGGAAATTTTTCCGAAAATGAACATTTTTTGTTCATCTCAAATTTTGCATCCAACTCTACCTCCAAAGAGCAGTCCTATGTCAAGTGAGTAGCAATAATGTGGTCTTGTGGTGACACAGACATGAACTATGATAGCAAGGTCCACATCTGAAAGAAACTGTCACAATATCTTTACCAGGCCTTACTGTAGAAAAGCCATCCTTGCCACTGCAACTATATTATTTGCAGCAGCAGCAGCAGCTGGCTATACAACAATACCATCGTAGTATAAACTTCAGCTTTCCTTTAGGAAAGGAAGCACGGACCTTCAATCAGATGGAAGGATGAAATCCTCACAGTATTTTCTGGTTGCTTTCACCAGATGACAGATATAAGCAATATCAGCATAGGCACTTAGTCTCCATCTGTCACCAGGAGGAGGAGATGATCTCTTTATTCCATCAGCATAGTCTTTGTGCCTCACATGGACCAGTATTCAGAATGTTCGGTAAATGTCAAGGAGATCTGGAACAACTAAAAAGAGTGGCTTTCCACAGCTTTCTCAACCAACTTACCCAGCAATGGAAGATTAGGTACTTGGCAGTTATTGGTCAGAATGTCAAGTGATACTTTCTTAAACAAAGGCAAACGGACTCTTTAACAAAATCAGCAACCTACTTTCAATGGGAGCTTGTGCTTGTTCAACGCTTATGAAAATCAGGCCATTTATTTGGGTGCATTGGTGTAGATTTTCAAACCTAGCTTTAGGTTCCTTTTCTTGAAAAGATTTGTATTCCATGCCTTACATATTTAAATCAAGACCTGTATTAAATTACTGGCATGATTAAGGACCTAATTCTGTAAATCCTTAATTACAAATCATTGACTTCTCAAACTACATGGGACTACTCAAACAAGTAACGGCTTCTTATATGAGTAAAGATTTGCAGGGTTGGGTCCGAACTCACTAGGAAAAATAGAAGATTTTTAATAAATAGGGCGTTTGCATAGCACTACGGATGTATGCTGTACCATAGGAGAGATTGTTACTTTCGGTATAATAGGTTGGCTTTAAAAAGTTCCGGCCCGGGATATGTTTGGAAATTATTCGTCTCAAAGAGTTAAGTTATATGAATGATAAGAAACCAGAAAAATGGGAAAACACCTTTAATTATACCTGATGCATATGGATATCGCTCTTCAGGATTTTTATTTTTTTATTTTATTTATTTATTTATTTTTAATTGGTACTTTACAAAATTACTTTTAATGGAATTAGATAGCAGTGATAGAAAAATTATAAAAAGGAGTCATTAAGTTACATGCTAATGAATAATTCTGTTCTGCTAGAAGAAACCAATGAGCTTCCAACAGCACTTATTCTCTCTAACTATAAATAACTAAGTACAAAATACTGCATGTTTTACAGGACCAGTTTTTGTGGCATTCTGAAATAAAGTGCTTAATAACTAAACTCATTAATGCTAATGGTAAATCAGTGAGATTAAATATTTCTATAAATCATTTTATTAATAAAACAGAGGGCTCATTAAAGAACTGTTGAACTGTTAAGATGCAATATTTCAGTATCAGCATTTTATAAGCATTTCAGTTAGCACTGGTCGACAACATAGAGGAAGATGCATAAAATACCCAAGCTACAGAACAGGAAATAGAATGCAGACTCAGCTTGTTGAGAAATAAAGGCTGTTTCAGTGGGGGGCCAGAACTGCATAGCAAATGGAACATTTTTAAAAATAAATATATAAAGAGTTTCTAATTTGTGTTCTTCAAGGACCTTCTGAAGGACGGTGTGCTACTACTGTACACTATATCATTTTACTATTATCCTTAGAAGGATGACTGCCAACCTAAAAGTAATTTGAACAGTTAGACTCATAGACTCATAGACTCATAGGTCAGAAGGGACCAATATGATCATCTAGTCTGACCTCCCGCACAAGGCAGGCCACAAAACCCTACCCATACACATTTATAACAACCCCTAACCCATGACTGAGTTATTGAAATCCTCAAAAATGAGATTTGAAGACCTCAAGCTGCAGGGAATCCACCAGCAAGCGACCCATGCCCCACGCTGCAGAGGAAGGCGAAAAACCTCCGTGGCCCCTGCCAATCCGCCCCGGAGGAAAATTCCTTCCCGACCCCAAATATGGCGATCAGCTAAACCCTGAGCATGTGGGCAAGACTCACCAGCCAGCACCCAAAAAAGATTTCTCTGCAGTAACTCAGTTCCCATCCCATCCAGCATTCCCACAGACCATTGAGCAGACTTATCTGCCGATAATCCAAAATCAATTGCTTAAACTATCCCATCATAACATCCCCTCCATATACTTATCAAGCTTAGTCTTAAAGCCAGATAAGTCATTTGCCCCCACTACTTCCCTCGGAAGGCTGTTCCAGAACTTCACTCCCCTAATGGTTAGAAACCTTCGTCTAATTTCTAGTCTAAATTTCCTAATATCCAATTTGTACCCATTCGTCCTCGTGCCTATATTAGTACTAAACTTAAATAATTCCTCTCCCTCCCTAACGTTAATCCCCCTGATATATTTATATAGAGCAAGCATATCCCCCCGGAGCCTTCTTTTGGCCAGGCTAAACAAGCCAAGCTCTTTGAGTCTCCTTTCATAAGGCAGTTGAGGGAGGACAAAGAAGTGCATACTTATACACATATAAAAAAATAAATAGCTTAGGAGAACGAAGTGAGGAATAAAATGGCCTAATTAATAATATTTAACATATGTAAATAGTAAAAAATAATAGCAAAAAGTCTTCATTTCAACAGCAAATGTGACAACAGAAAATGGCTACAAAATAAGCGCTAGGAGGATATCGGGCTACACAATATCCTGCTTCTTTCACATGTAGTTCTTTTTCCTTAATTGGCACCCATATTTAAAAACATAAAAAATAAAATATTGGCACATGCCTAGTGTGATGAATAGAAAAAAATCAGTTAATTTCACCCTCAAGCTGCTCTCTCGTCTCCACCTCTGTATGATATTTCTTTGAAAAAGAGCAGATGTTAGCATTGGGGATGTGAAAAAAACATTGACGAAAGAGATAATATATTGCATAGGTAGTTTAAAAAAGCAAGGTTTTAAGAGCTTGTGACAGACAAATTATCTACATTCGTATACCTAGTTCTGTAAATTATGCTCCATGTAGGGAAAAGAAGCCTTTCCATTTTGGGTTCAGTATGTCAATTAAAATAATGTAAGTAAATGATTATCAGACCCCTATCTGAACTTGAGCTGCAGGACTAATCTTCTCAAAGCTTTACTCATTATGTGGGGAATGGAGGGCCATATGTTAGCTAATGACATTCTGCATTGACTTTGTCCTAAATGAATGAAAGCAACATTGGAAAGGACTTCAGACCTTAGGACCTTTAGGGAATATCCCTTGTGAAACATAAGTAATAAGACTATAATATGGATCATTTAATCAAAGCACAAAATTGCTATAGGCACAATCCAGTGCACAAAACACATTTTCTGGAGTCCCAGTTATTTCCTGTGCACAGCCAATTTCATCTTAATTTCAGGCCTGATCCAGTGTTATATATGTCAATGGGAATTGACGTAAACGTGCCCAGATCATGCCCATTGTTCACGTTGTATGGTTCTTTGATTTTGACAATATGCATAAAGTTGGATTTTTTAAAATCACCAGAATTTTGAAATGTGCATTAATGGGCATCATTCTTTCTTTCCATGCCATTCTGCAGACACTGTCATAGACCTTAATGCCAGAAGGAACCACCAGATGGTCTAGTCTGACCTCCATTGTATCACAGGCCACCATCACTCAGCACCCGCACACTAAATCCAACAACTGAAATTGGACCAAAGTATTGCAACCCACAGGAAACTAGCCTATTATGTTCCATAGGTAGAGAATAGGTGGGAGTGAGGTGCATCAATGCCTGAGGCCTGCTCAAAGGCAAAGAAATTATTACATGAGATATGCTGCAGAAGAAAGTGAAAAAAACCAGTTACTGCTCATCTGACCTGGGGGAAAATTTCTTCCTGACCACACATATGGCAATCAGTTAGACTCTGAGCTTGTGAGCGAGAACCAGCCAGCCAAGCACGTCAGAGAGAAAATGCTTGATGTCAACTCAGAGCCCTGGCCCTCCCCCTACAATGTCCCATCTCCAGCCATGTCCATTCTTGAGTCTTCAGAGGAAGAAGGTTGAAAAAAACCAACCCATAATACACTGGGGGGTGTGAGGGGTGAATCCCTTCCTGACTCCTGCAGCTGGTTGGCTGAAACCCTGAAGCATGAGATTTTACGAACATATGACAGAAACAGGAAACAAGCTAGACTCATTGAGCTACAAACTCTGAACTCAAAGAACCAAATCAGCTTTCATGTAAGTGCTGCAATTACACTGAAGTTAATGAAATATCATTTACATGAAAGTCATTTACATGAAGACTGAATTAAGTAAAGTAACTCTGATGTAAATCCTTCTTTAGTTCTTTTACAAAAATATAGTGTCCATCAACCAATGTATTCTTGGGTTGGCAAGCTGTCACCTGATATAAGTATTTTAGTTGTCCAGTTCATATTGTTAGATTATTGTTATAGCAGAACTAATGCATTATATATTGATATTCATATAATAAATTCTTCAAACAGCTTTAGAGAGTAATTTTGTCTAGCAGATAACCTGTGCAATGTTTAGGTTAAGCATCTGCACTGGACTGAAAGAGGAAATAGTCTTGATAGGTAACCAAGCTCTAGTAACCGAAAAGCTTCCAGTATTCACTGTCTTCCTAAGAGTATGAATTTAAGAAAGAAGGACTCTAACTTCAAGAAAGATCAGGAGACCATATGCTATAAGGTAGAAAATTGTACATATGATGAATTCAGCAGCTATTGGGGATGTACAAGAGTATCAGGATTTTTCTATAAAAGTTTGACTAACAGGTCACTTTGAATCAGTGTATTATGACTTGAAAAGTCAGACATTCAAGAACCATTCGGTACTGATAATGGCATAGTTTACGTCTGTAACCTTTATGACCATAAACAACATTAACAAACAGATGCTATTGTACTCTAAGGAACAAAATTAGTCACCATAATTGTTTTTCTTTTGCAAACTGTGCATGTAGATTATTAAGCCCTGCTAATTTTCTGTCATTAATAGCTGCTGTATAATTTAGGCAAAAATATAAATAATATGTGATCTAAAATGTCATGATTTGGATGTACTGTTGGCACATTTCCTAGAAATCATCAGCCAAAGAAAACTCTATTATTTGGAAATTTTATTAAAGCATAAAAACTGTTAACAAATGCTTCAAGAGTAAATGCTCTCTAAGGAAGTAGTTTTTGATAACTAGATATCTAGATATTAGTTAGGGTTTAAGGTTCATGTGAAAGGCCAAATCAAGGCTAGAGTTTGAGCACATATATGGTGGCACCAAAATCTTCTGAAATACCCACATAAGATTTGGCTTCATCTCATCCAGAATCAGAAAACAGGCCACTTCTTATTTTGATTCCACCCTGCAAACAGAACACATAGTGGTGTGTTTTACTGGTTTGAAAGAGTCTTTCCCAGTCATGTTAGAAGCAGTTTAGATTTGATGTGATGTAGTTAGCCCCTCCCTATTTAAAAGCTTTACAACGTATTTGGAACATCTAAATTATTTTAACTAAAATATGTATTGGTAAATTTTGATTAATATTTAGGTTATTTATCTTACAGAGTACTTAAATCTAATGAACACTTATGCTAATCATTTCGGCATCAGAGATATGGGAATAAGCTCTGTGAGAATGTATAACAGCCAAGTACAAGAGTTTACTGGGGTCAAAAAAAGCATCATTAAAAATAGAATTTATCCCTAGTGATGTTGGCAGTTAGGAATGAAAGGTTTGGCATGTAAGATGAGTTGTTAATAACTAGAAAAAATATTTTGCCTTTACACAACTGAAGATATCAAGGCATTTGACAAACGTTAACCATTTAATTTTCACAATACTCTTGTAAGGTAAGTAAAGGGATACATAAGGATAATTTCCTCCTGAAGTGTAAGATCACAGGTTTTATCAGCTATAGTACCCAACAATTAATGACAAGAAGTGAAGAAGAGTAATGTATCCAGCTGAAATTACAAGAGGAAGGTAGGCAAAATGTATTACCAAAGTTGAAATGTGGTCATGACACAAGGATTAATGTCATCACCTGCTCCACTCTCTTTAACTAATTCAAATGGTCAGGACCTTCCTTCATTTCTCATCAGGAAGACAGGACCTTCATCAGCATAATGTTTCTTAACAACACACTGGGTACAGACTCAAAAGGAAGAGAGCCACCTACTGAATCACCAAAACTATTTTCTTCAGCACCTATGTGCTCCATCCAGTTACTCATTGCTGAAAATTTTCATTGCTAGTTGGCCAAAAGAAAAATGATGGTGTCTGCCAAAAATGACATTCCATGAAGGAATAACAGTTATGGATGACCTGATCTTAGAAGGTGAAATACTTGTAGTACAGCACTCAGCAAGTTCGGAAATTACAGGTCATTCATTTGGGACACAAGGAAGTACAGAAGTGTAAGCACAGGACTTGGTGTGAATGCACATACCAAAAAACATGCTCAAATATTCACTTTGCTTGCATCATCGAATCCCAAGCTCTACGAAACCCAAGAACCTCCATGAAATGCCATCTCATCCAGGGCAAAGGAGACATCATACATTTTCATGGTAAATACTATGCTTGTACAGAACAATTACAATAATTATTTTTGCTGGAGTTACTGGAAAATACAAGCTTCCATAGTGGTCAGTAAACATAAATGCCTGTTTGTCTGACAGAATAAATGAGGGGCTGGTATCAGACAATAATGCCAATTGCAATTCACAAAAATTCCAAGAGTCTGCAAATAGCTATGATTCTACTCACACAACTTTTAGTCCCTGCTATCTCAATCAAACAAGCAAATAAAAGAAATCAAAACACCACAGATAGTGAAATACATAATGAAAAAGTCCCGAAACATGCTATGTTGGAACAGAGGAATGGATCAATTGATGGTATTGGATCACCTGCTCAGTTGAACTTTGATTTGCATTAGATTTTGTATTACTCAACTCAGCAGTAAAAATCAAAATTCATCAGTCCAGACACAGCTCAGGAAAAGCTTAAAATTAAAATCCTCTAGTCCAAATTCTTAGAACAGGAACATGAAAACCTTACCTCTTCTCCAGGAAGAAGAGAAACGTCATATGCAGAATCTTGAACAAAAAATAAAGCATGTATTTAAATCCTTCAAAGTTAACTTTAATCTAACTGGTCATGATTTCAATTTAACAAGGTCTAGTTTCAGTCCTTAACACCATTTTATTTACCAGAAGAATTTTACAAGTTTTGCTGCCAGAATCCACAGGAAACCAAAATCAGACAATCATCGTTATGTTTGCCAGGTTGTATTACTACCTGAGAAACTCTCTGTATAAATATTTATATGCAATTGATATATGGATGATGTAGTTTGAATTTAGATATTAATGGTCTGAACTATTTGTGAGACCAAATGTAATATATATGCCACCAGTAAATTTAATAATTGGGTTAGATACTCAGCTTGAAGTCAACAGAGCTACATCTATTTACATCAGATGAGAATCTGGCCTGAGAAATTTTCAGGCTGCATCATTATTGGGACTCATCAGACACTGCTATTATAGACACTCTTCCCAACTAAATGTACAACTGGTTAGATCTTGAATAAATTTTGATTCAGCCTGCTGGTCCAGTTCTTACCCTGAAGATAGGCCCATGCTTACTTCAGTCCTTCCCAGGCCACAACATTTCTTCTGGCTTTTTTGTTGCCTTATGGCTGTCCAATCACTATTATTCCTACCAATAGCCGTAAGTATAGTAAATATATAACAACATTTGCTGTTGTAGGTCATGTTCTGTGTTAAAAGCCATAGAAAGAGAATTGGAAAGTGTGACCCTGTAGACCAGGACCTCTTATTCTGTGATCTGAGCCTGAGAAGTGCTGAACCATCCCCATCTAGCATGAGTGTAGTGGGCATTGAACAGCTTCAAGGACCAGGCCTTGGTACATCATTTGACATTGGTGGAAATGCTTTGAAAACTTTGCTAAGAAGATGTTAAATGGGAGAAATATTTGTAATTAGGAGCCTGGACTTAGCACCAATTAAAATTTATCGGAAATTAACATTTAATTAACATTCATATTTAATTAACTAATTAACATTAACACTGATTAACATTTAACAGAAATAATTAGAATTGCTTTGCTTGCTTATTATCTCAAAGAGGGCCAAATGTAGCCTCCAGTAACACTTGCACAAGAGTGACAATCGTGGAGTATCACTGTGTAACTCATGGCAGATTTTGATTTTAATGAATGCCTTTTTTTCCCTTCAGAAAATACAAGGTACTCACATTGGACACTTTTGATATGAACATAGGACCACTTAATGGTTCACACCATTGACCTTGGCAGCGACCAAGGCCTTAGGGTTCAAAAGAAAGTGGAGCCTCCCCATACTGCAGCTAGCCACCAGTGCAAGGTAGAAGACTCAGGCAGGGAAATAAATAGAAAGAAATTCCTTTTGTTTCTGTGAAGATCAACCAAAAGTATGCAGCTCATAAAAGTACTGCGCTTTCTCTCAAAACAATCTGTCCCTTAATGATTACAGAGACCTCACACCAAATTCTAAGTGGGATTTAAATCAATGGGATTACTTCAGTGAACTTTAAGAAGAACTTGGCTTCTCTCATATGTTTTACGGAATCTTTAATATCATTTAAATATCATCCCTAGATTTAAAAAACATCAATGATGTATATTGTGTATTTAAAAACCCTTTACCATGTTCCAAAAAGGTTTTTTTAACATTTGTGAAAATTGACTGTATAAATTAGTAAAGGTTTTATGCTATCACAATATACTTCACCTTCTCTGTTGTTAATCTGAATGCTCTGTGAAGGAACATTTCCTAATGCATTACAGAAACCATCAGATTTGCAAAGAAATACAGAAAATCATATTGTCTTAGGACCAGACTCTTATTTATGCAAGTATTAGTCCCTCTTAAATGGTGTTCAAATAAACTGTTGGTGCTATAATATGTGGCATATAAATGCTGCAGAATCTCCTGTGATATCACAAGCTAGCACGGCTCTTACAGGAGGGATCAGACTTACAGGAATTTAACCTATTCTCACATTTTTCTCTTGCTCCACAAAACTATTTTTATTAATAAAGGACTGATGGGTCAGTATCCAGATACAGATAAGATTTAAAGTAGGACTGATATTTGTGCTTAAATCAGAACTGAGCTAAGGTTTGGGATCAGGTTTTGATTCAAAAGCACTGTTTTTCGTTACATTTTGATGCCAAAAGGTGGAAAACTTGTATAATCGGGTGTTATGGTAAGATTTCTTCCATCTTGATCCACATCTGGAGCACATGTGGATAATACACCTCTTCTGGTATTGGGTCTGAGGTGGAATTAAAATTATAGGATTAGGTTCAAATCCCAGAATTCATTCCATTCATCTCCTTTCTGTCCCCCCAAAAATGTTCACTTTATATTCAGAAAACTTAAGGCTTTTAGGAGGCAAAATGAAGGATAATTTTTAGTGGGTGCTGTCTCGATGAACAGTTTTTTCCCTAATTTGTGTGCAGAAGGCAGCAGACCATAAGGAAATGTGACTAGTAGCATAGCATTACACTCCATGAATAAGTGGGGAGAAGAAAAAAATGGAAGGAAAGAGTCTCTTTCTACAGCACTATTTCTGAAAACTCCCAAATATGAGAAGAAATGAACTGACGGTGAAGAAGAGATTTCTGTTACTAATGAAATAAAGTAAAATAAAGAACAAAAATTCCATGCTAAAGTTTCAAACAGGGTTTTCAAATAGTGCTTGCTAATTCTGCACTCTAAAATAAGAATAATTAATAATAATAATAAATAATAATATATTTATAAAGCACTCTACAAAAATGCTTGCGGTTCCAAACAACACTTATAAAAACAGTTTCTTATTAACTAATAAAAAGAACATCCAAACCTCAACAAAATTACACACAAGATAGGTAAAAAAAAAAACCAAATCAAACCAAAACAAACACAATATGAACAGAACAATAAAACAACAATAGTGGAAGTAATTTAAAAACACCTCTGCACAGTCAGATACCAGATTATTAGGTAACTCTAATTCTAACTATCAAATCTATTTCTGTTGGTGAAAGTGTCAAGCTTTCAAGCTACCTGAAAAAGAGCTCTGTGTAGCTCGAAAACTTGTCTCCATAATATCCAAGTTGTCTCTCTAATATCCTGGACCCAAAACAACCACAACATTGCAAATCTATTTCAATTATTTTGTTTAATATTTACATTATAGTACCATCAAGAGTCCAAGTTCAGATCAGGGCCCTGTTGTGCTAGGCCAGTAGTTCCCAATCTTTTTGGCTCGAGGGTCACAGATATCAGTTTTACAAACCTGAAGGGCCACCACTTTCTGCCAGCAGCCCCCCTGCTTCCCCACCCCCGCAGACAAACGGAAGGATTTCAGTGAGGACCTCCTTGCTGATCTCCCACCCTTCTGGCTGCAGCAGGGAAACCACATGTGTCCTTTAGCCCCGGGTGCTCCACTTGGGTCCCTAGCCAGTGACTCCCTTCTGTAGCCAGGGGGACGGGAGATCAGAGCCCCCTTGATTCCACACATATCAGAGAGCAGTCTCTCCCTGCTTCCTATAAATTTAGAGAAATACATGAAGAGTTTTGAAATAGCTGCACTTGTGTGGAAATTTCCATGGAATTGTGCTCTGCACAAACAAGCTTGTTAAATTTCTCAGAAAACAGAAGGTGTGAAATCTCTGATATAATGAACGAGGCTGGCAGCTTTTGTCTTACTAATTTCCTCTCAAACTTTCCCTGATTGTGTTTGTTTATATATATATATATACACAGACATACATATGTGGCGTTACTGCTTTCTCCCTCCCTTACTTGCAGAAGGGGACATTATGAGAAGGTTTCAAATACTCCATTGCCTTTGTTTTGTTTTGTATTAGGTAATTCCTAAGAACAGTAGCTCAGTCAAAGATACCCCCTGCCAATTTTACACTAGGGAAATAATAGGAACTTGGTATAAAGCCTAATTAAACTATGTGTTAATGTGATACAGCCATAACATTAAGGGATTTATTATGTGGTGAAATACTTTATTTTCAGATCTTAAATGATCTGGCACACACTATGTGGGAATATTTTCTTTTTATAAATAAAATAGTTGTTTTGCTTTGTTTGATTTTTTTTTTTTAAGTATACTGTGAAGTTTGATGGGCATCAGTGCAGTCTTATATTCCCACGGTCTGTTCAGTTTACCATATCAGCTTTATTGGTATGTGGTCACTCCTCTTGGTACTTCTCAAAGCTATTAGGGAGGGGAAGGCATCAAGATATAATGTTTCCTAAAGGCTAAATGGTAGTAATTCTCAGAGTACTGGAGAAGAAAAATTGTCAGGAAACCATTCTGTGAAAGGATATTTGATTATTGGATACATTATTTTGATAGATAAAATGTTCTGGAAACATAATTGATTATATTTAATGCTGTAAATTATAATTCTTACTTATCAGCTCCATGCATATACGCCCTTCAGATCCTAAAGGAAAGAAAGAAATTCCAATGTCTTGACATTTCTTAAAAAAGGTGTTCCTTTTTTTATATTGTTCCACTTGGTCTCAGTGCTATGGAAAAGACTGTGACCCTTAACTTTTTCCAGTCATAAAGTCCTCTTTAATCAGTCTATTACAAAAATGTTGCTAGGATGAGTTACTTTATGCTTATAAGCCTTCTAAAATTAAATACACTTCATGAGCTTCCATTGAAACATTTATAGTAGTTCATAGCAGAGTAACTTTCAGAATGTGACATTGACAATATTAATGCAATAATGCCATCCAAATCAATCATATATAGTCTGACGGGTCATTTTCAAAGTTAACAACCTAAGGCAGAGTCACAAACTATTAATGCTCTTAAATAAGTTTTTAACTGTTCAGAAATTTAAGGGGTTTAATGCTATTTTTTATAGAGGTCCAGTCAGTTGACCAAATCAGATTCATGTATCTGAAATACTGCTGACAAAAATATTTCTACTCATTCAGGTTTCAAGTCATAAGCCTGGATTCAGCTACATTAGTCATTTTCCTGTTTTTTTCATGGATTCAGGTTATCCTCAGCAATGTTGCAATGCAAAATACTGAAGCTACATTAACCATGATAAATGTAGTGCAAACTAGGTGGAATAGATATGGATCTAGATCCTTTTGACCCCAAAATCTTAAAAGTTTAAAATGCATTCCTCCTAAGAGCTCGCAAGCTGTCCCTAATGTATTTGTCTCACCATTTTTCTTCATCTCTGTCAAAATTCAATTTTTTTCTCATCTCTAAAGCAAAAGTGGCCTGTTCAAGTTTTACATTATAGCCCTTTCATTGTGACTGTTGAGTTTGCTGACTTCTCCCAGTGTAAGCAGCGTAAGATCTCTTGAAAGATCAATTCAGTACAACAGGCAGGCCAGCAGCAGTGATTCAGAAAAGAGGTTAGAAGGAAGAAAGAATATCACAGAATTGCAGAATACACACCACTACCAGGACTCTTCTGCATTCTCACTCCCTTTCCACAGGGAACATTAGACAAAGTCATCATAACTAATTACCAAGTAGTAAATGAAGCAAATCCTGGGCCAGTTTACATGACAATGGAGATCCAGTTAGCCCTAGACAGCTAATGAATCAAGTGGCTGTGAACTGGGCTAACCAGTCCTAGGAACTGGTGCCTAAATGGGACCTACACATGCCCTGCAGCAAGGAGCTGTGGAATTGTTTCTGGAGACATTAGGGAACTCACATGTGACCTTAAGCTGCACGTGAATTCCAGTCTCGTCTTTCTTCCCATCTGGAACTTGCAAATTTACTCCAGGATACCAGAAAGCCCAGCGTCTTTATTAAGACCATGATTTTTAGTGTCTAGCAAAGTTATGAATGTAAGCTCCCAGGCATGTCTTTTGAAGGTGCTATGCAGATTTCCTTTGAGGACAAGGCTTGAAAGGTCAGGTATGGAGTGATTGTTTTATGAAAAGAGCTTGCCCTTAACTGATACAGTGTTTTTCTCTTTTATCATTTTCCTGTGTGAGTTCATTTGAGAGCATAGTGATTGCCTGGTTTCACCCACATAGTTTTTACTGTGGCATTTAGTGCACTGGATGAGGTACACCAGACAATCATTATGCTCTCAAATGAAATCACACAGAAAAAATGATAAAAGACAAAAACTCCTATCAGTCTAGGATGAACACATTTCACCAAACAATCACTGCATATCTGGCCTCTCAGACCTCATCCTCAAAGGAAACTTGCACAACACCTTCAAAAGATGGACCTGACAGCTTAAATTCATAACTTTGCTACACGCTAAAAATCATGGTCTTAATGAAGACCCTGGATTTAAGGCTTAATAGAATAATGTGTAACACACTCTCCTCTTCCCCCCTTTTGTATCCTACAACTGAAGAGATGTTAACAGGCCACTTCACCTTGGATGATCTGTTAGAATATGTATTGACTTCCTGTTCCACCTTGTATTTAGTTATGACACCCTGAATACCTTTCCCTGTCCTGAAGAAGAGCTCAGTGTAGCTCAAAAGCTTGTATCTTTCACCGCCATATATTGGTCCAATAAAAAGATATTACCTCACCCTCCTTGTCTCTCTAATTTCTTTAATGTGTCATTTATTGCAGTCCATACCAACAAATATTGGAAAATAAAGGGGAATAAAGGCAGTAAGGCAGAGTTAGGGTTGCTGTTAGTACCTTAGTATTTCCATATTTTCTGACATATGTGTTTTTAAATTACAAAATTCTAAATTCCTGACTTTCAAACTGTCTTAATTTTCAATCTGAACTCCAAATTTTCTGAATGTGAAATGTTTAGTTTATTGTATTTTTTAACTAATAATATTGTTGTAACTCAATGGTCTTAATTAATTATAATATATCTGTTGTATGAGAATTATAAACAAATACCTGCAAAATGAAGATTATAGTGGCATAGAAATGTAACCACAATGATATTAAAGCCTTTCTCTTTGTCATTGATGCAATACGTTAAAAACTGGAAAAATAATTTACTATAGAGGTATGAATCTCTACTTCTTCACACCGGTGTAAATCATGAGTAACACCACTGAGGTTACTAGAGTGACCCCAAGTGTAAATCCAGAATGAGAGCAGATATGCCTTTTTTGTGTGACTAATGTTATTTTTTTTTAAAAAGTAATGCTTCTGGGATTTTTTTCCTGACCTCTTCCTTTTAATATTTCCCAATCCACTTTTTCCCTTTAAGCTCATAAATGAGGTGACAATAACTGCTGTTACCAGGATGGAGCAAATTCATTATTAGTTTAATGGAAGCCAAACAGTGCAGAATCATTTAAAATCTCTCTTCGAGAGAGAGACATCTTTTTTTCTCCTGGAACATAGGCATTCCCTTAGCTTTTGTGGAATTATTCCTTATTTAATCTCTCTAAAAGTAATGTGACCTGGGATATGATTTCTTTCCTCCTACTTAACAGAACTGTTCAAGATATTATTTTACAAAATGTCTCAAATTAAACATTCTCTGTCAATTACAGATGATAGAAATCTACTCAGATGAAAACGTTACTACAATGCCTGCTTTAATTGCTACATTATAATCTCCAGACCTGAAAAACCCCGGAGACCCAGTTACATAAAATGCCTTTCAGCTACGCAGGTGTGGAATTCATTATAAGTTGTTTCTCTTTTTTTATTTTTTAAGGGGGTAATATCCTAAATGCTTTGGAATTGTGTTAGTGCCTTGGGGTTTTGGAATAAGTAGAAATAATATTTAAAGTTTAAGCATAGTTCTGCTTTGGAAGCTAGGCAAGGTGGAGTGAAAAGCAAGGCAGTGTGACCAGAAGGGCTGATCGAAGAACAACAACAAAATGGTGACATTTTTGTAAATGTATTACTGCCATATTTTTCTTTAAAGGGAATCAATGTGCTCTTAGAATTCTTGCTGGAATCTCTGTGAAAGGACAAACAATCAAAGAGCAGGTTGAACTGAATTATTTCTTTAGCAGAGCAGAAATTTTATGGGTAATGAAAGCTGTTCTTTGAACATACTTATTTTTTTGACAGATAAACCTCATACTGTAGTGTACCAGTTGTGACTGAGGCAATTATTCAATGAATTAAATCATTAAAATCATTTATTTGAGAAATGTAAACCGATTTACAGTAACATACTGAAATAAAATACAGAAATAATATATGTAGGTCCATATTTTCAGTTGCACTGAGCTCAATGCAGATGAGGGGAGATGAGGGAAGGTGGTTCTAAACCACTTTGATCTGGGACACCCATGTGTCATAACAGTTGATACACATTATAGTTGCTGCAATAGTTATATTAGGACACACCAACCTGACCCCTAACAAACCCTTTTCATGAGGCCACTCGGTGTTTATGACACCAGGAGGAATTCACTTATGCAAGGAAAATCCTCAGTTGCCCTTTTAAGATAGCTTTCTGGCTACTTTGTACTGCCTGGGTAGCACAAAGAGAATGGAACAGGGAGGTGAGGATCTAGCCCATAATCTACACTTCATTAGCTGTAGTGTAATCTTTCCTAATAATTATACTTTAGAATATAGGACATACATAGAATCATACTGAAGCAGGGTTCACTATACCTAAACTATCCTTGACACATGTCAGCATGGCAATAGCCATAACGTGAAAAAATACTTATTAATTGTTTAGTCTGTAGAATTCTTCTACAAATACCAAACAAGTATGGCATTGATTTGGGGCAATGGAGATGCATTATTTTCTCCTGTTTATATAACCTCTTTTTCTAACCCAGTCCAACACTGCAGTTGGACTGTTTTGTGGGGAATGGTGAACAGAAAGGAGTGTGGAATCATGCCACTCAAGAAATTAATTGGGCTTCACTGGCTTTTTTCCTTTTTTTTTATTGGCTTGTTTAATTAAATGTAATTTTACTGAGAAAATCTCTTAAGAGGGAACATATAATTTATAAAAAAAAAAAAATTGTTGGGAGACAGTTCATTATCAGTTGAAGTAACATTTAACCATAGGTGACCCAATAATCCTTGCAATTGGGTTTATGACATAAAACAAACAGACATAAAAAATAGCAAGTGTGAAATAAAAACACTTGTCAGGCATGCTCACAGTATGTTCCCCTGTGCACAGAAGAAAGAATACTGGGTAGGTTACTGAGCTGATGTTTGGCTTAGTCTCACTTTTTGTCACAAGAGTTGGGGTTTCCTTATTGCTTACCCTTGAAATTTCTAGTTATCACAGTTTTCAAATAGTGCTGCATCCCAGAGTCCTTTCCCAGGCAAAACTGAGATTAATGGGAATTTTGCTTTAATAAAGACTGCAGGATTTGGCTGAACCTTGATGTAGAACTAAAAAAAAATGAGTCAGGCAACCTCTCCTGTGAACTTCACACAAAAGCTTTTGTTAAAATCAGATTCTGGCACTTAAAAAATTGTAAAGAAGAAACTATTAAATTTCAAATGAGTCAGAAGTATGAGAGAAAATACATTTCACCAATCTTCAAGAGCTAAATTGGCTGCCAATCAAACAACTCATTGATTTTAAAATTGCAAGAAAGTCCTTGTTTCTCAGATCTCGATCCATCACACAGTGCATCATTAAATTTAGTTGAGATTCTTTATTTTCCCCATTTTTTGGCTGGTGATGGAAGGTTTTTAGTAGTGAGGCAACCCTTCTGGATGTTCCAAAACTTGCTACAATGCTCACAGAGGGCGCTTTCAGACATTTTGAGCATTATGACCTTTATTGATAGAATTCTAGAATAGGAAGTACGCTATAGGGCCCTGCAACCCCCACCACCATGAAGTCATCATGAAAAGGTAGAGAACACACTAGGTTCTTAAGAAAAGAGAACCCCAGGATGTCATCATGATCCCACAATTACCTACAAGAAGGGAAGGATCTCAGCTGCTGTGCAAGTATATGACTAGATCATGCCATTTAGGCTCAGCTCTATACTTTGTTGTCCCAGTGCCAGCTGCTGTCTCTCTGTGTTGATTCTTCTCCTGTGGCTGATGTAGGTGACGGTGGGGATATGGCCAGGTCCTCTGCCTGTGTCTCTCCACCCTCTGTGCCATTCAGGAAAGTAGTGACTATATACAACAACTGACATTTTTTCTGGGATTCACGTAAGCCTTTTAAGTCCTTACTTTTCCCACCCTTACAGGGAAACTAGGCCATTGCTGGCTGTATGTTCAGCCATTGCCCACTTGATTGTTTCCTACACTGGTAAGCTCACATACTTTCTAACTCTCTCACACCCAATACATGAGGATGAACATATGTAGGTGAGCTACAATATTTTAGGTAGTCTCTCAACACATAGCAGACTGGTTAGAAAAGATTACTCAAACCCCAAAACACAAGATTTCCAGATACTATGATTCTCTGCAGTGACTACAGTGAGAGTCCTGTAGCACCTTGGAGACTAGCAAAGCTTTCTTGGGTTGCAGCTTAGGCCAGCAGAAATTTGTTAATCTCCAAGGTGCTACAGAACTCTCTTGTTGGTTTTGCTGTATACAGACTAACACGGCTACCCCTGTGGAATTCTGCAGTGATTATGATCCATTCAGTGCAGTGGGGACCAAGGAAAGGACATACGGAAACCAGTGGCAACTACCCAGTTTTCTGCTTGGCTCCATCCCTACCCCAGCCTCAATGTAAGTTAGTCTCTCACCTATGCTAACTGGCAATGGCCCCCAGAAGATTGTACTCCAGCTGGGGATAGCCAGAGCACGGTGCACTCTGGCCAACACTGCAACACACCTAACATAACCCCTACACTGGATTTACAAGGGCAGTGTCAGAGGAACAAGATGCACCTACCAGAGACTCTCAAAGCTGGACTTCTCTCTCTTTGCACAGCTCTCCATTTTTTAATCAAGTTTGACAGTGGGAGTTTTAAAATGGATCTTTTCTCATTTCTGTTACTGGTTGAATTTTATGTCAAGGTTTGAAGCTTTGCTGGCATTTTATGTGCTGTAAAGTGCTCTGTGAGACAGGTTTTGAACAGTGCTCTAAACATAGTCACAGGAAGCCTGAGCTTGGTAATATCAGAAAGGGCTCACGGAGGTAAAAGATGAAAGGGACACTGTCAAGGAATGATTGTTTAGTGTTTATACCTCTCTGGTGTTTAATGTTTGTTTCCTTCCTGGTTTGAAAAGAACTGACACAAATATCAATTTTGTTTTGTTTTGTTTTCTGCTAAAAAATTGGGGACTTGATGGCTAAAGAGACAGGTAAGGTTAAAGTCAGGCCTGCTGATGGGGTGGGTAAGCAGGGCAATTGCCCAGGGGCCCAGCGATTTAAAAGAGACCAGTGGTTGGGAGGATTGACACATATCTTCGTCTCCTCTACACAGCACATTCTCCCAAGGCCGCTGCCTCTCACGCTCGCCACCTCCCTCCCCAGCTGAGCTTATTTATTATGCGCCATGTAGGGTCCCAGGTAGCTGAGGAGGTCATATCTGCCACTCAACTTCCTGGGTCCATCAGTAATCTCCATGGGGAGTCCAAGGGACCCGGGCAGCTGAGTATCAAATACTGCTTCCTCAGCCTCCCAGGAACCTGCATGATGCATAATAAATAAGTAAAAACTTCTGGCGGTAGCCCACTTGGATCTGAGCCAACCCTTTCTAGGGGGGCCATTGACTGTTCTGGCCTCGGGCCTGGAATTGCTGTTGGTGGGCCTGGTAACAGTCAACTTTAGGTCATGGTTTTGAAACCAGCCCCGGTTAGTATGAATATGGGAAAAGTTTGGGGAGTCTTAGCCTGGATGCCAGTGGACATAGACCCACTCCACAAACCAATCAGTATAACTGAGACTAATAAGGAGTCTTATTGGCTCCCTCACCGAAAAGACCAAGGATTACATGAGCATGGAAATTAAGCTCTAAAACACACCGGTGGCCCTTTCTCCTTGTGGCTGGGGTGTATTTACAGGATATGGGGACAGAGTTTTACTACAGCTGACTCTCCCTGTCCTTGTTCTGCATAGACATACAGGACTTACTTCCCCCTCCAGGAAGGTCATCATCAATCTTTACTGAACACTAAATACAAACAAAAATCCAGCGCTAAAGTAGAGCTGCATTAAAAGGTAGAGACTCAGTTGTGCATTCACAATCTAAGCCTCCCCATTTTCACATGCATTTTCCCTATTTATGCATATAGTTGTTACAATCAAACCAGAAAAACTGATTTGCACAGAGCTTCACTGTGATTTCCTTCCCTAAATATCTGGAGTAAAAGGTGTTGACTTAAACCTGCCATCTGCCTACAACACAGTTATCATCTAGTAATTTATAAAATATGAAATTCACCTATGTGCACAGAGCCAGCATAAGGTCTGAACACCACTCAAATCCCACTTAAATCCTCCTGTGGAACAAAGGAGATACAGAAATAAGAGCATCTAAAAGTGGCAAAGTCACCTTTATGCCATCTATTCTTGTCATCCCCCCACCTGCAGACAGGTGACTGTGATGGAGTGGGAGGAGAAATGCCAAAAACATGCTGCACTTTGGTGATCCTTGGCCAGCAAGCCATTCTTGCTGGCCCTCAGTGGCTCCTCTGAGCAAGCAGGGTGAGTGGGAGTGGGAAAATGGTAAAACATCACCCATGCCTCCTCTTCCTTCAATGTGCAAAGCTCAGCTCACATGCACTTCAGGATCTTTCTCCCTGTACCCATTATCAAATATGTCATGTGGTTTTGAAAAAGAGTTTTTATTCCTTGGCAATGCGGGATTTAAAAACAAATAGATAACATATATTCAAGCATAAGATGATCTATCAATTGACAGAATAAAATAAACTGAATAAAACAATGCCCACATGGTATAAGATAATTTCCCAGAACTTAAGTGGTTCATTAATGCAAAAATGAAAAGTCAACTAATAATAAGGGTAAAGACTTGTTCAGAAACCAAAAATCTCAATTACATTGAATTCTGTATGCCACACTCATCACTGTTGTAACTGAATATCTTCCAGTACTGCATTAAACAATGTGACTACTCCTCTGCCACATGTTTGTTCTCTCATCTTCTTTTCCTCGTAGAAGTGTGCACAGTGAAGTGTCCTCTTTTGGCAGGTGAATTTTCTGTTTAACGTGTTAGTATGTATATATGTTTAAGAAATGCGCCTTGCACTTGGATCGGAAGGTAGTAAGGTTTGCAATGGTCCTGAATTCCTGGGGGAGTTCATCCCACTGTCTCAAACCAGCCCCAAAGACAGTTCTGTCTCCCACACAGACAAGCTTTACCTTTATTATAAGGAGTTCCATTGTGCCAGAGGAGCGAAGTTGTCGATAATGGTCTCCATCCCATTGCTTTAAGCACTCTTTTAGATATCCTGGGCCCATTTAGTACCCAAATGACTGAAGATATATTGAAGGGACTTTTTTTTCATCAGCTCTGTTTGTCATTCACACAAAATTCCAGGTTGTTCTTGTTTGCCTCTTAAAGTCTGCAGCTAAGGCTTCTGTCTTAGGGCATGGCATGTTCTAGGGACATCAAGTCCTGCCTTACAGAAGTTAAGAAGGGTTTTGAGTGTTCCTTGGGGCTGTTAGTAAGGCAACACAAATTTAACGCAACCCTGAGCTCACCAGCCTCTGGCCAGCCCTAGGATTGGGGGAACATAAAAAGCCACCTTTGCACTTCTCTTGACTCCTGTCAAATTTTATAGTTTTACAGTAAGAACAATTTGGGCCAAATATTTGTACAGTACAATGCAAGGTGATTTTAGAAAATGTACAGCTACCACTTTATGATGGATTTTTAAGTCTGTCCATTAAAATGAAAGGCTAACTTGACCAGTAACAATTTACAGATAAGGCCCTCCTTGCAGCAAAAAGGGAAAAAAGGAGAAAAAGAAAAATTATTTTGTGTGGATGATCATGGAGAGACGGGAGAAAGGAAAGTTTTATTCTGCATCGCATATTGCTTTAATCCATTGTTTCTTTTATGAAAAAAGCCTGTTTCACATTTATGCTGCCACTCTATACAGCCCATGCCTTGTGGTAAAAATCAGGCCAATGAGAAGCAGTGTAGTTCTGTGTTTATAAGCAAATGACAAATCAAAAGCAGACATATTTTAATTTCAAAACCCTGGTTTTGTTATTATAGATCAGCTTAACTTTTGAAATGCTGCAGCACTATTAGGCTGGGGGTTTTACTGGAATTCAGAAAAGTTATCAGATTCAGATTCAGATTTGCCAAAGTATTGATTTACATTTCAATCAGTCTTTCTTTCTTTCTTAGAACCATAGAAGAAGATTAGGGTTGGAAGGGACCTCAGGAGGTCATCTAGTCCAACCACCTGCTCAAAGCAGGACCAACTCCAATTAAATCATCCCAGCCAGGGCTTTGTCAATCTGGGCCTTAAAAACCTCTAAGGATGGAGATTCCACCTCCTCCTTAGGTAACCCATTACAGTGCTTCACCACCCTCCTAGTGAAAATGTTTTTCCTGATATCCAACCTAGTCTTCCCCCACAGCTACTTGAGACCATTGCTCCTTGTTCTATCATCTGTCACCACTGAGAACAGCCTACCTCCATCCTCCCTTCAGGTAACTGAGGGCTGCTATCACATCCCACCTCACTTCTGTTCTGGAGACAAAACAAGCCCAGTTCCCTCAGCCTCTCCTCATAAATCATGTGCCCCAGTCCCTTAATCATTTTTAATCAATGATTTAATCAATCCACTTTCGCTGGATTCTCTCCAATTTGTCTAAATCCTGCCAGTAGTGGTGGGGCCCAAACTGGACACAATACTCCAAATGTGGCCTCACCAGTGCCAAATATAGGGGAATAATCGCTTCCCTCAATCTGCTGGCAATGCTCCTACTAATGCAGCCCAAGATGCTGTTAGCTTTCTTGGCAAAAAGGGAACACTGTTAACTCATATCCAGCTTCTTGTCCACTGTACCCTCCAGGTCCTTTTCCTCAGAACTGCTGCTTAGCCAGTTGCTCCCCAGTCTTTTTTTCTTATCATGGAAACATATGCACAGTATAGATATTTAAGTTAAAGGCTATAAGTTTTAAAAATATGTTAAAACTGTATAAGGCGGGGATTCCAAAAATGTATTTAAGGGGGTGGTGTAACCCGTCCGTGCCCAGGGTAGCCCACTGATAATGCCAGGGTCAGGGCAGGCTGTAAAAAGAGAGCAAATTCTCCCAGCACTGGTGGGTGACACTGCAGTCAACTTCCCAACCAGCCACAAACAGTGCTTCTGATTCCCCCACACTGGTTATCAAGAAGCCACTGTGCAAACACACACAGCCCCCTTTACTGCATTTCAGTCTCTGGCTCCCAAACTGACACTAGGTCCAGTAAAGAGACCAGTCATTTAAACTCTATGCTCTTTACCAAAAGATTCCCTCTGATCCCAAAGGACCAGCCACAGTACCAGTTCACTATAAGTTTGGATCTTACCCAAAATACCACGCTGCCAGCCAATCCTTTAGTAACTAAAACTAAAGGTTTATTAATAAAAGAAAAAACAAACAATAAGAGAAGTGTTAAAGGCTTAAAGCAATCAGATACATACAGATGATTTAAAAGTCCATATACATCAGGTTTCTAGAACAATTGTGGAGTTGTATAGTTCCTCTGGTATACATCCATTACCTGGATGGGTCTAAGTCCTTCAGTTCAGTTGCAAAGTGTGTTGATCCAGAGGTGTGTCCGCAGCTGGACAGGAACAAGGAACCAGACAAAAGACAAAGACAAAGACGAAGACAAAGACAAAATGGTTTCTGTGGTTTGATCTTATATACCCTCTGCCTCTGGCCATGCGGCTTGTGGAACTTTACAGGAACCAAAATGGAGTCCATAGTCACATGGGCCAATCCTGGTAACTCTTCAGGTATGCCTTTAGTTTCTTCCTGGGCCTCTGGCCTCTGTAAAGGTCTTGATGGGCCATTAAGCGGGCTATTGTCCTGCGGCCTCTCTGTCTGGGGTGTGTCTTTTACAGCCCAGTTTGAAATACAGGATATCAAAGATCCCCATAACTTTCCTCACACATATTACACATGAACACCAATATTATCATCTTTTTCAGCATATCATAACCTTTCTAACCGCACCTGACATGGCAGGTCTCACATGAATCACTATGATTCTGACATATTAATGTCAAATAACACAAATGCCCCCTCTCCTAATGCAGTCCGCATGACAGGTGGTTTGGCTTTTTTTCCCCTCTTCTTTTTTTTTAAATTCTATAATGGGTTGCATATATGGAATATCCATTTTATTCACCTCCACATAACAGAATTTTATTGAAAGATGCATATGGAAAATACAGATCCAGGAACTTGACAAGCTGTACATAAAATTTTAAAGTGAAATGCATAGCTTTTGTTAAAGGAGTGTTTAAGATTCGATATGTAGAACACTTTAAAATTGCACCTGCATTTACATTTTAAAAGAAAAAGTTTGAAAATCATTTGCTCCTTCACTTGCTTCCAAGTCTGGATTTAGGCTTTTGTAACAACTCAACTTTCCACAGAATCTGGAATTGGTTTGGAGCAGGTACTTGCTCTTTGGCAGAGAGGTCACCCTGGGGTATTTATGCTGTCCAAATTTGGCCAGGTTATAAGCCTCTGAAAATTTCAGTGAATACTTGCTCACTGAGACCTGTTATATTTTGGCAGCTAAATTATCTGAACATTCCATCTGCATCCACATCTGCTTCATCCTGGAGTTGTTTGGGCTAATCAGGACTTTCCCTATAATTGCTTTTCCCAGCTACCAAGAGCTGCTGTAGTTCCAAACACTGCAACTCAGAGCATTGCTTATGTACAAGAACCCAAACAATGAGGAGAACAAAAAAAGACTATTCAGATACAAAGGTGCTAGGACATGGAGAAAGGGTGCAGTTTAGAAGACCGACAGATCTGTAATCACGAAAGCATATTCTCCTCCAAAACCTGGAACTCAATCCTGGAGTCCTGAGTTCCAAAATTCCTCTTTTATCAGCACATATCTATGAATACAAACTGGTAAAGTACATGGCAGAGGTTTGTGCTGTGAATCTAACAGTTCTAACGCTGCCGATGTCTTATGTCTATATGGTTCCTCATGATGGAAATTCTGCTTTTTCCAGAACACTGTATTTTAAATCTTGGGAAATTGCACGCGTGCACACACACACCCAAACATTATGCCAAAAAAACTTTAAGGCTGAAAAGTCAAACACTCCAAAATTAGGAAAGATCAAAGAACATTAATGTGTATATGCATTAGGATACAGTTTTAATTACATGATTACATATTAATTCTCCACAGGACCCCTGCCACATTCAGTTCCCTGTGTCTTATTCTCTCTCACTTTACTGTGTATCTTCTGCCTAGGTGTGGTGGCGTACCCTGCCCCTTTCAAGGCTAGAGAGCTGGAGCTGGCCAGCCCATACAATTAGCCCTGCCTGCCACAGATGGGATGAGGTATGGAATTTAATTAGTAGAACCAGCTGGGTCTGAAGAATTTGATTTTCCTATAAAGAGCAGCAGGAAGCTACAGAGAAAGAGGGTTGCTCAGGGTTAGAGAAACTAGAGTCTGGTGGGAGTAAGAGACTTCAGCATAGACTGTCTAAGGCAGGGAATGGTTCCTGTGGGCAAGTAGACTCCAGAAGGGAACTTGTGGAACCATACAGTTGATAGAAATGTGAGACTTTCCATCCTGAATATTTTGTTATGTTGATTAATCTAGCCACTGGGAGGGGTGTTGCTGAACCAAAGAAGTTGTTTTGATACATTGATTTAAGGGACCTGAACTGAAGAACGGAAACTGAGGCAGGATGTTGCCAAGCAGCTTCTGGCCATAAGATGGTGCATGGGAAGTGACTGTCCCATTTACACTCCATTACAATTAGCCTAAAGAATCCACTGGGACCATGAACAATTGAATAGCCTCAGTCTTATTAGAGCTGCAGTAGCAGTGCATTTCAGATCTCTCAGCTGATCTACTGAGAGATGGTCAAAATGCTGGAGGGAGCAGCTTCCTTGCAACAACACAATGAAACTCCTTTACTCACAGATAAGCAACACCATTTTAGGGAAATCAAGGGCCTGATTCTTTCCATTCACTTCAGTGAAATGTAAATCAGCCCCCTTATCTTTTCCTGGGGTTCTAATGAAGTGTGAACCACTCTCCTCCCCTGCTACCACAGTTTCAAATTAACCAGTCATTACACTCAGATTGTCCCACTAAAGGGGAATTTTGATAAACTGAGGCATTCAGTCACTATAGACAATAACTTTCAGCATTACCAAACCTAAGCATTCAAAACTCAGTAAATGATGTGATTTGGATTAAATATCATGAGATCTTCAAAAATAAATTTTGGGTCTTTTTATTTGCCAGATGGTTTTTGAGTTTTTGGGATTCATGTTTTCCAGCTTTAATCAGCAACTGGGAGAGCTAGAAGCTTACTGTTTAAATAAAAATGAAAGGTGAGATTGTCTGAATTACATTACTTCGGAGTCTGGAACATTAAGGAAACACCAGATATTGAGAAACTCACTAATTGATGAGAGCAGTTTGAATGTTTCCTTGATTCCCAGTCATTCCTGGTTTCCACTTGTCTAGAGATATCATCAAATCACTTTTAATATGGTATTTTGGTACCTCTTTCCTATACAAATTTTTGTTGGGGGGCATGATTCAAACTTTACTTTACCCAAACAGATTTCACCCATCCTTATTTTATATATGAAATTAGTGGTAGCTAATTTAACTACACCTTTTAACTAATTTTTCCAAATTAAGGGACTGATTCAATGAATTATACTTTAGAGTTCAGTGGGCCCTAAATTACTAGTAACTAATTTAAAACAAGTTTCTCAGCCACAGTAATTACTTCACACTCATTTGCACATACATTGTGGACTCATAATGCAGCTTGTCTTATGAAAAGACTGATGTTGAAGTACTGGCCTCTCAATTAAGAATATTTAAGGGCACATATGTGCCATCCCCCCTTTCACAGTCTGATGCCCACCCTACATAAAGAACAGAATCATCATGAGGCCATTCACTACTTTAGTCAGTTTTCTGTTCAAGCTGTTTGTGTTTCATTTTTTAATAATGTACTAATAAAATATGCTTTGTCATTGGGAATGGGGAGGAAAGCACTTCTATTTTTGCTCACACTTTAATGCATTTCATGCATTAATTCAAGTCTTTCATATAATTATTCTGAGAACTGGTTCCTTCTGGATAAGCAATGACTTTTACAGTACCTCAGCCACTGGCTTTGTCTCTGGAAACAAAGGTGAAAGATGATGAGTGAAATTCATGTGATAATTTAATACAGAGGAGAAATGTCATGCTCACATTTTTTTTCTAACGTGGACCATTTCCTGATGTGGCGCCAGCTACATTGCTTGTTCTCATATGGCTGAATTTATAAATCTAATTTAGAAATGGACCCTGTTGGTCTCCCATTTGCTGTGTTTTCATAATGCTGTCATCCATCAGGACTGACTCTTGGTGGCATTTATATTGCTATAAAGTAGGAATCAGCAAGGTCCATTCTTTAAATTAGTTTTGTCATCTAAACTTATAATTCTGATGTGAACAACTCAGCCAAAGATGTCTAATTTTATCAATTTCATCGAATGCTCTCATCAGACTTTTACACAGACCAGTAAATTTGGCAGAGAGATTAGCCCAACTATAATTGAAATATATTGCATTTCCTTCATTCAATAGAATTTAAAATGAGAAACATTTGGCTGTATCAAAGAAGTCAATGAGAAAGCAAAAACTTGAAAGGGGAAGTCTCTTTTTTATTATGACACAAGAGACTTAAAGAGAAGAACTGCATGTGAAATGTTTGGGGAAATTAGACTTAATACTGTACATGCCGGGTTCATTTGTTTTCCCTTCCCATCATAAAAAAATTGTATTAAATCACCTGACTTTTTAAACAGCATCCGTTAATACTGTTGCTTTGTACAGCGGATTATGGTGCTGTAATAATTTAGCAATGCTTCATAAAGACAAAAACTGTGCCTGTAACAGTAAATTTCTTTTCGTTCTGTTTCGGCTTCTGGAGCTAGGTCATTTCAGCATGCATATATAGTTTAATTAGCTAACTAGCTGTTTATCATAACTGTTTGAGACTGGAAAAATGTATTTAGCTGATGGTAATATGTGTGTTTAGTTTGGCTTTTTGTTATCATATTATGATTATTACTAGCAGTAATAGTATGTGTGTGCATGTATGTATATATTTATTATAGCCCAAACCCTCTTTTAGTATACATTCAGATTGTAGCCTACAGGTATAGGTAGGTAAGATATAGGGATGGATTAAACAAGTCATGCAAAAGCCTAGAGGCCTCAGATCTGTAAGACATTCATCTTACCCAAACAAGTCCTCAGGCCCAATGAATGACCCTAGATCATATGTTATCATAAGATAGCCATGACTCGATATCACAAGATATCATAAGATAGAAGGCTCCATGAAGTAAGTGTGTAAAAACTTCTGATATTTAGAAAATAGACGCTGCAATGGATCTGTTCAAGATGGTTACAGTATTTGAGGGATTTTGCAGACAGAGTTTCAGGAAAGTGCTAACCACAAGCTGTCATGGTGATTGAGTGACATAAGTGTTAATAAGAGGAACAAATGAGAGCCTATAAAAATGGGACACACCAAAGTAGAAGGGTGAAGAAAGACAAATCAGGAAAAGGGGATAAAAACCCTACTGAATATACATTAGGCTTAGTAGCACCAGCATAACACATTATAAAAGCTGAAACCTGGCCTATGTGCTTTAGGATATGTAACTCATGGGAGATGGCAAGATGTTGACCACTGGTGATGATGGTGAGGATGATGACTAATACTTTTGCATGACATGATGTGAATATATGGAGACACATTCTGTATTATATCTACCCACCTTGCTGGGTTGGCGTGTTTGTGACTTTACTCATTGTGTTAGTAAAACTACTGCGGTTAAAAAGGCTTTTCTTAAGTATGAGTGTTGCAGTCATTAACATCAGGGTTTGCAACTGACCAGCAATTCTGAGAATACTGGCTCTGATCTTGGGATGAAAACATATCAAACCTAGGAGTGTTAACTTAGAATTTTTCAGTGATCAATATAATTAATACACAATCAATAGATTAGGCAGCAAAATCTAGTCAGGTCAGGCTTCCACTTAGCTAATTAAATGTTTGACATATTTGTGACTGATGAAATTGAACACTAGAGGTAGTGACAGATTTCACTATTTTCACTAGTGTTAATTTTTATAATTGATTTAATCATCGTTAATTGATTTGTAGTAGGGACTGACCCTGAATATAAAGAAGAATAAATAAATGGGAGTAGTTTAGAGGCAGAAAGAATAACAGGTGGGTTTATAGTTCATTTTCAAATGTTTTAATGCAAACTATGGTTGAGCTGTTTACTTTTAGAATTATTTGTTTTTAGCTTTCCTAGGAATGGTTCTAAAGGACACCAGCTCATTGAAAATATGACTTGTTTGTTTTTGCAATGAGTCTTAAATCAATGAAGGATTATTTTTATCAAATGATTATTTGTCTTTTTAAAGGAAAATAGGCTTCTTAAAAAATGTCCAAGACTGAGATCTTTAGATAACAGATACTATACAGTTAAGGTGTTCCTTAGATTCTCTTAGAAGATGAATACAAATGTAAGCATTTCAGGAACATGATGACCCTGTATGGAAATTATAAACATACATTATTATACCTTGTGTACACAACTGACATTTAAAAAAATTATTATGATAATTTTTCATTCTATTACTTACATTACTGGTAACATTAGTTTTATGCTGTTATTATCGGTTATTAAAAATGACTAATATAACTTGATGGTCTCTTCCATTATTTCAGCTTCACATTTTTCTCACAGAAAGTTTCTATAGAATTTGACAGGGTTGATGCCAAAGAGTTTCTACAGAAATGTATTAGGGTTCTATAGAAATTATTTTAAACACTACAGGATTTTAAAAAATTATTGGCTGTTTCTTGAAAAATGCTGACCCTAGCACATTTTGGCCTTACTGCAGCAAAACATTTAAAGAAGTGCTTAACTTTAAGCACCTGCATAGTCTTATGTGCTTAAAGTTAAATATTTTGCTAGATTAGGACCAGATTCCTAAACACATTGCAGGATTAAATGCTAAACCCTTCCTTATGTTGCTTCACCATGCTATAGAATGGTTATCATTTCCTATTTAATGCCATCGGAGCTGAAAAACAGACTGAAACCATCAAATCATTTTACATAGGCCTCCAAACAGCTATTCAGATTAAAATGATTTACTATCACTATCAACTTGGGCTGCATCTGAATAGTTACCTTTAGTGTTGAAAGGCTCTGTATCACATTACCGCACCCCTGAGATTTTCAGGCCTGTCGTCCATCTTCCTGGGATGGTAAATATTGCTGAATGTTCGATGAATTTATATTGTCAACATTTTTTTAGAAAATCAAATGTAAATCTTCTCCCCTCGGTATGAGCTGTAGAGGTGGGCCCTCGGAGCTTAGTGTTTCTACCTGCTGTTTCCAAAATTGAGTGTGTCATCAGCTGGCTAATTATCAGTCCTGGAAAGGTGACTCTTGAAAGCAATATTTCCAAGAATTGTGATACAGAGGTGAAAATAATCAACCTATAAAGCCACAACTGATGCTGTGACTTTATTTGCCAAATTCTCTGCTGGTGTAATTCCAGTGAACTCAATAGAGTTATGCCAGCAGCAAATTTGGACCTATAATTGCTATTGGAGGAGGAAACTTTACATATGGACTCAATCCTGCAATCCTTTTTTATTAAGGGGATACTTACTCATGCAAGCAGTCTTGTGGTTTCAACAGAGCTAAATATGTTATCTGAACAAAGGCTACAAGTTCTGATTTATTGTTTAAGCACATGACAGACCTTGCAGATTTGGGCTTGAATTTTCAATTACTGATGTGACAGGGTAAGGAGGGTCTTAAAGTGAATATAAATTTAATTATATCCTCTTTAAGGCCTGTTTACACTGAAAAAGCAGTGTAAAATGGCCTTAATGGGACTGAGATCAGGCCCATGGATTAGGCATGAACATTAAGAATTTGAGTGCAACGAATAGGAAGAAGGTATTATTCACAGGTATGTCAATGTTACCAGTAAAATCACCAGTCTGTCCCACATCCATTCTCATTTAAAACCGGTATATTTTCATACACTATATACAGTTTTCCGTTTATACTAATCTAGAAAAGTTATCTGTATTTTTCACATGATTGGCAATTCAAATGCTAAAGAAAAATTAATAGCAGAGTTCACACTGTGAAATAATGGGGCAATTTTACTTGTGGAAGTGTGCCTAATTTTAGGTATGTGCAGTATCAAAATCATGTTCCACATAATGGATGACAGATCATATACTCAACAAGGCAAGGTTTCTCAGGAGGAAAACTGACTGCAACAAAAGCAAATATAAACATAAAACCCAGGAGATGGAACTTTTCAGCACAGTAATCTGTTGATTTTTTAATATGGTTTAAAGAAAAGAAGCCAGAAGCTCCGATGTATGAGAAATTAACAATAATGAGAAAAGTCCACTCATCTATAACTGAATTCTTACTTAAACCAAGATTTATGGCACACACCTAGCTTGTGATGTGACCCTGGGAAATATCTACAGCTGTTGTTGCAATTGAGTACATATTCACTGTTTGCTAAGTCTCCACAGGTAAAATAAAAAGTAGATAAATCATAGTTATGGCTACAAATCTGGGTGTCTCGAAACAGAAACCTGGGAAACTTGTACACACACACACACACACAGAGTTTTCACTGAAGTGCAACAAATACTCAGTTTTGTGGTGGCTGCGCTGGTTTATTTGGGGAGCCATCATTTCCAGGTTATTAACCTAATCATTTAAAAAGAACTTTGCACAGCATTAATCCCATTTAAATTTAAGATGGAAACATTCACTAGAGGAGAAGCTCTATTAGCTGCACGATGTGAAACAAATGGGTATACAGAATGCAGCTGAGCTAAAAACTCAAGGAAAGTGGAACTTGCCATAGACATTAGTTAGCCCATAAGTAACAAGCTAAACTGCAAGTATCCAATAGGGAATGTCACCTCTAGGATGTGGAAAACTGGGTGAACGTACATGGCATATACCTCCATATCCCTGGGGCGTCAGAATACCTCATCTGTGTTTTCAGAGGCACACTGACTTATTGATCTTCCCTAACACTCTACCTTTACCATTCTGTCTGTCCATATTTTTGTGTTGTGGATAATGTTCTTTTCCCATTCTAAAGGCTAAAAGCACAAGACAAGCTTGCCCTTCTTCTCCAGCACAATAAAGAAAAAAAAATCCTCGTTTAATTTCTGTTCAGAACAGCACAGCACTGAAACAAGGGCACATTGTGAAATGAATTCAGAGACCATTGATTACTTCATGGATTTTCCTAGTGTTTCCACCTTTTTTTCCACTTCAAGATTCCTGCCCAGTGTCCCAACTTTCTCTGATGTAAATCTGAACAGTCCTGATTGGAGACCCAAAGAATAATTTGTAATACAAATTCTCATCTGGTGTAAATTGGTGTAACTCTATATAAAACAATAGAATTGCACTTTTTGCTAGCTGAGAAACTGAACCTTAGAAGAAATTTGCCACACAAAGATACCACAATTTATTTCAATCAAATGTGTTTCTTATTTTTTGTTCTTCCATTCCCTTTTCCCCCTTTCTTCTCTTTTTCTTTTCTTTTCTTTTCTTTTCTTTTCTTTTCTTTTCTTTTCTT
>ML675629.1:58000846-58164752 GCA_007922155.1 Mesoclemmys tuberculata | reverse complement strand
TTTTCTTTTCTTTTCTTTTCTTTTCTTTTCTTTTCTTTTCTTTTCTTTTCTTTTAATTCTGTGTATTGTATGGCTTGCTGCTTTAAATATAAAATTGTGGCTTTGGAGCTAAGCTGTGTTTGGCCACAAGAGTCACATTGTTTTGTTTTTGTTCTCTGATTAAACAAACATCACTTAGAATTCAATTGCCAGTATACAAACTTAGATATTTGTCTTCAATTCATGCTTGAAAAAATCACATGTTTATTGTGGAAAGTAAACATAGATATGTGAACAGAGACAAAGAAAATTCATTTAAAATTAAATGTATATTCACAGAAATATTTTGCAATGTCATTCAGAGCCACTTATAAGAATGAAGGGTTAACAATCTAAAACCATGAAAATCTAAACTAATCCCACCTTCTTTCTCCTTCCATTGTGACATTTTTACATTAATCAAAAACAAAACTCACCAAAACCTATCCATATTATTTTCTTTTGCCTTTTTTCACAGCTGAAAAAATCCAGTGTTCGCTACGTTTCTTTATGTGCCAAATTTTTCACATAACTCTAATTGTAAATAAACTTGTTCTAAGGATACATGGATTTAATATATTTTCAAAAATCTTTAGAAAAATGTTGTTATATCTGTGCTCCTTTTTTGAGGTATCAAATTTGTTTATTTTAATAGATTTTTAGAATGTTTTGTCAAATACTTACCAAGAAGACACATGGATGGTCTGCATGATCTTCCAACATTTCTTAGCCCCTTCAGACTTAATATTTAATGATCATTCAAAAAATTTCTCATACAGCTGGTGTATAAATCATATGTTCAGTGGCTCCACAATAGATGTGAAACTACCATGCTCTGTAAACAGCCATGCTCTGCTCTCTCATTCTGCAACAAAATCTGTTTGGGCAGACTCTCAAAATCAGCAGGATTTTGTCTTCCTACATGGGTACCTTTGAAGGATCAGGGCCATAGCAACTGCATATTAGTTCTGACCATGGAACTATTATTCTAACAGTCAATTACCATGGGTTTTTTGACACCATGGGATGATATGGCAGAAATAATTTCTTCTTTTGGCCTACAATTCTCATGATTATGTCATGTATGATGCCTATATATCACTTCTCTGAGATTCCATAATTTTTTACTACATCAGGCTAAGGAAAAAATCAAGATTTCTTATACCAGTATGGTATGTGTATGGTAAGTGTAACTGAATGCTGCTGATACATTAAGTGGTATCCAAGAGAAAGAAGAAAACAAATACTAATTGGAATTAGCCAGAAGACATTGCCTGGCAAACTCTATTACAGACCCCACTGAAAGCGACGTGGCACCTAGCACCATCTTCAGCACTTAAATGGTTAATCAGGCATCTGAATAACTTCGAAAATCCAGCCAGTTCCAATTGACTGCCTAACCCTTAGACCTCAGACACAATGTCTTCAAATCAGAGAGGTCCAGCTTGGGCACTGTGCTTATCACCCATTTGAAAAACCATATATATCTCTAGGTGAAAACTAGGTGCTGGTTGAGATCCTAAAGAGCAAACTAGGAGACTAAATCATTTTGAAAATGTCAGACTTACTTTTAAACCAAATTAAACATAAGGCACCTAAACTTGATATGCAAGATCAAAGGGAAGCAGAGGAGATTCAGCAGACCTTTTTGAATGCGTATTTTTCAAGACTGTTTATCTATACATATCTATTGTATGATTCATGTATGGACATATACCAGGTGTCCCAAAGGTAAAAACTCAACCTGATTTAATCCACTTTCTCTTGAAATGTGTAATGATTAAGGAGTTCTGGGATAAGGTTCTTCAATGTACAAAAGATGCTGGTTCCAATCCATTTCTTCTAAGTGCATGATAGATGTTTTTCCCCATCTTAGTGTTGATTTTTCCCATTTTAAAGGCAATAGTGCATATATATTGCATAAATGTACTTGAATAATCACTATGAAATACAATAGTATGCATGAGAATATCCCATTGATCTTCCAGGGGACTACAGGCCTATGGTTAAGGAGGAAGAATCTTATGACAGATTATTTTCCTCAACTCCTTTCCTGCTACATTTGCCAGTCAATGAGATGGGTGATTGAAGAATTTTAATTTGGATTGGATTAGGACACTCCAGAGACCATGAAACTCTTATGCTAATAGACCTTGACTCTTCAAGGGAATGGACATGCAACTTGACTTTTTGCAGTATTGTCACTTCCTTTTGCATTTGTACATAGGTGTGCACAGCACATTTCATTAGGCTGTGCACCCAGGGAATTTTTTTTTTTAAAGATGAGTGGGACTCGCAGAGGAGAGTATCAGCTTTTTACTCTCCGCCACGTAATCCCACAGCAAACTGAAATTCGGTGGCAGAGTAGGACTCATGGCGGAGAAGAACACTGAGATCTCGTGGAATTTTACTCTCTGCCACGAGTCCTACTCTGCCGCCGAATCTCAAGACCTTGCAGAGGCGTGCACAGCAGCCATGGACCGGAACAAAAAGGCCCTGCATTAGGGTGTGCCTGGGCACACTCAGTACACCTCATTCGCATGCCTGTGCATTTGTATACAACATGACTGTGCTCCATCTCCAGCTACAAGTATGTCTAAAAACTATTGGAAAGACAAGGTGATGAGATAATATTTTTAATTATACCATCTTCTGTGGGTGGAAAATACAAGCTTTCAAATTTACCCAGATATGTTATAAAAAATACTACCTCATCCTCCACCCAGACCTGAAGAAAAGCTCTGTGTAAGCTCAAAAGCTTGACTTTGACCAACAGAAGTTGGTACAATAGAAGATATTATCTCTCACCCCTTTTATCCCTCTAATGTTCTGGAACCAACCTGGCTATAATACTGAGAAACACTATTGAACAGTGAGGGAAAAATTTTCAAACTTGGTTTCCTAAAATTAATTCCCTTTTAAATCAATGGAATTTTGGTGTCTAGGCCCTTCAGAAAACACATTAGGTGCCTATCTGCATCTTTAGGCATCTAAAAATCTTTAAAAATCTAGTTGTGTATTCTTAACCTGATTAGGTGCTTTTGAAAATCACACTTGGCTACTCTGCATCTTTTGGTGTCTAAATACCTGTGAAAATCTAGTTTTTAGACACTTTTGAAAATTTGCTCTCTATTCATTCTTAAATAAAGTGGTCAAAATTTACTTGGCATTTTACTTCTTGTTTTATTATCTTAATTACACTTTCCAATTTATGGTAGCATTATGTAAAATATCTATCCGTGTAATGCCAAACATAATGTAGAGAATGAAAATTCTCCCCAGAAGCATAAACTTTCAGTAGTCTGGCCTTGTTTTGCTGAATTCTATTGGCACACACAACAATTGTGCCTGCATTTTAATGCCCAGTTAAATTACTTACACCTCTATCTCATGTGTGCAAATAAGGTAGTCATATACACAAATACAGTACTGAGTTTTGTGCTCACAATTCATTTTACGGATGCAAAAAGGGAGTGTCATTTTGCAAGGCCAATTTGCAACCACAGAAAACAGGACTGGGCCTCAATCCTTCTGCAAACACATTCACACAGCCTTTATTTTAAATTACATGACCAAACAAAGAAAGGTACTACCAAGTCTGCCTGCCTACCTTCCTGTCTCTTTGTCTCTCTATTAGTAATGATATGTTATCATATAATCATGTATGTATCTGCTGTGTCCATCTATAGTTATATGAATGTTTATGCACTCTTCTTTGCTTATATAAATCTTATTTATATATGCTCTGAGAGATTAGAAAGGCTATACAATAAAAATCTCAGTAATAATGGGGAATTTCAACTATCGCCATATTGACTGGATACATGTCACCTCAGGACAGGATGCAGAGATAAAGTTTCTTGACACCTTAAATGGTTGCTTCATAGAGCAGATAGATCTGGAGCCCCCAAGAGGAAAGGCAATTCTTGATTTAGTCCTATGTGGAGCACAGGATCTGGTCCAAGAGATGAATATAGTTGAACTGTTTTGTCATAGTGACCATAACATCATAAAATTTAACATCTCTGTGCACTGGAAAACACCAAAGCAGCCCACCATAGTAGCATTTAATTTCAGAAAGGGGAACTACACAAAAATGAGGAAGTTAGTTACATAGAAATTAAAAGGCAGAGTGCCAAAAGTGAAATCCCTGCAAGCTGCATGAATACTTTTTAAAGGCACCATAATAGAAGTTCAATTTAAATGTATACCCCAAAGTAAAAGAAGCAGTTAGAGGCAAAAAGGCATCCTTTGAAAAGTGGAAGTTAAATCCTCTTGAGGAAAATAGAAAGGAGCAGAAACTCTGGCAAGTGAAACATAAAAATATAAGTTGAAAGGCCAAAAAAGAATGTGAAGAACAGCTGTCCAAAAACCCAAAAAATAACAGAACAAAAATGTTTAAGGACATCAGAAGCAGAAAGGCTGCCAGTGGGACAACCAAAGGGGCCACTGGACAGTCAAGTGCTAAAGGAGCATTCAGCAAGATTAGGTCATTGCAGAGAATCTGAATGAATTCTTTGCATTGGTCTTCATGGCTGAGGATATGAGGAAGATTCCCAACTGAGTCATTCTTTTCAGGTGACAAATCTGAGGAACTGCCCCAGATTGAGATGTCATTAGAAGAGGTTTTGGATTATATTGATAAATTAAACAGTAATAAGTCTCCAGCACCAGGTGGTATTCACCCAAGAGTTCTGAAGGAACTCAATTGTGAAATTGAAGAACTACTATCTATTGTAAGTAACCTATAATTTAAGTCAGCTTCTGCACTAGATGACTGAAGGATAGCTAATGTGACATCAATTTTATTTTAAAAAGCTCTAGAGGCAATACTGGCAATTACAGGCCAGTAAGCCTAACTTCAGTACCAAACAAACTGGTTGAAATTATAGTAAAAAACAGAATTATCAGACACACAGATGAACAGGATTCGTTGGGGAAGAGTCAACAAGATTTTTGTAAAGAGAAATCATGCCTCACCAATCTACTAGAATTCCTGAGAGGGTCAACAAGCGAGGTGTGAGCAAGGGTGATCCAATAGACATACTTGTACTTGGATTTTCAGAAAGCCTTTGACAAGGTCAAAAGGCTCTTAAGCAAAGTAAGCTCTCATGGGATAAGAGGGAAGGTCCTCTCCTGGATCAGTAACTGGGTAAAAGATAGGAAAAAAAGGTCAGGAATAAATTATCAGTTTTGGAAGAGAGGAAGGTAAATAGTGGTGTCCCCAGGAGTTTATACTAGGACAAGTACTGTTCAACATATTATGAAATGATCTGGAAAAAGGGATAAACAGTGAGGTGGCAAAATTTGCAGATGATACAAAACTACTCAAGATAGTTAAGTGCAACTCAGACTGGAAAGAGTCACGAAGGGATCTCACAAAACTGGGTGACTGGACAACAAAATGGCAGATGAAATCCATAGTTGACAAATGAAAAGTTATGCACATTGGAAAATGATAATCCCAACTATACATATAAAATGATGGGATCTAAATTAGCTGTTACCACTTAGGAAAGAGATCTTGGAGTCATTGCAAATAGTTTTCTGAAAACATCCACTCAATGTGCAGTGGCAGTCAAAATAGCTAACAAATGTTGGGAATCTTTAGGAAAGGGATAGATAGCAAAACAGAAAATATCATATTGCCTCTTTATAAATCCATAGTATGCCCACATTTTCAATACTGTGTGCAGATTTGGTCACCCCATCTCAAAAAGGTTATACTGCAATTGGAAAAGGTACAGAAAAGGGCAACTAAAATGATTAGTGGTATGGAACAGTTTACATATGAGGAGAGATAAATAAGACTGGGACTTTTCATCTTGGAAAAGAGAAGACTAAGGAGGGATATGATAGAGGCTTATAAAATCATGACTGGTGTGAAGAAAGTAAATAAGGAAGTGTTATTTACGCCACATAACACAAGAACTAAGAGTCACCACACGAAATTAATAGGCAGCAGGTTAAAAAGGAACAAAGGAAGCATTTCTTCACACAACTCACAGTCAACCTGTGGAACTCTTCGCCAGAGGATGTTGTGAAGACCAAGTATATAACCGGGTTCAAAAAAGAACTAGATACATTCATCAATCCATCAATGGCTATTATCCAGGACTAGCTCTGATGCAAAACCATGCTCTGAAGTGTCCCTAGCTTGTTTTTGCGAGAACCTGGGAATGGGTAACAAAGGATGGATCACTTGATGGTTACCTGTCTGTTCATTCCCTCTGAAGCACCTAGCATTGGCCACTGTAGGAAGACAGGATGCTGGGCTAGATGGACCATTGGTCTGACCCATTATTACCATTCTTATATTTTCTTTCTTGTATTATGAAAATTATTATAAAGGTTTCATGCTTACCAAACAGGGAGACAGCACATCCTTAAGAGTAAGATTCATCTAACATATTGCTCATGAATCTGAACAACACTTTAACTGGTACATTTCTAGTCTTCTTTTTATAAACAAAAAAATCCATTCAGGTTTCCGCCTGCAGCCCAAAATGTATTTGGCAACTAACGGAGCAAAGTTCAAGCCACAGAGGAGCAAATCAAACTGTATTTATTGCTGGGGTCCTATAAATTGAATCATAACTGGAACTCTAACACTGCAGTGTCCCTTGTTAGAGTTTAATGGATTGGTGAGGTCAGCAGATTTCATGGTGAAAACAAAAGAGCTGTCCAGGAGCTTAATGAACCCAGTTCCATTTCTGCATGCTCCCCAAAAGTGGTCAGAGCATCTGGAGCTGCTATGACTTGTTGCTACATTGATGTTTTACTGTCTTTGAGTGCAAGTGAGAAGTGTTTGTTTGGGGTTTGCTTTGAATGTTGGATTCCACATGGTTCTCAGCAGAAAACTACAGTGTAATTCTATCCCCAGCTCCCTATGCCCCATTAAGGGGGAAGGGGATATTAATAGCTGACATAATTGTGCAAGGTTTGGAATGGAAATTCTCAGAATGGTCTTGCAAAGAGAAATGGATTATTACTAGGAACTTGGTTCAAAACCCCACCTTTTTCCTATGCACTAACAAAGGCTCAGCTCAGTCTGAGTTTGCAGCACAGCTGCCGAGTTATGATGCGGGCACACTTGTTTTCCAAATGAAATCAAAGGAGAAAGAAAGAATAAGGATCCTCTTGTCAGCTACTTTATCATCGTTGTTTCCCTGGAATGACTGCCAGCTTTATATCTCATTAACCAATCCATTCAGAATCATTAGGGCTAGAGGGCTAATGAAGGCTTCTCTCTGTCTCACAATACCTATTAAAGCAGTCGACAAATCCTTAATGTGGTGTAACTTCCAATTAATTTGTTTTAAGGTCAGTCTGTCACACTGCAGTCAGGAGTATAGCGGCCACATACAATTGCTTAAGGTACGAAGCTTAAGGTATTGGCTCTTCAACCATCACTATCACCTTCGGGTGAGTATATCTGTTTTCCAGAAGCACGTTAATGTGCCGTACAGTGACCAGTAGATACACATGTAAAGATGCATCCAAGCACAGGCACACTCCGACATATATGTGTGCATGTATATTTGAGGACAACAAAAAAAGCAAATAAAAAAGGATTTAAAAAGTCCTCATGTGTCATCCTTTCCCCAAGTTTTGTCTTTATTTATGTCCATTGCGAGTAAAGGGAACTTACACGAGTGGAAAATGGGTAGGGCTGAGCAGAGCTCCACTCACCCACACCATCCCCTGTCTAGCCTGTATACTGAGATTGCAGCTGGCACAAGAACCTGCTCCATTTTATGCCAGTGGGAAATCTCTCTTCACAAAGGCGATTCTCTGCTTCTGGTTTATAAACAAAACCCATCCCCTTCATGTCAAGCATGACAAAGAATCTGGCCCTGTATGCACCATCTACTACTTGTCCCTGGTCCCTCTTCTCAGAAATGGCAAATTTTGCTCTCTGGTCCATGGGCAGATGTCAGCTTTTATTTTAATTTTTTACATGTGCATGACTGGAGTTCAGTGCATATTAGGGTACAATGGCATATCCGTTATAGTGTTGAGTCCAATGCTTGGGGTGACCCTAAACTTCTGCATAGCTGAACCTGAGAGTGATACGGGGAAGGCTCACTCCATAATTACCCTACTCTGTACTCTCCACCAGAAGCTCTGGAACAGGCCATTGTTGAAGACAGGATACTGGGCAAGATGGACTGACCCCATATGGCAGCTCTTATATTCTTATGTTCTTATCAGTTGTCATCTGCCACAGAACCATAGAAATGTAGGGCTGAAAGGGACTTCAAAGGGAAAGGGACAACAAAGGGTCATCTAGTCCATCTCTCCCATACCAGGCAACCTCTCATAGCAGCATTTTGCATTTAATGCTTTAATTAAAAGAATAAAATAAATGATATGATGTTACTAGCTTTCTACAATATTCTTATTTCTATATGAATATAAGGCACCTGGTTGGTGTGTACCAAGAAGGTTCACTATGTGGTAGACGGTTTAAAATATAAGGAAAATATAGTTTTGAAAGATGGGATGAACTAAGGTAATGATCCATCTAAAGCATATTAAAATGCTTAAAAGAAAAATGAAATTTTCCTTAAAATTGATGTTCTTTTTTCATTTAAATGTGCTTTTAGTTTCTGAAGGAACATTTTACTCTTCCAGCGTGAATGCTGTTGAAGATCCTCTACTAAATTTTATATGGATTGTGATAGCAGTTAATGACCAAGTACAGAAGTAATACATTACAGAATGGGATTGTTTAATACAACATAATTCTAGAAATAGATGATTTCCTCTTTTCAGCATCCAAGGTGGTTTGTTTTGGAAATATATGTTTGTAAGCTGTAATGCATTGGATCAATGTGCATGTTGATATTGCACACTGGTTGCTGACCAAATTAGAAGATCATCTACAGCTGCAGTGAACACACTTAAAAAATGTTCTCCATTTTCAGATATATTAGTGATCCCAGGATATTCCCCTTTTAAGCATAGGGAATAAGTCTCAAACATGTAGAAATCTTGCAAAATGGGAGACCTCTTTTAAATGTAATTACTAGGACTGTCAAACAATTTTTTAAAATCGCAATTAATCACAAGATTAAAAAAATGGTCGTGATAAATTGCAGTTTTAATTGCACTGTTAAACAATAATAGAATACCAATTTAAATTTATTAAATTTATTATAAATGTTTTCACTGTAAAACTACAAATATAGATTTTTTTAATAAAACTACACTAAAAAATGAAACAATTTAAAACTTTAAAGCCTACAAGTCAAAGCATGAAGGGGCATATGAATGTTTAGCATATGAGGCATGTAGATACCTTGCAACGCCAACTACAATAGCGCCATGTGATCTTCTGTTCTCACTCAGGTGACATTATAAATAAGAAGCTGATAGCATTATTTCCTGCAAATGTAAACACCTTTGTTTGTTTTAGAGATTGGCTGAACAAAGAGTAGGACATGGTGGACTTGTATGAGGTGAATTGAAAAATACTCTTTCTTGTTTAACTTTTTTACAGTAAAATATTTGTAATAAAAATAATATAAAGTGAGCACAGTATACTTTGTATTCTATGTTGTATTTGAAATCAATATATCTGAAAATGTAGAAAAACATCCAAATATTTATAATAAATTTAAATTGGTATTCTATTATTGTTTAAAAGTGCGATTAAAACAAGATTTATCAGAACTATCTTTTTTTAATCTAGTTAATTTGTTTTGTGTTAATCGCATGCATTCACTGCAATTAACTGACAGCTCTAGGTGGCAGAGACTTGTAGATTTGAAGCCAAAAGTCTTTCATTCTGTCACTGATGCTGCATCTGTACAGCTTAGCTAATACCCAGTGTGTCTCTGTGTCCATTGCATGGATTCAAAATAGTTTCCATCTGTTGAACATGAATTCCTGTGAACCTCTGACACATGGAATGAGTTTTGTATCATTAGGGGAGAAGGAAACATGTAACGCAGGGGTTCCTAATCTTTTTTACTGGCACTACCCCATTTTAATGAAGTATTTCCTGCTGGGACCCCAGACAGCATGGAGGACCCAGTTTTGAAGAGCAATATGTCATCCTCCACACTGTAGGTATGGGATCACACCACATGGAGGAAGCCATACCATTATAATGTCAATGGAGATCTTTTGTGAAACCTTAATTTAAATACTTTTTTCCATAACAGTAACTAAAGTAGTTAATAAAAATATTATAACTGTGCAATGATGGCGCAGTTCAAGGAATAAACTACAAAATATGCATCGCCTTACTTAATGTACATTCTTCTGGCTATTTCTATGGCAGTACTAAGTAATTCAAACTGATTAAATTAAATTGTTTTTATATCTTTGTAATAAAGATAGAGTATACAGCTCTGTTCACTCAGTGTAGGTTTGGATTTTATTGCATAGCTTGATTCTTGCTTATAATTGGCCTTTTTGGTTCTCAATGAGCTGTGAATAAAATCTGTGATGTTTCAGATTACGTTAAAGAGGATGCGCTTACGAGTGAACCACATTCTGTTTGATGGGAAACTGATGAAAATTATGATTTCATTGCATTTGAAGGTAAAATAAAAAGCTTTACATGATAATCCTGATTCCTCAGTGTTCTTTGTTAATGAGCATTGGCAGTTCCCAGATTAATTTTCATATTACAATTTATCAGACTATTGAAAAGAACCAGCTTTGAGACATTAACTGAGCATCACATGCAAATAGCTGAGTTTAAAGCATGGACACATGGATACAAGGGCATTATTTCTTCATGGGGACATGTGAGGCAATCAGATACCATGATGTTAGACAGATAAAGCCCTGTGAGGATACCAAATTTGCATCCGCATCCAATCCACAATCTGCAAAAATCAAGTGGATAGCCACAAATTTGCAGGGCTTTAGATACAAAATTTGTATCTGCATCCAATCCGTGATCTGCAAAAGCAGATGCGGATATCCCCAGATATAAGCGAATATCCACCAATTTACAGAGCTTTATAGATCTTTATGACACAGAAACAAAAACATGTTACGCACTTTCATTATATCACATACTAGCATGTAGTTTAAATTACAGGGTTTCTTTTTAAGTTTGTAATGTAATTATTTTTTATAAGTGTGATGCTCCGTCATGCATTATATCTAACGCCTGGTCTACAATGGTGACAGAGGTCAATGTAACGTCACTTACGTCAATCACTGAAAGCCTGCATCTAAACTGGAACGGCAGCTCTAAACCACAGCAAAAGTCAACGTAATAAAACCACCTCCACAAGTGGAATAATGCCTAATTCAATTTTATTGGGTCGATTTTGCATCAGTGTAGACAGAGTGTAACATAATTCAATGTTAATGGCCTCCGGGAGGTATTCCACACTACGCCGTCTCTCTATCTCTGTGACCGCTCTGGACATTCATGCTCTGCTGTTATGTGGTCATGCTACCTGGAAATGGCCCCTCCTCTCATGCCCCGGGAAAATTTTATTTTTCATTTCCTGTGCAGCCAGCGTGGAGAGAGCTTTGTTGCTGGACTCTTCATGGCTACTGCAAGGCCCAAACACGCTCCAGCATGGAGTCGACCAGAGGTCTTAGATCTCATCGGTCTGTGGGGCGAGGAGTCCATTATGGCTGAGCTCAGAGCCAGAAAAAGGAATTGAGACATTTATGAGAAGATATCCCAGGGCATGCTGGAGAAGGGATACAACAGGGACGAGCAGCAGTGCCGCGTGAAGATCAAGGAGCTGCAGCAGTCAAATCCGAAAGCCAGGGAAGCTAACAGCTGTTGTGGCTCCTCACCAAAAACATACCGCTTCTAGAAGGAGCTGCATGCAATTCTCAGCAACAATCCCACCACAGTGCCGCCCCTCAGCATTGATACTTCTGCTAGATCACAGTCCATAGACAATGATGAGGACTCCATTGATGAGGAAGAGGAGGCTGAGGAGAGCAGGGCGCAGGAGAGTGGGGTGTCCATTCTCCCAGACAGTCAGGACCTATTCCTGATCCCAGAGCAGTCCAGCAGCACAAGGAACAGCAACAATGATCATGGGGAAAGCACATCTGGTGAGTTTTTTTTCTTCTTAGCAGTTCTGTGCTTTTAAATGGGATGGGGGGGGCGTGCAGGAAGGAGATTTCAGGCATTCAGCAGACTTTACTCGCGGGGTTACCCCCAGAGCAGATTATTTATGTGAAGAGATATGCTTCAAGAATCATCAGTTGATATCTCAAGGAAACTTTCATTTAGGTAGACTGTTATCTTTTGCACAAGATTTCAGAGGAGGGCCGCATTGTTTCTTCCTCCCTGGTAGGATACTTTGCTGCACCACGCTGCAATCAAGGGAGCCAGCATCATGGAGGAACACAGCATAGTGGCATAAGAGCCAGGCTGGTATCCTGCTGCGTGCAGCAAATCTTCCCTTCTCTCATGCGTTACCCTCAGGAGACTGATATCACTCATGGTCACCTAGGGAAGACGGCACATGTTTAAAATAACAGAGCTGTAGAGCAGATACCCTGTACCTCTGTATCCCCCATTGTAGTGTCCTACAAAGTCACTTTAATTATTTTGATTTGATTTCAGAAGAGACTCTTAAACCCACCATGCTGTCCTCAGATCCCCTATAGCTGCCTCGTGACAAAACAGTCATCCGAATTAAACCACGTTGCCCAGGCACCCCTCTAATACAGGGCATTTGCAATGAGCTTTTTAAAGATCATTAATCCTCTCAATAGCACAGTAAAGTGCCCCTGGCTTACCATTTCTGTAATGGCACAGCGAGCTGACCCTTCTGGGATGTTAGGAAGGGAATGAGGGTCTGGGTTTGCCTTGTGCACTGCAAGGGGAGTATTTTATACATTGTTGCAGTTGTTTCATTTTCTTAAGTCTGCGAATAATGGCAACCTTGTGTATTTCTTTTTGTTCTGTAAACATCCCAACCTTGGCCCAACCCTCTAGAAATGCTGCAGAAAGACTATCACAGATTAGAAAAAGGAAAAAAAATCAAAAGACGACATGTTTGGCGAGCTCATGAACACCTCCGCGGCCACAGAGACAGAGCTCAGAGAGTGGCAGCTGACCTTGTCCAGAATATGGGCGAGGACAGGGACAGTCAAAGAGAAATGCAGGAGCATAACTGTAGTACCACACAGGAGAGGCTGCTATTCATGCGTGATCAGGCAGACATGCTTTGATGGCTTGTGGAGCTTCAGGAAGAGCAGAGGCCGGACAGAGTCCCATTGCAGCCTCTCCATAATGCTCCTCAGCCGAGGGCTTTGCTGCCCTGCCCCTCTCCCTCCCTCAATCAGAGGAGGAGAATGGCCAGGCTGCAGTACATGATGCACTCCACCCTGGTGGAGGTGAGCAGAAAGCAGTGACAGCTGGCCTGCAAGCAGCCACGCTACCCCTTGAGACAGTGAATGAACACTCCCACATCCCCCATGACTTGAATGTTCATAAATAAAAGTTTGCATCATTTCAACACGTTTCTTTATTAAATTATATCTTGTCTGGGAGGGATTTGGAGGGAACTGATATTGATGGTGGGGGGGATGTTGAGCAAAGGCAAATAATAGACAGGAACAGAAAAGATTCCTGCATCTCATTGTAGAACCTGGTTTACAACGCTTCCCTAATGCAAAGCACTCCACGGTTAGCTTTCAGCATATTACTGGCATCTGGCTGCTCATAACTGGCCCCCAATCTTTCTGCCTCCACAGCCCAACCCTGGAGGAACCTCTCCCCTTTCGCTTCACACACATTATGAAGAACACAGCACACAGATATCACTGACGGGAGGTTCTTTTCACTCATGTCCAGCCTATTGAGGAGACTCTTCCATCTAGCCTTTAAACACCCAAATGCATGTTCAAAAACCATTCTGCAAGTGCTTAACCTGTTATTAAAATACTCCATGTTGTTGTCAAGGTGCCTGGTGTATGGCTTCATTAGCTAAGGGAACAAGTGGTAAGCAGGATCCCCCAGAATCACTATTGGCATTTCCACACCCCCGATGTGGATTTTTTGGTCAGGGAAGAAAGTGCCTGCCTGCATGTTAGGGAACAGCCCTGAATTCCGAAATACACATGCATCAAGCACCAGACCACCCCACGTAGATGTTGGTGAAATGACCTCTGTGATCCACAAGGTCCTACAGGACCATGGAAAATTACCCCTTGCAGTTTATGTACTTGGTTGCTGGTGGGCAGGTGCTAAGATAGGGATGTGCATCCCATCAATGGCCCCCCCGCCGTTTAGGAACCTCATCGCAGTAAAGCCGTCCACTATGTCCTGCACATTTCCCAAAGTTACTGTCCTTCATAGCAGAAGTCTATTGATGATGCTGCACACTTGAATCACGGTGGTGCCCACTGTAGATTTACTGACTCCGAATTGATTCCCAACTGACCTGTAACAGTCAGGGGTTGCCAGCTTCCAGACAATGATGGTGACTCTCTTCTCCACCATCAGAGCTTGTCTCAAGCAAGTATTCACGCACTTCAGGGATGGGGCCAGCTCTGAACAAAGTTAAAGGAATACACTTTGTTCGCATACAGAAGTTTTGCAGCCACTGGTTATCATCCCACAGCTGCATAAAGATGCGGTCCCACCAGTCTGTGCTTGTTTCCCGGGACCAGAACCTGCACTCCACCCACTGTGGATGATGTGTTACAGCCTGCAGCAATCAGGAATTGTTCCGCTTGATGACTTGTAGCAGGGCAGCCTCAGTGGCATTGCAGTTACCTGTGCTTTGTCTTCTTGCCCTACTTCGAAAATAGTCAGTAATAAGCTGCGATGTATTTGTGACGCTCACAATAATAGAGCAGAGTTGAACTGGCTCCATGTCTCTGCAGCAATGGCGAGCACACGGCATAAACGAACAGCATGAAAATCAGTTTCCTGTTTGGGGGAAGAAGGGAGGGGGAAGGAGCGTTGCATCATGGGATGATGAAACTCATCCCAACGGCCACCGCAGCTAGTTGCACTATGGAATAGCAACCCACAGTGACCTGCTATGAATGTCGACATAAGAGTGTGGATGCATGAGACCGGCGCAAACAGAGTGGTGTGTACATGCTCCAGTGACTTCTAAAAATCAGAGGGTGAAAGTCGACTTTAAGTAAGTTGACTTCACTCTGCGGTGTAGACATAGCCTTAGAACTTTTGACTCTACAGGCCTCTAGAAAACGTTGGTTTAAAGTAGATATTCATATTTTGAATAACTTCACAGAGTTCTCTTGTACAGTTATGTGGTGCATTGTTATTATTTTATTTATTTATGTTCTAGTTATGCCTTCAAATAGAGTGTGACTCCATTGCATAGGCGCTGTGAAAACAGCCTCTGCCCTATAAAACTTACAATTTAAAAGGCAAGATTCACTAGGCGGTTGACCAAATAGGCTGTTATGGAAGATGAAGGTTGAGATAATAATGGGATGTTTTCACATAGACTAGTTGTACATACAATTTGCAACAGCCTTTACTCACAGAAGTAGACTTTTTTCATGGACATAGTTTCAATAGGACTATGCACGTAAGAATTATTGTTATGAAAGAGGCTTGCAAGATCAGGCTCAAGGTCCATGGAACTCATACAGTGTCTTTTAAAGACGTTGCAAAGGATTCATAAAATTGCTTTCAGCTTTAGAGACCTGGATTGAGAGTTAGAGAACATCACCCTTTATTATGCTGCAATGTTATCTATAATAATGCTGCAATGCATATTGTTCAGCAGTTGTCTCATCCTTACTGCACATTTGTCCCCATCTCTAAAGCACCACACAGTGTTTATATTGGCACAGTTCTCCATGTGTTCATGGGTACTGGTGTTGAAATGGCCAATGTGGAAAAGCTTTTTTGAGAACTAAAATTCACGGAGTTTGAAAATGTGTATGTGTATGTCCCTCCAATTGCCTTTTAAGAAGGCATATTCAGACAGAGTGCATCAAAGTAAATTCATATAACTTCAGGTAATGAAGGGTGCCCTTCCCTCTTTTACTGATGTAATTTGGAAAAGGCTTGGTTTAATATAGTCTCTTTCCTCCTGGAAATTTTATACCAAAAAGAAGCAATGTAGGTCAGCCTCCTACTGGTGTACCAATTAACAGGATATGTCCATTATATTTATTATCTCTCTGCAAGGTGTCAGACTTCAAATAAAGAGTAAGTAAAAACAGTATAACCTCAATTTACAGAAAACTCTGGAGTGTGAATGTTCCTTATTTTTTTCAAGTAACTTGTTCCTCACTTTACTGTACAATCTATTAAGCATTGCTGAATTAAAAATGCACAGATTTTATTATTGCCAGTACATTTTGATGGCCCCATCTCACATTTTCAGTGACTATCATAGCAATTTTATGATCTAATAGATACAGGAGGTCTTCTCACTTATAAGGCTGTCACTTGTAGTGAACACTCCAGTAGAAATCTGGTTTCTTATTTTGTCTTTAATCATTTTGCCCTATTTTGAATACTACAAATCATAGCTTTGACTGCAGCCTCTTTTTATCGTATCTTCTTTACAGTAACACCGCACCCACTGATCATTCAGCTATAGGGCACAGTAAAAGGATATGTTTTTTTAAAAGTGTTGTTGGGAGGGATGATATGAAAAAGGAATCACCAAGGGTCTGGATGTTAAGGGAAAATACATGAGTGTTTCAAGAGAAGAATAAACTGCTAAGAGAAGAAGACAAAATAGAAGAGACAGAAAAGAGTTTCCACAAAATCCAGATGTCCACACGTATTTACTGTAAAGTATAGTGAGGGGGAAATGTAGCAGTCTAAAAGACAACATATTGCTTTAGAAATATACTAGAGCCTTTGAAAGCTGGAATCATTCTAATCTCAGCACTTACATTTTCTAGATTTTTATAGTGACCGATGTTTTTTACTGTTAAAGAAAAAAGAGAAAAAATAGGTTCCTAAGTGCATATACAAACTCCGCATGGGTGCACAACTCTCATCAACATTAAAATGAATTACATGCATGGAGAGGGTGGCCCTATTCAGAAGGCATTGACTTCAGTAGAGCCAAAAATTCACCCTGAGAAAAGAGAGGAATGAATGCCCTATCAACGGGAGGAGAGATGGTCTTGTGTGTGAAGCAATGATTTAACATTTGACCCAGGAGATTGGTGTTCTGTTCCTGGGTTTCCATCTGATTTCCTGTGTCATCATGAACAAGATCTTCTGGCTCAATTTTGCTGCTACAAGACTCCCAGTGACTTCAGTCGTGAAGAATCGGGTCTTGTGTCTCCATTCCCCATCTATAAAATGAGAATGATAATATCCGTCTTCAAGGGTTTCTGGGAGGATACCTCTATAAAATGTTACTCAGATACTATAGTGATGGAGCCAAAATACCTATTAATAAATAAAACGAAAAGGATCTAGCTATAGTGCATAAGTGCCTATTGGGGGAGGGTGGGTAATTTAAAGCAAAATAGTAAGGCAATTGGTTTTTGGCCAAGGTAATGAGGAAGTTAAATAAAGTTTAATAAAGAACTTTATGAGGCAGAATTTTCTAATATTTAAACATAGAATCAGAGCTGAGTTTAATAGAACATAAGTAGGAGGAGCTACAACGTGTTAAACAAATGAGAGAGCAGTTTAGTGCACATCAAAATAATTTATAAACAAATCTTTGACTCCTTAACATAAGGCCAAAAAGGTCTATGAGCAAGGACTGTCTTCCACTATGTACTTATACATTGGACAGCACAATGGGGCCTCTGGATGCTACTTTAAATAATAATAATAATAATAAACAATAATTAATAGTTACCCTGTATAAATCACTAATCTGAATTCTGAAGGTCAATAGGGCTGCATGCATATAAATGAGAGCAGAATTTAGCCTGAAAAGCTATACCATATTAGTGTAGGGGGGTCATATTACATATACATCCTGTCTGTAATTTCCATATGTTTATATTAATTCTAGGATTTTATTAGTGAAAAGCTGGGTGAGGTAAAATCTTTTATTGGACCAGCTTCTGTTGGTGAGGGAGACAAGCTTTCAAGCTTACACAGAGCTCTTCTTCAAGTCTTGTTCAGGTCTTCTTCAGGTCTCACTCACCCACCTTGTCTCTCTAATATCCTGCGACTGACATGTCTACAACAACTCTACCAATTTATTTCAAATAAATCAGTGGCATAATATGGATGGTAACTGATGGTACAGTCTGGACCACTGTTTGCGGAAGTGAACTAACCATTGGATCTTATTCATTATTCCTAATGCAGGAAAATCTTCCATTAAAGTAAACAGAAATTTTTTTTACATAGGAATGTTGAGTTGTCCCGTGGAAATGCAGGTATCTGCATTTATTGTGATAGCAGTGATCAAGTTATTCCTCTCCCCTAGCTCTGCCTCCTGTTTCATACCTACCCTAAGATTTCAATTATAAGCTCAAACAGCCAAATAAACCAGGGTTCAGACTGTGTTTTTAGCCTTAACCGCACTGGAAGTGGGTCTAGAAAGAGCCCAGGGAAATTGTGACAGACACAGCCCAGATTACTTCTGAAATCCTACAGAGGGCATTCTGCACTGGCAGCTCTGCTGCCACTCGGTCAAAGATTCAGCATACCACCAGCCCACAGAGCTGGACAGTGCAAAAGGCGAAGTACGGTTGCTCTTACTTTGCCTCTTACCCCCCTTTCATGTAACTAGTGGCAATACTAACTGACAGTGATTCCTCACCAGATTATGGGCGGTAGTGGTGCTCTTGTGCCCTTTTCCTCCTCTTGCACATAGGGCCAGACACAATCTAAACCCTTTAGATGGGTAGGAGTTAATTTGTCCCTTTTTTCCTAATTGTCTGAAGACTTTCACTATGGTTAGTTTGGAAAACACATTAATTGTCAGGGCTGCTTTCAGCAATGCATGTCATTTAGAATTTCCCAGGTTGATGGGTCATCACTATGAGACGTCATGCCTAGTTACCTCTGTCCAATACTATTATGTGACACGGCTGGTGATAATGCATCAGCCCAACGAAAGTGAAAAATAAATGGATTACTGAGCACTGCAGTTAACTGTTTCAGACAAACAAATCACTGTTAAACTGTTTACCTGTTTAGAAAAGTAAAATACCAGCTATGTGCAAACAAGATGTGGACAATGTTTATACAGAATATAAGTGGGCAGCAGGAGCTGTTATATATATCAGCCATGCATTAACTGTAGAGAGAAAAGGTATGAGGAAGGATTTTCTTTTGATAAAATAGAAATTGCTGTGCACATTGTTACATAGTGACTGAGAAAAAATGAGGAGCATGAAAAACTTAAGAATGCTGTGGCAGCAGCTTTTGTGTCAATTTGCGAGCTGTAAAGGGTGCCACTTATGGAAGGAAAATATATCCTCCAGTTGAGTTTTACCTTATTTTATTCTTTCTATTTTTCTAGTACCATGCATAGAGGTGTTTGAAAATGTTTGTTGAAATTGTTTTTCAACAGAAAATTGGGGGGTTGCCCAAATGAATTTTTTTCACAGTAAATGTCTGCTTTCTCTTACCAGAAAAATCACATTTTCATTGAAAACCTGAAAAATCAAAAGTTTTTGGCTGAAAACCAAAATCTTTTCAGATAAAAACTGAAAACTTTCAGCTTGTAGCCAAAAGCATTTAGGTTTCTGGTTGTAAATTTTCATATTTTGACAGGAAGTCGAAGTTTTCCTCAGAAAATGTTGAAGTTTTGTTTTGTTTTGTTTTTGTTGATATTTTCTGTGGAACCAGCTCTATCAGTATATCACCAGTGTAAAGACTACATACCCCAGTCAGAAAGGAGAAATTTGGGCCAAATAACATCTTCAGTTCTCAGGCTGAGCAACCAGGCACTTTGCCAAAAAGATTTGTGGAGACATAAAAGAATGGGAGGAACCCATTCTGAAGTTGCTGTGCAGTTGATACTGCAGTCTGCTAGAGCAGCAGTTCTCAATTTTTTTAAATAGAGCCCCCCCATGAGCCTTTCTGTAACAATTGCCCCACACTTCACCCGAAACCCCCGCCACTTTCAGAAAAAAAAACAGGGCCTACATATTATAGGCAGCGTTTGACTGCTTAGTTTTTGGGGGCAAGAGGTAGCAGCAGCTCCCCTGCACCTCTGGAGCCCAATGTGACCCGACAGAGAAAATGGCAGCAGGGAATTGCACCCTGTTCTCTGGATTATCCTCAGGCAGCAGCATAGAAACAGCTGCCTCCTCAGAGTGGCAATGGCGTGGGGAGCGTGCCCAGCAGCAGCGGGGGGCACTGCTGCTGCTGCAGGAGGCAGGTGGCGGTGGCTGCCGGGACCAGCACTCAAACTGGAGACAGAAACAGCTGTGCAAAATGTGGAGCATGAAGCTGGACCAACTCTGTCGCCTCCTCCACCAGCAGCGCTGGGCCCACTGCCTGAAACAGCCTTCGCCCTTCTTCTAAGGGTCCCCCATCCCCAACATCTGCCTAGAGCTGCCTGCGTGAGCCATCGGGGTCTTTCCCGTTCACACCAACACGGCACAGCAAACACACACAGTAAAACAATAGCAAGAACACCATACAACTCTCCTTCATATTGTATATCTTGATCTTGTGCTTCTGTGTGCTTTCGTGGATCTGTGTGATATCTATCTACAAAAAAACACATAACAAAAGCGGGATCTACAGACCCCAATTAGTATAAATTATTTACAACATATATTTAATTTCCATATCTGCTGTTATCCAGCGGTCTACCAAATTGTATGGCATAATAGAGGAATTGTACTGTGGTATTCGATAATTCCTGTCACCTATAAACTCTGTTGGTCCTGCTGAGAACCACATGAGTTGGCCGTCATTGCACTCAATTCGGATATGCAGTGATCACTTTGCAAATAAATAAATCGAAATTGGCTTCGGCAAAAAGCTTGGTATATTATAATAACGGATTCTCCATATTCAGGGTAATTACCTGTGGCATAATCAACAACATGATTCAAAAATATCAATAACAGGCACTTTAAGGGATGCATCACAGGCCACAGGCTTCGTCGGCTTCACCCGTAGTTTAGGTATTGCCTTTCCATGCCTTAAGCTGTGAAGAATGAAACCAATATAATGTTTTCTTCTTTTTATTTTTAATCTCTACCTGATATACAGTGGTGTTGGCTTTATCCACCATAAACACAGGTCATATCCATTGTGGACTCAAAGCATGTGCAAACTTCTTTGTAACTGTGTACAGCACTCAATCTCCAATTTGCCATTCTTGGGGTTTTAATATGGGACCAAATTGCTGATTCATTTTCCTAATATTTGTACCAAGTGCATTGGCCACTTGCTGATATATGCGTGTAATATTTTGTAGCAACTATGACACATACTGATCAGCTAATAATTTGAGTTGGAGCTTATCTGGAGGACCATTTGTCCACCAGTGCTCCAAGGATCTCATCTTATGCCCTGTCATAACTTCAAAGGGGGACTACCCATGTGCTGCTTCTGTTACTCTCAAAGCCATGAGTATCAAGGGCAATTTAGCATCCCAATCTCTGCCTTGAGCATTGATTATTTTTTTCAAAGCCAATTTCAAAGTTCGATTAGTGTGTTCTACTGCTCCTGAACTTTGAGGATATTATGGTATATGCCATCTTTGTTTTATGCCTAAGGCTTCACAGGTGTATTTCAAAATCTCATCAGTAAAGCAAGGACCATTTTCACTATCAATTTCCTTTGGGAGCCCCCATCTGGAGAAAACATGATCTACCAATATCTTAGCTGTGGTCCGAGCAGTGTTGTTTTGAGTGGGACAGGCCTCGACCCATTTGGTAAATGGATCAATAATCACTAAACAGGTGGCCTGTTTTACTGGTGGGTAAGTCCATATAATCCATCTGGAGGTGACTCCAGGGTCCTTCAAGTCTCTGGTGGCCTAGTGGGCCTTTCTTTTTAGAAACATCTGGGTTGTTTACTGCACAAGCTAGGCAATTGTCTACCCAGCTTTCCATGTCTCATTTCACCTCAGGCCACCATCCTACTGTTTTTAAGCAGCTCAAAGTTTTTTCTATACCAAAATGGCCATTTTCATGCACTGCTTGTAATAAATCATCTTGTTGTCCTGTTGGAACAATCCATACTGGTACTCCTTGATCCCCCTGTCTGGCCATAAGCAAACCACTTGAATTCTGTTCAATTTTTCACCCCTTCACCTCCCCTTGTTTCAGCAGCTGTTGTAAGCTAGCATCACTTTTCTGCAGAACTGTTAAATCTATAATGGGTACAGATTCCTTCTGAATTCCACATGCAACAGCTATTGGAGTGACTGGCGTCTGCCATTCTGCACCTGTTTGTGCCCCCTCCTTGGCTGCTTTGTCTGCCTTATTGCTCCATTCTGTGATTACTCCCAATTTCTAATGGGCAGGCACTTTCAGTAGCCAGATTGGACCTCAGTGTTGCAGTCCAGCTTCCCATAATGCCTCAATTTTTCCAGCATGACAGATGGGTTTACTATCTAAGCTATGCATGTTTCTTTCCTTCCATACGGGCATCCAATCTAAGCATGCTCCTATCGCCCAGTCAGAGTCTGAGGCTATAACTACAGGGGTATTAGTCCCAGCACCCATTAACGCAGCATGCACAGCAACAAGTTCAGCTGCTTGTGCGGAGTGTGGTGTGCAGCTTCCTGCCATAAGGATTCCATCTGGATAGCGCATTGCTGCATACCCTGCTTTGGGAGACTGTTGTATCAGGTGAGAGGATCCATCCACAAACCAAACCTCTGGCTTCCCAAGTAGAATTTATATGGCTTCCCATCCTCTAACAGGCTGAAAAGGGTTAGGAAGGACTGGTTCCATTAGAGGGAGAGGGCAATCATACTCAGCACTTTCAATAATCAAAGCATAAGGGGCCTGGTTGGAAGCTGTAGGTGGTTGGACTTCCACATTTCTATTAATTAAAGCTGTGGTTCATTTAGCCAATCTAGGGCTGGATACATGCCTTTCTTTAATTTTCCCAGACACTATATACTTAAGAGGGGTGTGGGACATTTGCAAAATAACTGGGGCAGAACCAGTAAGGTATTGCCAGTGCCCCAAGGCCCATACTAATGCCAACATTTCTTTCTCACAAGGGGTAAAAATAATCTCTAGCACTTCCAGTACTCAAGAGGAAAATGCTACTGGCTTTTGACCAGAAGTCCCCTCCTGACTTAAAATAGCTCCTATTCCCTTTGGGGAATGAGCTAACAGCAACACAAATGGTTTAGTGTTATCCGGGTGTCCTAGTGCAGGGGCGGAGATTACCGCTTGCTTCAATTCTAATAGGGCTCGATCCTGTTCTGGGCCCCACTTCCAGGGTACTCCCTTCCTCAGTAGTTGATACAGTGGCTTTGCCTTTAAGGCAAAATCCTCCACTTGGTTGCGGACCCATCCTGTAAGACCTAAGAAGGAACACAATGCAGAGATATGAGTGGGTGCTGGCATTTTACAAATTAATTCCACTCTCTGCTGATCAGGAGTAATTCCTTCTTGTCCCAACACTGAACCCAGGTATCGGACCTCTTGCTGACACAATTGGGCTTTTTCCAAATTAATTCGGAAGCCTGTTTTCTCAATCAGGAAGATTACTTCATCAAGCAAAAGCAGCTGAGCTTCTCAGGCTACAGTCCAAATGATAATGTCATCCACATAAGAGATAACATTCGTTGGTGCTGTGCACCTATCCCATAATTTAATATCATGGGCATGGCAAATCATTGGAGAACAATGTAGCCCTTGTGGAAAACATGTGAACGTGAGTTGATGGTCCTTCTAGGTAAAAGCAAATTTATACCAGCAGTCAGGATGCAGAGGAATAGCAAAGAATGCATTTGATAAATCCAATACTGAAAACCATTTAGCTCCCATATCTATTGCAGCCATCACTTCTGGTAATTTAGCCACCACAGGGGCTGTCTTGGGTGCACATGTATTCAAAGCCCTGTAATCTACTGTAAATCGCCAGGTTTTCCCATCCGCTTTATGGACTGTCTACATGGGGAATTTGTTTATGCTGTTAGTTTCCACTAGCATTCCTTGCTGCAAGAAAGCAGTAATTGTGGGTAACAATCCTTCCTCAGCCTCTTTTGGGTATTTGTACTGCTTCTGGGTGATGGATCAGGTCCTACAATAAGAACACAGGCATCCACCCAGCCACAATCCAATTTATTTTTGGCCCATGCTTGTGGGTGTGCTTGTATTATGTTACCAACATCCAGGGAATACTGTTCTGCTGTAACTGAGAGTGGCTCTGGTGCTTTAAGAACTGCCACCTTGTGCACAGCCGCAACAGCTCTAGGAATTTCCAATCCAATCCACAGTACCCAATTAGCTAAATCAACAACAGCCTGCATCTTAAGCGTACAATTCATGCCCAAAATAGGCGGGAACTAAGCAGTCAACAATCAATGAAATAGTGGCACCAGTATCTACAAGCATGTCCTGTCCAAATGCCCCTGTTCAAAATCCACCCAGATAGTGGGTCATCCCCATTTATCAGATGTTAAAGGTGCCACATAGATTGGAGGATTCAGGGACACCTGGCCTCCCTGTGCCTCCAAGGGCTTCCCCTCAGGAGGTGGGGTCAGCCATTGACCCTCATCAGCACATTTCTCCGGAGTGTGAGACTCCCTTTTCTTCTGACAAATCAGATCAGCCATCTGATTATTTGATTTGCCCTCAATTAGGGCTTTAGGGGCATATTGGAGAGCTCGATTCCACAGTACCCAGCGCAGGAGATAGATCCTCTCACGGCCTTGCCCTCGGCCTCGCCCTCTGTTAACTCCCTCAGGGACTAAATCGCCTTCCTTGCTCCTTTAATTCTGAAAGGTGATCTGAGCAGCCACGTTTCTTCCCGTCTGTGCAGCAGCTTTCACTCTGTGCTTATCAGAGAAGGCTTGGCTCACTACTAAATGAGCTTGCCGAACTCTCTGTAACAGTGCCTCCCACGTCATCGCTATTAAATTCAGGGTACCCAAAGCAACTTTTACTTGTGCACATAGCCCCTCTATGAAACAAGTTGGAAAGTCTGTGTTCATAAGGTTTTGACCTTCCTCCTCATGCCCCATAGCTTGCCATAGGATCTTTTTACGTTGTAAGCGTTCCCCTAGGGCTTGTCGCTCCAAATAAAAATGTACTTCAATATGCTTGCCAGGATTTACTGCATCAGAAACATCCCTCATAAGGGTACCCCTCTGTGCTCTCTCTCCTTTCTGTATATCCACGGGAAGTCCCAAGGAGATGTCTAATGGGAGACATTCCCTTAAGATAAAAGCATAATCACTATAATTTAACTAAGGCACTGTAGTAAGCTGTGTAAACCAGGCAACTACATTTTCAGGCATGATGTTTCCTAAAGTTTTTTTCAGTGCCTGCACTTGCTGAGGTCTCAGTATCTTATCCACTTGGGTGGTAGCGTGAGTGGTGGTTTCTTCCTCCCCCTCTCCAGTAGTCTCTTCCTTGGTCTCACCAATCACAGGAGCCATGGGCTCAGTCGCCTGTGGCATATCTCCCTGAGCCAGCTGTTTTACTATCTGCCTGAGAGGAACATAGGGGGAAGGACATTCTATGCTTTGATCTGACTTGTTCTTATCCCACAAAGCCTCTGCATAACAGAGGGCTGGCAGATCAAAATCCTGCATACCGTCATTCTCTGCACCATCACAACCTACGTCAGCCTGCATGGCAGCAATAATTCCCTGAGCAGCAGACAATCGATTTGTACGCTGAGACAACTGCTGCTGACAAATTGCATGTGACTGGCCCTCAGTTTCCCTCTTTTTCTCCTCCAGGACAATGCGTACCGCAGCTTGCGTGTCCTTACATTTCGCTTCCCAGATATGAGCTGTTTCCTCCCACTGTCTAGCTGCCTTTTTGTATCTGCATCGCACTGAGAGTTAGACAGCAAATTAGCCTGAGTAAGACAGTGGGACACTGAAGATTCATACTGTATTTTCAGTTTCTGTACTTGACCTTGGCATGCTATTAATTGTTCATGCAGCTCCTTGTTTTCTTTGACGAACTTCCCTAACTCTTCAGTAAGGGTTTTAGATACTAAAATGAGCCCATGAAAAGCAGCCAATCATTTTTTCTTATGATCAGACTTTGTCTCTGTGAATTGTTCCCACTGGAGCATCAAGTCTGCATTTGCTGTTTTACCCTTAATTGCTCCTACAGACCATGGGTTTTACCCAGGTTATCCGAGACTTGTTCTAGCCCCTTGACCACCTGACCCACAACACATTCCTGCAGAGGACATCACGCCCTCCTCCTGAAGCCAAATACAAAGACAGCTTCACGGAGCACCGAGCCAGACAAGTTGCTACCCTGCTGACAAGCAGTGAGAGAAACCCTTGCACCATGAGCCTCAAAAATCTTCTTACTCACAGCTGATAGAGCCCAACAGGGATGCCAATTGTTGTTTCTGGATACTTTGTGATCAATGTGAATACCAATGAGACATGGTACGCTTGATTTACAGATCAATAAGGTTTAATGTGCAAGGTTTCTATAAATATACTAGTTAGATACAAAGCTTAAATTAACTACAATATATCATATTCACTAAACCTGGAGAGCTAAGCAGTTACTCAGAAGGCTTTATACAGGAACGGCTTTCTTCAGGGGCCTCGCCAGGGAGTCAGTGGATCCTCTGGTCCAACCGGCAACACCTCCCGCAGAGTCAGGTGTTGTTGGAGCTCCCCCCTTTGTATAAGTGATGATTTCTTATATCCTTCCATAAACAACCTTCACCTAATTGTCTCTCTCATTATAATATATGCTAATTACTTACCCTTAACTACATTCCATTCTCACCATAATAATTGGGGTCGTCAAAACAGCATCTGGTGATAGGAGGGCCAGAGTAAAAGTATGCCCCTTCGCAAGAAAACAGTGTACCCCCAGACATTCAAGGATAACTAGTTGTTCCCATCACCATTATCTATGTGCAGCTGCAAACAGTACAATATTTTGTCTTATAATGTGCCGTGCTATGCAGAAACGGAGACATCTATAAGGTTATTCAGTCTGTGCCAACTGGAAGATGTCATGCTACTGGGGTCAGAATAGCCAAGCAAGCAACTGAAGCTCTGCTAGGCCTGTAGGACAAGGGTCAAGCAACTCAAATTGTACTGGGCCTCCAACACCACCTATAGGGTCTTCTTCCTCCCCACAGGGTAACGAGATGGGGAGAATTTTCCCTTAACACATTGTATGAGCTGACATACTCACCTCAGGACCCAGTACAGCATCTAAAGGAAAAGATACCAATGCTATAAAAATGTTTTTATATGATAGTAAATGACTGAATATGTCTTTTCTTTCCAGCCTGGGATTTCCAAGAGCATCAAAGAAAGTTAGGCACACAGATGACACCAACTTTCACTGGGAGTTGGGCACTTAACTCTCTTAAGAGCCTTTGAAAATCCCTGCCCTACTCACTTTTTGTTGGTGATAAAATAGTAACAATATATTGCATATATTTAAGAAGTAACACCCATTGAGAGATTGTATGTGTAGAAGGCTGGCCGTTGGAGGAATTGGACTGGCAGACAGTTGAAAGATGAGAGTATGTGCAAAGCTGGCCTTACAAATAGATCATTAAATTTAGAATCAGAGCTATATTCAGGATTTTGATATGGTTTCTTGACTCCCATTTTAATGAATATGAGCCACATACAGGCACCTGAAGAAGCAAAGGAGTCAAAAACTCCTAACAATAGAAAGATTAGATTAGATTTGAGATGAGATGAGATAAAACACCTCTGATTACCTCAGTAAAAATTAGAGAGAGAAAGATTACAATAATAATTGTGTTTTTGTTGTTTATCAAAGAGTTTCAAGGTGCCTTACGCAAAAAGCAGTGAGACAAATGAACATTGAAAAAATATATAAAATGCATAAAATTAAATCAACACACTGTGCAAAGCCTATGGAGGGGGGAAGGATTTTCAGATCACTAACTGAGATTAACTTTGAGGTTCTTCTAAAGTCAGAAGAAGGGCACTCAAAGACCTCAAAGCTGCAGAGACAAAAATGCTAACAATACTCCTTCTGGCTCAACAGCAACCCCCAGGCTGCACAATCCCATACCCTCTGACCTAAGAGGTTGAAAAAAAAAGATGTAGAAAGCTAGAAGCACAGTGAGCTATGTTACTCATTTGACATACAATGTTAACAAAACACATGTACTGAAGCTTACTTGTGGGTTTTTTCCTCTAATGCATCTATCTACTTTTTGACTGACAGTGAACTCACTCAATGTGTATGAACTTTTGATTAGCCTTGAGCGTGTTAGTCATTTATTTTTTTCTTTCCAGGCAGTATAGCTGGAAAAGTAAAGAATCTCTGGATAGAGTTTCTGAGTGAAGCAACTTCAAGTGCACAGAGATTTATAGTAATTGAAATGCATGACAGATATAGTGTAAATAATGTCTAAACATACATTTGTTCAGCATGTACATCATTATGAAAACCAGTGTTTCAGCATGGCATATATAACTGAAATTCACCTTGATGAATGAGGCTCAGCTAAGATGCTCTGCTATCACTGGTTGAAAACTTTCCATTGAGAATGTTCTTCAACAGAAAATTAGGTTATGGACAAAAGAAAAAAAAATTATGAGAAGTGTCTGTTTTCTGAGGAAAAATTATATTGTTTGTAAAAGAACAAACTCACAAAATGCAAAGTATTTCAGCTAAATCCTAGGAATTATCATTTGGGTGCCTCATGCTCCTGTTCTTCTATGTGGCTGTGCTTTCCAGCTGGACTACATCTCCCATGATAGACTGGGGGCATCGTACTCCTCTGAGGCATCACCAGCCCTCACCAAGCAGGGAGACCTTGTTGAGTCATAGCAGTAGTAGTCCAATCAGGGACTTCCATTCCACACTGAAGATTGAGAACATGAGGCACCTCCACTATGCCTCCCATGAGGCACCACAGATGTATTTCCAAATTGAAATGTTTCCGGTTTTGATTTTTCACTGAAAAGTCAACATTTTCCATGAAAAAAAATACCTCACAATGTTTTCCAACCATCCCAACTCTCTATACATTTAAGCTCCTTGATGGGCTGTGTGCAAACAACCATTAGAGCAAGCTCACACTGGTGCCCGAGCAGTCCTTGTGTGCTTGAATAGGCTAGCACAGAGAGTGGGGATGGTAATAGAATAGAGCAGGAACCTCGTGACAGGTGATTGTGCAAAGCCAACATTTCCTATATGTGGTTAGAGTCATTTTACCTTCCTAGGGCCAATGACTTGGCTTTACATTTGTGAATTGAATTTCACTCTCAGTTATTTAAAGCTACTTAATTGTTTAACATCTTCATTAAAGATCTAGGAGAGAGGGTTAAAAGCATACTAATAAAATGAGCAGATAACAGTAAATCAAAAAGTCTGCAAACATTGGTCTGGACAGAGAAATAATATGCAATGGAAACGCAGCAGAAACACAACGGAAACTAACAAAATTGAGATTTAACATGAAAAAATATGAGTTAATATCTCTGGTGAGGAATCCACAACATAAGTATTTAGTGATAGAAAGAATATTGGAAAGAAGCACTACTGAAGGGGACTTGCACTGACTGGAAACTAGACATAGTTTGTAATTAATTTTTCTGAATATGGTGGCGAACAAGGACAAACACAAGGATAGATATTAGAAGACAGGACACAACTTTATTAAACTTAACTAAGGGGGGACATTACCTATCCTGTCACCCAGATACTCACATAACAACAATTTTAAGTGGTTTCAGTGTGGGGGTTATAGGGCTCTTACCATATAACTATAACTCAGGGTAAACTCTTCTCAGTCTATCCCCTAGGACTCAGCTCACTCACCTGAGTCCTACCGCCTCTATCCTCATGCTGAGGAGGGCAGAGGTAACTAAAGAGGAAGATCTCAGCCTGCAAAGGCAACATGGTCTTTCTCTATCCCATGAGCACAAGACTCATCAGCAAAATCCCAGGTCTTCTGGGAACCATTCCTTTTAAACTAAATTGGAAACCAGGAATTGGGTGCACCGGCACTAGCTTGGGCGCACTCCCTACTCACACTGGCCGGTAACAGAACTGCTGACTGACCTATTCTCTTACATCAAAAAGCCAGATCTCAACCCCTGCATCCAACAAATGAACTTCCTCATCCCTGAAAAGGCCAGTCAATTAGGGGGTTAGTTATACCTGTGACCCACCTCAGTAACCTGTCTACTGGGTGGATATAAGTCCTGTTGACTGGACCCTCTGGGAGTCCAAACCTTCCAGTGTTGCTGCTGTTGCTGCCCCAATCCTGAAAGACTGTGCATCAAAGAGTGTTTACAGCTAGTCCTGTGGCCAACAGCCATCAAGGTTCTACTGTTGATGAGGCACCACCATCTGTGGATCTCTGTTAGCAAATGTGTCATCCTTGTAGAATGTGTTGTACTGTGTATATTGGGGGGTGCTCAGTTAAGCATCTTCCTAGTGATTGGGTGTGTAGTCTTTTTCTCATGCCAGTGTCTCCTACAGACTGCCTGCAGGCCTTGATGGATCTTCTGTGGGTTGGTTCTCCAGCCAAGTCACAAAGTCCAAATTAACCCCGTCTGGGAAGTAAAGGATCTAATAAATGAACAGTCCCGTTGCCCTTGCTAGTGTCTTCAATCCAAAATCTTGGCCCTTTAAATTCAGCCGTTTGTTCAGGCTCTCAAATAAGTTCTGCCCCATTTTGGAGTTTATGCCACTGTGGCCAGTAGGGGAACCAGGGCCCACCTACTATTCCAGATTCCAACCCAGGGATGCTATAAACAGCAGCTACGCACTGCTTAAGAACATAAGAATGGCCATATTGGATCAGACCAATGGCCCTTTTAACCCAGTATCCTATCTCCCAACAATGGCCAGTCCCATATGCTTCAGAAAGAGTGAACAGTACAGGACAATTTATCAGGTGATCCATTGCCTGTCATCTAGTCCCAACTTCTGGCAGTCAGAGGTTTAGGGATACCCAGAAGATCAGTTTGTGTCCCTGACCCTCTTAGCTAATAGATATTAATGGATCTAACGTCTTTGAATTTATCTAATTCTTTTTTTAACCCAGTTAGAGTTTTGACCTTCAAAATGTCCCCTGGTAATGAGTTCCACAGGTCGACTGTGCATTGTGTGAAGAAGTATGTCCTTATGTTTGTTTTAAACCTGCTGCCTATTAATTTCATTGGGTGACCCTTAGGTTTTCTGTTATGTGAAGGGATAACACTTTATTATTCACTTTCTCCACACCATTCATGATTTTATAGACCTCTATAGACCTCTTAGGTGTCTCTTTTCTGAGATGAACAGTCCCCATCTTTTTAATCTCTCCTGATATGGAAGCTCTTCCACACTCCTAATAATTTTTGTTGCTCTTCTTTGTACTTTTTCCAATTCTAATATATATTTTTGAGTTGGGGCAACCAGAACTGCACGCAGTATTCAAAGTACAGGAGTGCCATAGATTTATATAGTGTGTGTGTATATATATAACATTATGATATTTCTGTCCTTAACCATCCCTTTCCTAATAGTTCCTAACATTCTATTAGGTTTTTTTGTTTGTTTGTTTTTTTGCTTGCTGCTGCACACTGAGCAGATGTTTTCAGATAACTACTCACAACGACTCCAAGATCTCTGTCTTGAGCTGTAGCAGCTAATTTAGACACCATCATTTGTACATATAGTTGGGACTATGTTTTCGGTTGTGAATTATTTTGAATTTATGAATGTTGCATTTCATCTGCCATTTTATTGTCCTCCAGTTTTCTCAGATCCCTGTTTAACTCTTTGGAGTCAGCTTTGAACTTAACTATCTTGAGTAAATTAGTAACAGCTTCAAACTTTGCCACCATACTGTTTACCCCTTTTTCCAGACGATTTATGAGTACGTTGAACAACACAGGTCCCATTACAAATTGCCTGCTATTTGCCTCTCCACACTGTCAAAGCTGACCATTTAGGCCTACCCTTTTTTTCCCTATATTTTAATCAATTACTGATCCATGAAAGGACCTTCCCTCATACCATGACTAACTACTTTGCTTAAGAATCTTTGGTGAGAGACCTTGTCAAAGGCTTTCTGAAAATCCAAGTACACTATATCCACTGGATCACGCTTGTCCACATGTCTGTGGCCTCTTCCCCTCCCCACCAAAGAATACAAATAGATTGGCGAGGCATGACTGAAATTCTTAAACAAGTTTATATTCACTGTTATTGATAGATATCAGTAAACTATCCTTCTTGAAAATATCGCAAACCTGAGTCAAAATTGAAAAGTTCCCTCAAAAGTTTCTTGTGATGATTAATGAGGCCAGGTGTAAATGAAGTATATTGCCTCAATTTTAGATGATCCCTTGCCACATCTGGATGTAGGAGGTAGAGAGGTGATGGATGAAGCTGCTACATCATAGTGAAATGTCTTGAAGTGGCCTCAGAGAACAAAGAAACATTTTTAAATGTGGATGCTTAAAGGTGGGCACCCAAATCCACAATTTGGCATCTAAATAAAAATGGCCAGATTCCCAGAAGCATTGAGCATCTGTAGTTCTCATTGATTAAGTTCAGACAAGCAAATTTGAACAATATGGTCTTAAAGGCTACCAAAGTGTCCTTCCCAAGACAATAAAATACTAGAATTGGTCTCACACTAACACCTAGATACCAAGTAAGTTTCACAAAAAATAATGTTAGAAAACAAAATATGTCCCCTTCCATCATTTCAGAATGACAGTATGAGTCAGAAAGGGAGAAACAGGAGAAATATTATAGACCAAAACTTACCTCCTGACAGCACTGGAAAACTCACCTTTCAAAAAACTGACAAGATGTCATTGAGATTAATTTTTAATGTGTGTACCTGGCACCTCAATCACCTAAGAGCCCTATCCAGCACATTCCAGATTCAGCTACTGGAGAGGGGAGAATAATATGAAATGAGAGCAGAGATATAGTGTTGAGCTATACAGACTCTTGAATGTGAGGTCAAAATCTTGAACTGCTCTGTTACAGACCTTGGGCAAGTCATGTAGTCTCTCTGTGCCTCAGTTCCCCATCTGTAAAATGAAAATAATAGTACTTCCGTAACTCACAGGGGGCATCAAAAACATTAAAGATTGTGAACTTCAGATACCTTAGTAATGGGAGCCATATAAATACCTTATTTAGATAGTATCCTACTTCTACAACACATTGGTCAGACTTCACAAGCTATACTGCAGCTTGGACTCTGACATACATAGAAGAAAGACACATCTTTCAAGATACAGATCTTATTGGGGCTTTCTTAGGAAGAAAAAAAATAGAACAACTTCTAACATGTCTCCTTTTTGTATGTATGTCAGAATTAAGGCTTTATAGTAGTTTATTCAAGAAAGAGACAGATGTTAACTGTTGTTTTTTTCCTCAAAGAAATCCAAAAACAAACATACCTGAAAAGAAGGATATGCATTTTAATGTTTGTCCATTTTGTACCATCTGCATGGTAATTTATGAAACCTTCTGTGGTAACAATGTATTGAGGAAGGATGATACCAATAGATAAAAGTTTATAAGTTTTATGCTGGTGTAGATAAAGACACATCATTGTGGTTGTTTACCTTAACTGTTTATTTCTTAGCTTTTCAGAGAGTGAGAGAAGTTATTAAAGAAGAATAGTCCAATCTTAACTAACATTGTTTTCTATGTGATTTTTCTAGATTTTATAGATAGTGACTAATTTGTAGATGAAAATAAAGAACAAATAATATGGTACTTTACAAAGAATGATGACAACATAGTGAACACAGCGGTTGCAAGGGGGTCCACCTATGGAGAAATGTCCAGAGCTTCAATGAGCATGATGAATCTGTTGTCATATATAACAGAAATAGGATGCTAACTAACAAAGAATATCATCACTGGTTAATGTAGTGCTTTCAAACTGGCAATGCTGATGTCACTGTCAATATTAGAGTAAAAGGGGTTATTAGAACGTGATGATTATTCTGCATTGTCTAGACATAGGTTGCTGCCTAGAAAACAACAGTCTGATCCTTATCATAGAGGTATTTGTGTAAGCTATAGAGATGCAGTAATCTATGCCAGCGGTTCACTGTAGAATCTCAACCTGTGCTCTTTAAAAAATAAATCAGAAAAAATGTAAGATATTAGGGACCAAATTTCAAAACCCACCTATTTTTATTTCCAAAGTATTTTAAAATATTTTATGCCCCTACCTGTTCTAACTTCACAAAAATTTCAAAGCCCTTCTACAGTTTATTATGTTTCTTTATTTTTTCTATAGTAAAACACTTAGCAGATAATCCTATTCTTTCCCCCATTAAACACAATTCTCTGGTGGAAATTTAACTATGACTTAGCTTTGACTTAGAACTCCACCATAATAAAACCTTTTTTTATTAACATGTCACATTCTCTTCAGTGCTGCCAAAAATCCTGTAAATTAAATTTTAATCTTGAACAAATGTTTGTAGCCAGATTGTTAAAAAAATATTAAAATTAAAGTGTTTTTAAAATGCTAGGATACTATTAACATTAGGGAAGAAATCCTGGCCCCGTTGAAGTCAACAACAAGACTCCTATTAACTTCAAAGGGAAAGGATTTCACACATAGACATGAATAACAGCACAAGAGAAGTTACCATAACTATTGTTCCTCCATATTACTTAATGCCAGCTGAACTGACTTCCTCTTTGTTATGCTTATAAAGATATATCCTCAATATTGTTGTAATAGGAATCTATGTCGTAGTAATGCAAGCAAGAAACTCTACTTGTTGTTTCGTAACAGACCTAGGAATTGAACCTCTCACAATATATGGCTAACGCTCAGAAATCCACATTAAAGAAACATCAGTTTCACAATCCTCACAGTAAGAAGAACAAGGTTGATGTAAACTAAATATTCATCTTCCTATACAAGGAAAAAATGGCATAATATATGTGCATTCTATCATAACATAAAACCTACCATCTGGAACTTACCTTCTATTTGTCAATGATACATTGTATTATTATAAAAAATGTTATTTATTAATTACTAGGTAGTAAAAGAGATTCCATACTCAAATTGGGCAATGCAAAATAAGATCACTACAATAACTGAGGGTGAATATTCTTTAATAATGTAAAAATTATTACCAAACACAAGAGTCTATATTGTGCAAGCTAAAATGAGAATAATGCACTGGAAAAGGCATCAGGAGATCTCAGAGTGCCCTGGTGGGTGATCTAGGGCAAGTCAATTCCCCTCACAGTAGTGTCATCTGCAAAATATAATTTATGATATGGACATCATAAAATGTGTTGCTATGTGCTGATGGAAAGTGGTGTGTAAGTGCTAGGTATTATTATTAATTTATTTAATGACGTATTCAGTCTTGAGTGTGTACTTTTCAAGTCATATTGCCTATATTTTGTGATTGTATTTCTGGTTTAGATTCTAAGGGCCTGCTTTTTATTCACCCAATTCAATTTTCACAGGCCCTTCATGGTTCATTTGCATTTCAGAGTGATGATTTAAATGACACTGTAAAATCAGAAATTACAACCTGAACTGAAGTGTTAAAAATCTTTCATGTCATAATTATTTGCAAATTAATATTAAACATTGGGTGTAGAGCCCCAAGAGGTTTAAGAATTTGAGGAATGGGACAAGAGGATAATGGCCTAGCCCAGGCTCCATTGAGCTAAACAAGAGCATGGGCTTCACATATAGCAGAAGGTCTCAAAAGGCTACCAATCCAGTCCCAGAGGCAGAGGGAGCAGCAGCTCCTCTCAAGGCTGATCAGGAGGAACAGCAATTCAGGGAGGAGCAGCAGAATCATGTCATAGGGTGCATGGCACAGCCAAGGTCCCTCCTGCCTTTCCCTTGAGCCTGTTACATGTAACAGGCCCTCAAGATGTCACAGGCCAAAACAGTCACTCTGGGCTAGACAGACTAACTAATCTTACCTGAGAACAAGTGCCACTCTTGGTAGGGCTCCATGAAGGAAGTGTGCTGCAGAGAAGGCACAATTGCCCTTTCTTCCATGTTCCTCATTGCTCATGGTGGGAAGCAATAAGAAGTAAGATATCTCACCCCTCTGAGGAGTCTAAATGGCTCACGCCTATGCACTCAAACCAGCTACTCTGGGTGGCAAGTCGAGTGGGTGAAACCTAGGCCACTCCACTCCATTGTAGTGAGGAGTAGCCAGTGACCCTCTCCTGTCCCTCTTGGAGAGCCATAATTTTCACAGCCCTTACCTGGCTGATATTAGTAAGCGGGGAGATTTTGTGACTGAGTAAGGGCTGGAATGTAAGCCCCATGTGATCTTCTGAATGTAACCTTTTTCTTTCCTCCCTCTCTCCCTCACACTTGTTTGTCCCCATCATGGTGTGTTGGATTTAAAGTCAGACTAGAAACTCTCCAGGAAAGAGACTTTGCCTCTTTATGTTTCTGTTTGTGTTATGTGTTTCTAGCACACTTTGGGCTCCTGTTATACAAGATACCACAACCACCACCACAACTGGAACTGTGGTAATGACCAGTTTTATACATTAAATCAGGAAAAACTCCTCAAAAGCCCATCTCTATCCCCTTCCCCACCTCCTAGAAAAGGATCCAACTTGGATTTGATCAGAGGAATGAGTATTGTTTAACTGTGGTATAATTCTGCTTTCCTGTTAGAAAACCTAAGGATAGAAAGAGTTCAGTTCATATCAAGATGAATGGATGAAACAATTTCCGTAGGAATATAGGTCAGCATTTTTCACTATTTCAAACGAGGCAACTGACACCAATATGTACTCTAGCTCTTGGAACTTGTCACTTACACTAAATGAATAAGTTGAAAGCAAAATAATTGTGTCCTGTTCAACCTTTATGTTTAAAGAACTGCAAAAGAAATCACAAAGGTATATAGAGCAAATTCAAGGTGTTGCCTGTGAGATTACTTGTCTAACCAGCTTACATTGACATCGGATCCACAGTGTACGCCATCTGTGGAAACTGTAGATACAACCCTGTGTTTACTATGTCCATCTCTATCTTTACCTGAAACATTTTTTGGTTTCTTAGAATTTAATTTGTAGTTTATTAAAGATTAGCAACCAGCTCTCACTCATTTACCTCTTTGTAAAAGATGTTGAGCAGTTTGATAACTACCTGTGGAGTATTCTAACAAATCTTTCCCAATGCAATGGTTTTGATTTTGAACCAGGATTCATATCCACAGAGAGACAGTGAGCGCACTATAAATCCCATTAGCCTAGTTACAACTCAAGATGAGCCTGAGTTGCAAAAGCTTGTGTGCACATTTGGTTCAAATCCAACTTTTCCAAAGCGTGGGAGTCTTCCAAGTTGGAGGTATTGTTCATTTCTCTTATAGATATATGCCTGAATTAGAAATGAACTTAAGCTATACAGTCTGTATAGAGATATGAACACCTCTAAATCTGGAGGTGTCCAGATCTAGTTTTGGTTTGGTCCAAACCTAATTCTGCTTTACTGTATATAAAGGAAATAGCAAATGTCCTCTTGAGAGTACTCTTCACGTCCACGCTGGAGACTTATGTCTGATTTTCAGCTCCATTTTTTTATTTTTCAGGACTGCGGAAGCAGTTCAGAGGGCAGGTTCATTGATTCAAGCCCTATGGCTTTTTCAACTGTAGAAACCCACACCCAGCCAATTAAGCAGCAGTGATGGGTTCCAACATTGATCCTACACAAATGATTGCCCCTAGATATCAAGGGTGAAAGGCGTATGCGAAAATAAAGAGAGAAACATGTCTTGTGCAGGGAAACAGAACAAAACACCAGGGAATGCTAATTAATAGCAGAGCAGACTAAATTATTTATTGTTAATGATTCTTCCAGTGAATTCAGGTGTTTGGTTGGTTTTTCTGTTAGTGAATTATATCATGACTATCTATGGATTTGTTCATTATTTGCAATAGTTCAATTAATAGTTTGCATGAACAAATGTTAGTCTATGGTATCCTCATGAAGTTGTTGCTATCAGTATTCACTATTTGTTATCGACCTAAATCACATAGGCCCGAATCCTGTGCTGTGTACAGCAGGGGAGAGAGGATCAGGAAGTCAACTTTAATTCCCTGGGGCCAATTTTACACTTATTCTACGAAGTTGAGAACAATGCAGGTGTTTCTCTAAATCCTGCTACCTGGCAACAGCTTCCTAAGAATATTCCTTCAACTGTCAATAGTCAGAGTGTAACATGCTCTAGCCAAGTCCACTCCAACAGAAGGAGATGGGTGTGGGTAGCACAGGAGTTGACTGCATTAGCTCTTTGCCTTCTAGGATTTCCCCCACACTGGGGAATCCCCAGAATGGGAAATGCAACCAGTTTCTGCCACATTTGCCTCAATGGTATGACACAGTGGGAGTGGAGTGGGGACTGTTTCATTAGCAAAAAGTGAAGCTGAATGCAGGTTAAGTTGAACAAGTGGAACTTTAATAAAACCTGTGTAATGTTCTCTCCCTGTGATTGCATTGTTTCTAAATCAACTCCTATTCCCTGTTAGTTCCACTGATCACGGTACAGAGACGAGGGTCTAATCCATGCTATTTCGTCTGTCCCCTGTTTGTATTATCTAAGCCTCATCAATAGAAGTACCTTTATCTCTTTGCTAATTTTCTGTGAACATTTGATTAAATTGAAATGTTTGATAAATCTATTGTCTTAATAAAAAGAACTTTTAAAAAATTTCTGCATCAGTGTTTCTGGTGCAAATGCGCTTGTAAATATTTATATGCATTATTATCCATTATAATTTTTCTTTCCACAAACAATCTTGTAAACAAAAAACTGAACGCCACGAAAAGTCACCTGAATGCCATGAAAAAATAAATAAAAAACATCGCAGCTGGCTTTTATTCACACAAATATTTTTGCTCCGTTTTTTTAGTTCAAATATGTTATCTTTATTTTTGAACTATTGATTATATTTACCTACATCTGCTATAAAAACAAAAGTAACATAGTCTTGTCCACAATACCCCAAAACAGTGTATTGGAGTATTGGACCAGAATGACTGGAATAACAACGGTGTTTTAAATCTAAAAAGGCAGACCAAAAGCTATTTACTTCTGTAAGCCTAAAATCACTCTCATCAGACAGTGCCATATGAAATGTAGGGCACATTACAAGAGGCTTATTGTGACAATATCAACTTAAACTATAAAACAGCTAAAGAAGGGCTTCTTTCTAAAATATCATAAAGGAAAAACAGCGGTGTATATTACCCAATATTGCTGAAATATTGTGTTTCCATCATGTTGGCTACAGGTTTTCATTCCCTTCTGTTTTGGAGACATTTCTATACAATTTGTAAGCCCTGGGTGGGAAGCAACAGAGGGCAGGAAGCTTGCTATTATCATGTGCAGGGCCCAAGCATACTTTTCAGGTCCAGTATAAACTTGTAACACAGGCCCACTCCTGTGTTACAAATCTCACAAGATCTGGACAATAGAAACATAGATACAGGGAAATAAGTTTCTATAATATCCTCTGGCCTGATTTACAATTTAGTCTCAATTTTTTCCTCATGGTAATGGGGATTGCAGCCTGGGCCAGGCTGCCCAGGGCCTCCAGGCCACAGTAAAGTTTACCCTTTCCCTCCTCATGTGGAGGCTCTGACAATGTGCTAGTGAACACAATCAAGGAAAGCAAGGACAGAAGCTCCAGAGAGTAAGGAGAGCTCTGACACATCTGCTAGTGAACAGGGCAATGTGCAGCCACAGAGACTGTTAATTTCATAAGCTTTCTACCCAGATATCCTCCAAGTAATACTTAGAGGAGTCACCAGAACTGTACACAAACTCTGACTGGGTTAGGTAGTGAAATTGAGCTAAGAGGAGAGGGAAAGGACTTCCTGCTTTGTGCCAAGGACTGCATCCCCAGAAGTAAGGACTCTGCTCAAGAGTCCTATATGCAATTGATTCTCCTCCACTGAATACTATGGGAAGAGATGCAGAGGCAGCATGATGGTGAAGCCACAAAGAGCGTGAACAGAGCTGAGTGACCTCCATTGAGATCTCTCTACTGAACATTATTAAACCTGAAATCCCTATAGCTGGGTTAGGTGGTGGGGCTTTGGGACCAAACTAGGCAGCACTTCCCATAAAGGTTGTTGACAGACTTGTCTGATTTCACTCTTTGAATCTCCACCTATGTTAATCGCTGACACCAAATAGTGGGGGGTAGTGGATGGGAAAAGAGGTGAAGTGATGTGCTAAAGGTACATTTGTGTATTAGACATTCACACCATTAGGTGGGAAGCTGAATTAAAGGACCACTGCCAAAGATACAGTGGGGATGGGTATATTATGTATAATTTATTTATCTATATTTCTGTGTTTTCCCCAGTTGATGCTTTGTCCCTTTGTCTGGAATTAAAAGTTTTTCCTTGTATTATATACCGATTTAGTATTGCCAGTTAAAGGGACCTAGAAAAGATATTTAGTGATCCCAGAAATTATGGGTAGTGTTTGTTGATTTTACGGAGGACTCCTAACATTTTAACCTGGCCCTTGCTGCTCCTGACAACATCTGGCAGAAGGACAACACAAAGCTCTTTATATATGTATTTTACTTTTAAGTAAATGTACTGCAGATAAAAGGCATCAGAGCAACAAGCCTGGAAACTGAAGTCCTCTATCCACTGAATAGGTAACGCATGAGGCTGGGTCTACACTGATGGTGGCAAATTCACCGCTGTCACATCGATTGCTCTGGATCGACTGAGCAGTCTGTATAGACGCGCTCAGTCGATCCAGGAAGCGATGCATGAAAACCACCCCGGTAAGTGGTGTAGTGCTGTGTCAAAGGGAGCGCTGTTCCCTTCGATGCAGCGCAGTATGGACACTGCACAGAGGAGACGCTGCAAAGTCGATGGGAGATACGAAAGTGATTTGTGTCACTTGCGTATCTCCCGTCGACTGTCGCCGAATTGTAAAGGTAAGTGTAGACTGGGCCTGAGTTTTGGCAGTTTGAGCATCCGCATACAGCCACACCAATGTTGGTCAATTTAATATAGAGAACCACTTCAGTGTCCATGGCCATTCAATTCTTGGACTTCCCATTAAGATTTCAAATAATAGTTTTAGTTGTAAGGGTCACTTTTGTCATTTGAAGATCTATGGCCTGATTCTCCTCTCAATGGAGTTTCTCGGTCCTGATTTACATTGGTGTAAGTGAAAGAAGAATCAGTCTCCAGTTAAATGGGAACACCAGTTATGCCACAAGAACACATGGATTGCTGACCTGGATGAAACCCAATGTCCATCTAACTCACTATGCTGTCTCTCAAACTGGCCAGTACCAAGTGCTTCAGAGGAAGATCAAGGCAGCTGTGGAATACATTGCCTTTCAGGGAAGTCTTCTTCTGCTGTCTAATAATTAACATTTGGCTTAAGCCCTGAAGTATGAGGTTTCATATCCCTTCCAATAATCTCTTATAGTATTTACTATTATAACTGGATAGTCTTGTTATTCCAATAAATAACAATCCTTCTTTGCATTTGGAATACTTTCCTTTAATCAGTTTTGAATTTGCCATCTTTAATTTCATTGAAGTTCAAGTATGAAACAAGAAGAGTAAAAGTTCTAACTTATTCTTATAACTTATTCTTATTCTCTTATTCATCTCCTCTCTGATATAAACAATCCCAATCTTTTCAGTCTCTCTTCATGGGTGTGATTTCCATGCCTCTGATTACTATTGTAGCCCCAGTCTGAACACCTTCTAATTGTATGACATCCTTTATGATTTGAGATGACCAGTACTATTTCATATAGAATACCAACGGCCATCCTGATACAATAATTTTCTGATTTAGAACCTGAGTAGAATTCAAAGAAATCGTTTTCTTTATTCAGATATTTTATAATCTATGATGGAAGAACATACACATTTTATAAGGAAAGTGAATAGAGAAAAAAGGCAGTGGTGAAGACAGCAGACTATTTGAATTTGGATGACATTTGCTCTCAGGTTCCAATATCCAGGAGACATTTTCACCCTAAATATCAACAGCAATCAAATCTGAATATCATCTCTCTCACATTTACTTCCACCACTGCAAGAATGAATTTATTGACTGTGATTGGACTCAGCCAGGGCATGGGTGAAGAGGGCCAGAATGTTCATTCTTCATTTCTTAGCCTCTAGGTATGGTGAGGGGATTGAAAAGCACTTTCTTAGGAACCTACAATGAGTCTTGTCAGGACAGTTTTTTCATCCCCTTGCTTTCTGATGCAATACTGCTTTGACTGGCATGAGTCTAAGAGAAGACAAGGGATCATCTGCTGATCATCTTGCTGAGCCCTGCTGCCATAACAAAACTTGACTCTTAAGTTATTTAAATTACATTCCGTTCAGAGTAATTTTTTCATTTTATTAAACAATTGATGAAGATTTAGAGTGCAATCCTGGCTTCACTGGAGTCAATGGTAAAACACCCGTTGAATGTAATGGGGCCAGGATTTCACCCGTACCTGATAAAGAATCAGGGGACTGGTTCTCAATGCCTTAGAACTTGTGTGGCCACCTACTGCTGTGCAAAGTGGGTGGGAAACACTACTATTTGAATTTGGTAACATTTTACACAACTTTGTACAGATGTAAATGACTCCACAAGGTGAAAACAATGGAAATAAGCCAACAAGACCCTTCACACAGTACGTAGCACTACAAAATTATGCATATGTAAAAGACTGTAGAAGGCATCATATGGTCTAGATTTGGCTGGCAAACACTATTAATATGAATTCATGGACATTTCAATTATCCTTTGAGATTTTAGGTTCCATGGAAACTAATTTATGTTTGTCTTTCAAATATGTCAACATCAGCTCTTATGTCCTCATCCATCATATCAAGGCACATCTTAACATAACTAAGCAGTTTCCTGCAAAAATATGGTCAGCCTTTCCTACCCTGCCAGGTGCAGCTAGAAGGAGTTCCGCTCTAACAGCATTATGGATGAGTTTGTGCGCTCACACTGCACCATCCGACAGAGAGATTTCAGAAAAGACTTTCCTTTTGGATCAACATGGGAGCATCCTACTATTACAAGCAGGGCTGGTGTACTGGATAATAAAGGCGAACTCTGCCTTGGATGATTATTGTACCAGTATAATGATAAAAATAATTTTACTAGGTACTATATTCATTTTCTTCTAAGGAACTCAAAACCTTTTTACAAACATTTACTGTCACATTTAAAAATTGGCTCCACCTTGTGCCTTTTAAATTTGCACGTGGACAGCTTACCTTTTCTTGGCAGTTGTATGTTATGTTGAGCTGCCTAATCTGCATGCACCAATGCAGTGTGTGGATTTTGCTCCCAATTGCATGCACAATTTTAGAACTTGATTTTGAAGATTTCACACTGTGAGGTACTTTAGATATTTACTGTGATTAGCATCATTTTGTGGATGGGAAAAGTGACACCAAAAAAGGTTAATAGATTGCCTAAAGTCACAGAGAATGTTATTTGCCAAATAAAAGAGAGCCCAAGAGTTTTGGCTACTAATTCTACACTCTAATAATTAGTTTACTTCCTCTTCCTGAGTAGTACGATACTATGGATTCTTATCATGCTAGATGTTCTGAGCCTGATTTAAACAATAACAGGCCCACAATTGCTTCTTAGACATGTATGCATACCTAATTTGAGGGCACTATTATAGTAATCACACAATAATCTGATATTTGTGCAAGTAAATAGCCAGTAGATCTCATAATATCTAAAACCCGGTATTTAGGTGCTTAATTTCCATGGGAGTTAGGTGACTAAATATCTGTGGTGATCTGGGCCTAAATACATATTTGCTTACACAAAAGCCAAGTTTGCCTGGCACTAATTGTCCACAGAAATATAAGTAGATTAATGTATTTTTGTCTTTAAGTGTGGACAATAGACTTTTTTAAAATCTGACTTCAGTGAAGTTACACTACCATAAAATTACAATAAGGATGAATCAAGCCCCATTGGTCCAGATTCTTATAAATAACGATAGCACTTAAAAGTGAGACTCAATTAGGTTATAACACTTTCAGAATAAATCTTAAAGCAAGACTTTGCATGTAACATTTCAATCTGGTGCAAAGTCGATGGCCTACTGTGACAGAATACACTACTGTATTCACACCCTGCATGCTTTTGTAATAGTCTTTTTACAAAGTATTCCTTATAAGATATAATTTGAAAATTCATAATTTGCTGTTCAGAATTGCCCAGATAAAATATGGATGTGAGTTATAAGATTTTCCTGTATGATGTTATTAACGTGTTCCAAACCCACAATCCTACCCAAGCAAAAGTCAGGAAGCAGATCTATCCTAAACAAAGTGATGTGTGTTTGCCTTAATTTGCATTTAAGCAGTAAACAGAGTCATCAGGTAGGAATGAAAACAAAAGAAGCGCAAACAGGTGGAAGAAACTACAGGGTATATCCTTCCACATAGACTCTTTGTCTCCTTGTTCCCAGCTAGAAATGTTTTTCAAGTGGGGGGACCAAAACTATTTAAAAAAGAGACAAACACCCCTCTCTCTCTGCCCACCTCATTCTCTATATCAGAGAAGACAAAAGGAAACAGCTCTTGGATTTGGTGGGGGGGCAGTCATGCCCTGAAAGTTTGGTCAGTGATCTGCTGAATCATGTGGTAAGAAAGATTGCTTTGCAACTAAGGTAGTGTGTAAGTATTTTATCTTTATTCGTCTTGTAACCATTTCTGACTTTTATGCCTCATTACTTGTATTCCCTTAAAATCTAACTCTTTTAAGTTACAAACTTGTTTTACTTCTTTATCTATCCCATATGTTTAAGTTAAAGTGTATGCATAGCTCTATTTAAAGTAATACGCTGGAATATTATTCCCTTAGAGGAATAACTGATAATATATTTGGACTTTACAGGAAAAGGACTGCGCAGTACAGGACATTCATTTCTGGCAGAAGATCTGGGACTGGGGGTGTGTTGGGATCACCCTGTGATATAATCCAGACTGGCAGGCTGCAGTTATACATAGACTCTCAGGGCGTTCGGCTTGAATGCGGGTGTTGGAGTACAATTTGAGTTGCTTGACCACTGTCCTACAATCCTAGCATAGCTTCAGTTGCTTGCTTGGCTATTCTGACCCCTGTAGCATGACATCTTCCAGTTGGCAGAGATGAATAGGACTACTGAATAACTTTATAGATGTCTCAGTTTCTGCATACCACGGCACATAATAAGACAAAATACAGATACTGTGTGCTTGCAGCTGCACATAGATAACGGTGATGGGAACAACAAGTTATCCTTGAACGTCTGGGTACACTGTTTCATTGCAAAGGGGCATACTTTTACTCTGGCTCTCCTATCACTAGATGTTGTTTTGAGGACCCCAATTGTCATGGTGAGAATGGAAAGTAGTTAAGGGTGGAAACCCAATGTAGGTAATTAGCATATATGATAATGAGAGAGAGATAATTAGATGAAGGTTGATTATGGAAGGGTATAAGAAGTCACCACTTAGACAAAGGACGGAGCTCCATCAACACCTGACTCTGCGGGAAGTGCTGCATGTTGGACCAGAGGATCCATTGACTCCCTGGTGGGGACCCTGAAGAAAGCCGTTCCTGTGTACAGCCTTCTGAGTAACTGCTTAGCTCTCCAGTCTTAGTGAGTATGATATATTGTAGCTAATTTTAGACTTTGTATCTAACTAGTATATTTATAGAAATACAATGCACATTAAACCTTATTGATCTGCAAATCAGGTGTACCATGTCTCACTGGTATCCCCACTGATCACAAAGTGTCCAGTATCAACAGTAGGAAAGCTGTTAGTGAGCCGCACAGGTTACAGTTACTACAGCAAGGCATTGTAAGGCACCCAGTGTTGCAGGGCAGGGGTGAATCAGCCCCCACTAGTCTGGTTTGTGTCCCAGCATGTCACACCTAGTTACTTACTCTTGAAAATAGACAATTATAATAGAGATGTCTTCTCCAAACCTTCTCTACCATGATGCACACAGTGCATCTATAATTATATAGAAGAAAAATAGCATGACAAGATCACCAGCTCTGATTTTCAGTTCTCTTTAATCTACTCCACCCAGTTCTAGTTTCATGTCACTGCTTGTAGATTTTATTCATAGCATTCTGTAGCAAGTACCATGGTACATTATTGACATATGGTAAGCAATCAAAGCAAGCCTAAAAATGCAACCACTAATATTTCAGAACAGAAACACCAGAAGAATATATGAGTATAATACACTATTTCAATGCTGTTCTCTAATGTGGATTAAGCTCTGAAGTCCTTGCTTGGTTTTTACTCTATCTTTATGTAGCTAATCAACACAGCACAAATTGCAACTTTACAATTAAAAATTCAGCATAATTCAAAATTCATTTTCAGTGAATATTCAGGCTCAATGAGTGCACTTGTACGCACTAACAAAGCTTGTCAGTGTAAATGCACGAGGAACACAAAGAAAGAAAGAATTATATACAGGTTCAAATCAATACTTGCTTTTGATTTGGAATGAACATTCACAGAATTTTTACTCTCTATCTCTCAGCTACAATAATACTCTACTACAATAAATAATTAAAATGAAGGCACAACGAAGTACCTAAACTGGGAGATGTTTTTTTCAGTTAAATTAGGCTAATGGTAGCCCTTAGCGTGCTACAGAATTGTAAAGTGATGTTTCAGTTCAGCAATAGTTGTGGTAAAAAAAACTGGAAGACGTTTAGAAACTACACATTGTAGTCTTTTTCAGCTGTGATGCGCTAGGTGATTTTTCAATATATCATCAGAGGAAGTCATGCTTACTATTTCAAATCTTCCAACCAACTTGTCACTGTCAGTTGTTGGAATTTTTTCTTGAAGCAATTTCTGTCTTTTCTCATCTTTAGACCAGAAATTGTTATTTGCTGTGAATGTCAGTCTTGATTCATCTGCAGAAGCTATGCACAGGAATAAGTATTTTTCCTTAAGTTTCAGCTGGACCTGCACAGAATGAGAGTAAGATTGGAATAAAGATGAACATCCTCGTGTTGTGGCCATTCTCTGCTGCAAGTTCACTTTCAAAAGTTGCTGCCTTCTAAAACTCTACAACTACTTCACTGGCACCAATACAACTACACACTCTACTACTTTTAAAGAACAGACTGAAGTAATGATGAAATCCTATTACCTGCCAAACTATTTGCAAGTATACAAAGTATTCCCTTATTCTTACGATATACTTTACTAAATAAAGGCATACTGGATCTTAAATAGAAAGGCTCAGGTATGTTTTATATAATACATAAAAGTATCAGAGAATAGTGTGGTGAACAAAACTACTTAATTTTTATGCCTGTTTTCTTCAGTGTTACATATCTAAAAAGTCTTGTCTTCAGAGAAAGGAGCCATGTTTCATTCAGTTCTATTCAGACTGTCATATATGAGAGATATACCATGCTCTCTCTTGTGGAGATTTTACTTTGTTTTCCTTGAGTTGTTGTTCCCTTCATCTGAAATAAAGCGAATTCTCACTGCCTTTCTATAAAGATAAAATATTATATATTTATTCCCATTTTAGAGCCTATGGAACAAGGGAGGGATCTCTTGACAAAATAATAAAAGCTGGCTCAGAGGATTGGTAACAAATTGCAGAGCCTTTTACCAATAAGTCACTTGTTTAAATGTGGCAAGGCTGTCTGAAACTTTTATCATGTGACATCTGTTCACAAACCTACAATATAGCATGTTAAATGAGCTGGTGGTCCCAATGTTGTTTTTAGTGAACAGGTATCCATACAACAATGATGTGCCCTTCCCATTCCCAAAAGTGATTAGTTATATTTTGGTTTTCTCATATCAAAACATATACACAATGTCAAAAGTCAGTGTCAGGAACACAACTAAAAGTGAAAACAATAGTAACTCTTTATCTTGTTCAGAGACACTAGCTCAAATCTACTTCACAAACCCTTTGTAACCTTATATAATTTAGACATAACCCCTATATATTGCCAAGAAGTTTGCTTTTTGTGAACTGACTGAGTTTAGGGCTTCTCTGTATAAATATGTGGGACTAGTCTTTTTTTATAATGAACTCACTATGTGGAAGAAAGTGCATGAGATGTTGTATGGCAGCAAAAATCCTGAATAGTGAAATGACTTTTCCAAAGTGTCCTATTGCATTTGTTTTCTCTCATTGTCTCTGCCAGAGAAACTATATCTTTTAGTGACAGTGACAGTTTTTTATGCATGTGAATTATAATGATGAAAATGAAAAAAGAATTGTACATGACTTGCCTAAAGAATCTGTTTATAAATCTTGCTTTCATATACTCAAGCTAACCCTCCTTGTACAACCTACAGCATTACTTGACCAACTGGGCCATTTGTGGGCCAGTAAAGCATGAACATGTGCACACATTATCACGGTAAGAGAAGATTAGTTCTCTAGAGAAGCAATATATATTCATCTTGGACACCTCAGGAAGACAGACAAAACATCAGGAGTGTGGCTTCACTAATCCGCAACTTTATTAACACATCTGGGAAACTACTCAGCATTAACCCTTCCAGTGAAGGTCCACTTTACTTCTGAAACCCATGCCACATGAGGCAGGAATACCTCCAGCTTTCACTACTTCCTCCAAACCTTTCACTTGGTCCCCACACCATCGCTGGGACCTCACTCGCCCTTCCTTTGTTTAACAGTTTGAGAAAAAGGAGAGTCCTTTGCAGTGCCAGATATTAAAAGCCAAAGTCTCCTCCTTTATTTTCCTTAGCGGATGCCCTCACTTAATCGTGATTCCAGTTTTGGTTTATCAGGAGACCAGGCCCCTGTGGAATGAGCACTTGCATTGGACATCAACCATTCTATGACAATATGAATGCATTATGAGCAACCAAACTGTGACACACCAAGGTGAAATCCAGACCAGTGAGGGACTGTGTCACCTCAGTCCTGCAACTGTGGGTGCCCTACAATACCTTAGTAGCTTCCACCTGGGCTGCTTACGAACAAACTCCTGGCATGCAAGTCACAGCCTGAGTGTCTGTGTGTCTGCATCCTGCCATCCACCTTGGGATTAGACTCTGGGCCTCGTCAGCCTTGGTTATACTGCAGAGTCATCCCAACACACTCCCAGTCCTGGATTCCCCCCAGAAATGTCTGTCTAGTGCTGCCCAACTCTCTTCTAGACAGTCCAAATACATTAAGTCCATTATTCCTTTAAGGGAATAAACTACACCAGTTTACCACCTTAAATCGTGTTGTGCAGACACTTCAATATTAAACACACTAATGAAACAAGTTTATTAGCTACAAAGAGAGAGATTTTAAGTGAGAACAAGCAATGAGGAATAAATGTCAGAAATGGTTACAAGAAAATAAAGTTAGAAATGCTTTCTAGTGCCTAGTTTAACAAGCTATGTTAGATTCAAAGCAAAGTTTCTCCTCACATGCTGCCAACAGGAACCCTCCCCCAGAGTCCAAGAGCTGTAACTTGCTGGCTTGAAAAAAGGCTTCCCGTCTCTGCAGGCTGAAGATATTACTCATGAATTTAATAAGTAACCATTCTGCTTACCATTCTGCTTACTGCACTAGAAAGAGATGTTCCTTTGTGTGAATCCTAGTTAAATGACAATCATTATCAGTTTTATTTATTTATTTAGGAAAAAATGGCTGAAGTAATGAGCAGAATAAGGAGCTCATGGAATTTGTACTCTGCTCAGATTGCATTTTAAGTATCTCTGGTGCTTCTGGATATTGGTAGGCCTTCAGAAGATGCTACATCTGAAAGTGACATAGCATTTCAGAAGCGTAAAGCGCTGCCTTCATGGGGAGAGGTCCCATGGATGATCCTGGGAATTTCAGACCAGTTAAAGGTACTCCATTGCCAGATATAATCTAGTATTATAGAAATATTTTGGCATGTCAGCAAAGTAGAGAATAATGGAGAACCAGCTGACATTTTATTTAGACTTTCAAAAAAGCCTTTGATAGAGTTCCACATAAGAGGCTCTTAAAGAAATTAAGTAATCATGGGATGAAAAGTAAAATACAGTCAAGGATTAGTAACTGACCAGGATACAGAAAACAATAAATAGTAAATTTTTACATGGCAAAAGGTCAACAGTGAGGGATCCCAGTGTTCTGTATGTATACACACAAAACCTCTTTTTTTACAGTTTATACAGCACACCTTTTGTTCAGGAAACGGTTTGTGTTCCCCTGGCTTCTCAATGATAATTGTTGGAATGCCCACAACCTTTTAACTAAGTTCTGTTTGCTTTTATTTTTTAATGTTTTAGACCATGTGAAAAGAAAAAAGAGTACAGTCATCTCAAGTGTGCTTTGCTGTCTTATCATTACAAACTTTTGTGTTTGCTGTGAGTCATGATGCTAAAGGCCTAGTGCTTTAAAAGATATGATGACATGACAACGATTGCACACAGGTGTATGCAGCTGCTATTATCAAATCAATCTCTCTTATTAAAAGAATTTTTAAAAGATTGACAAACATATTTTGATTACTTTTTCACAGTTCATATTCTGACATTTTGGTTTACAGTGCATACCTGCGCATTTGTCATTTTTTAATCACATAGGTCCAGATTCTGACACCCTTACTCATATTGAGGAACATCTTACTTCACAATTAGCTCCTTTGAGTTTGACAGATTCAGTAGGAAGCTATGATTCACCATAAGTCAGACTACATGACTTCTTCCTTCCATTATGCAATTAGAAATGGAGGGCAAAATCCTGGTCTCATTGAAGTCAGTGGGAATTTTGCCATTTACTTCAATAGGGCCATGATTTTACCCTAATGCTATTTATTAACTGAGCATTATGAAATAGAAAATCATCTTATTTGAAAGGCAATTATACTGGATATATTGTAACTGTCATTTTAGCTGAGATAATTTAGTAACATAAGAAAACACAGAAATCTCTCTTTTGGGGGCTTATTTTATAGAATATGTACAAAAATATGAATTTATTGAATGTTTGCAACTCTGCCACTTGAAAGATATATCTTCATCACTTGTTACTTCATAAATTTACCAGACAGATTTCACTATTCTTAGAAAGTTGACTACAGTAAATTACATTGCAACGGTAGGTACTATACAGTAAGACTGGTTTAAGTGTTAGAGCAAATTGCTGATTTTTTCAGACGCTTATATAGTATATCTCAGCAACCAAATGAGGCACGTGGAAGGAAATCAGCATACCAATCTCAGCCTCTACAACACTGAGAAATATGCCTCATCTTTATTTCATTGCACAGCCAGTTAGCAAACACCTCGCGTAAGACTGAGCTGATGTCTGTTGCATCATAATACATTAAAATGAACAGGAAAAACTGTTCTTCAAAGAAATAAAAACACAAAACAGACCAAGAAAATAGAGATTAATTTTTAAACTTCCATCATAGATAGCTCCCACGTCGTACCACAGTCATTTTCTAGGTCTTGTTTTAAAAAAGGGAGATTTGTTTTGTTTTGTTTTTTCATGTAGTTATTGTTGGCCTGACCAATGGCCATAGGCTTGATCAATAGAGTTACACCAGCATGAACCTGCAGTAACATAATAGTGAATCAAGTCCCAGGCTATGTCTACACTGATGACAGCAAATTCACCGCAGTCAGATCAATTTATCCAGTTCAGTTGAGCAGCAGCGAAGACACCCTCAACTGATCCAGAAGTCAATCTATTAAAACCACCTCCAGAAAAAGTGTAGCGCTGAGTCGACAGGTACACATTTCCCATTGGCGCAGCGTAGTGGTGACGGCTGTAGAACAGAAGTTCGGAAGTCCGTGTAAGATACACAAGCTATTCTACGTAGTTTGCGTAACTTGCATTGATTGCTGCCGAATTTGCCAGTCAGTGTAGACCAGGCCCCACATGTGTAGGTATTCCTACTGAAATACTTCAGGAATTTCAGTTTGCAGTACAGTAAATAGCCCACCAAAATTGAACGCCATAGTTAGGATTTTCAAAAGCAACTAGTGATCTGGGTTCCTCGTGTTTTCAGTGACCTTTTAGAACCCAATATTTACATGGCAGACAGTAAGCAAAATAGGCCTCCTTTAAAGAATCTCAAGTTGGGCACCCAAAAATCCAGGCACCTCAAAAATTATGAGTTACTTTTGAAAATCTTGGCCAGGATAACTCAGCTTGAAACATTTGGCATCTGAAATTATACCCAAAATAGCAGCTGCCTCACAGCATCCCTGTGAATTTGAAATAAGCATTTCAAATTATTATGCTGCCCTCTGAGAATCACAAATGCAGTAGCATCAAATGTGCTAATGAACAGCTGTAGAAGCCCCATTGCTCTGGATGATAAAAATTATATCGGACAAAACAATTGAAATGATAGAAAATGACCATGTTCCCTGCTGAGGTATAGGCTAGGTGTTCTAGTATCTTTTCCATATCTAATTTCTGTGGACTACATCCTTCCACCATTTCCAAGCATGAGTAATGGGAGATCTGCAGGGATCAAGAGAATAGGGATCTATTCTAAGGCCACAGAGCACATGCACAGCAGCTCCCTGACCCATTTGCAATGGCATCTTGTGCAGCCACTGTTTTTCACTATTACACATGTGATTTTAGCATGTAAGGATGAGATTTGCAAAAGCAACTTTGAGGAAGTTAGGCACCCTGGAAAATCCCATTCAAAACCATTTTCCATGTTCTGATCTTAACACCTGCAAATCTTCCTATGTCAAAAGGCTGCAGCCAGCCAGGCCAGCCCCAAGAGAGAGCAAAGTAAAGTGGTGTGGATGGATAGGATGCCTGCAGGTGAACTTATTCAGCACACTTGCTCAGTAGAGTCTACCGGTGAGGGTCTTGTGAAAACTAAGAAAACACAACTCAAATAGATAGAAGTGTCATAGAATAATATATATATATCAAAGGTTTCTATGTGGCATCAGTGGGCCTTTAAACTACATCTTTTTAAAATTTCAACTTTGTCATTCTATCCGTATTTTGCATGAGTTACTAAAATGGGTGCTTCAAAATAATAGCACAAAGTGACACCATTTTTGCTTAGCTCCTCAATCCCTTTTAACCTTCAGATAGGCAGCTGCTAGCCAGAAGTAAAAATAGTCTAAGAGGTAAAGTATTTATAAATACACACACACACATATCCATGTTCCCAAAATTAAAACATGTATTTGTTCTAGAAACATACTTTGGCGTTTGAAAGAGCCTCACTGGCTCTATTTTTTGACTGTGTGAACATCTTACAATGTTTCATCTTGGCAGAGGGTTTTGTGGGTAAAATAATAATGTGAAATTGGTGAAAAACAAAGTAAGATTAAACTAATAAAACAGCATCAGAAATAAAATAGTATTTTAGTGCTCAAAAGGTAGAGTGTTGTGAGCAGAGCAGAGAATGCAGATAAAGCCACATCAGGGATAAGTTATTCATAAAAGATCCTTTGAATAGTGAGTTTGGAGAATCAGTATATTTTCTTTATCTGTGTGCCATTTTGCTTGGCCAGTTATTCCATATACTTTGAAATAGTTCCGGATAACTGATATTAGCAGCAATGTCATTTTAACTGCAGGACAGCCAAAGAATGGGAAATAAACGGGAGAGGTTTCACAGAATGAATGGAAGAAATTTCTCTAAATTTAAATAATAAAGCTTCATAAATATTTTTTTGGTCTCTTAGGGAGCAGGATGTATCTGGATATGTTTCAGTTCAGCAAATCCAGCCGTTTTTTAAACCACATGATCTATAACATTGTACACTAATACGGCTTGCAAAAGATAGGATGTTCTACTTTTCAGCATAATTCTTTTCTGCCTGATTTCTGGACTGGCATAAGTACAATCAGTATTAGTCTCCCTACATTTTTATAAGTAAAATAATATTAATGTATATCAATAATATTAATACTATATTATTACTATTATGCTGCTTTTATTATACAGTTATTATGTATACTCATAGTGATTTTATTATTATGTTGTTGAAGTCAACATATGAAGTGTCCATATCACTTGTGGTCAGTTCAGTGTTACTCTTTGGCTGTGAAGCTTTACAAATTTACACATCAGATCTTCCCATAAATCTTGGCTAGGAATGGAGTGTCTTGTGTATGCTACAGTGAAATTTAGAAAATTCAAAATATGACTAGTCTTTTATTCTTCCTTCACCAGCCAGACTTTCTCAAAATAGTGTATACACTGTATAGCTATAATTGCATTAATTTCACCCCCCCCCTTAGTAAAAATACAGTCCTAGGGCTGGTCTACACTTACCTTCCAGATTTGGCGGCAGTCAATGGGAGATACGCAAGTGATGTATCTCCCGTCGACTTCGCTGCATCCATTCCTTGCGCCGTCCACGTTGCGCTGTGCCACTTACAGAGGTGGTTTTCCTCCATCAATTTCTGGATCAACTAAGCAGGTCTATATAGACTGCTCAGTCAATCCAAAAACATCCATCTGAAGGCAGCGAATTTGCTGCCGTCAGTATAGATGTAGCCTCAATAAGACAACTTAAAAAAATAATTTTAGAAACAAAGAAACTCCCAGGGTTTGTCACAACTGATTGTATGAAAGTTAACAAAATTAATTCCTCAGTTCATGTACTTGAACCTTAGTGTTCGCTCTCCCAGATAATGTGTATACTATATTTAAAGCAGTATTCTACGATAATACTCGATGTCACTCTCCTGAACCTCAAAAATGAATGCATTTTATTTATCCTTAAAAATATGTCTTCTGATGAAGAGTTAAAAGCCAAGTGGACTAAATGGACAACTACCACTTGGAGATGAGGGATGTTCAAAAGGTCTAGAGCTTATTCAGATAAATATTCAAAAACCCACAACTCTCTTTGTTCCAAAAATTGCATGAGAATGGTTTCTCTCATGAGAATTTCCATATGTTCTCCTTTTATTCTGGCCCAACACAACATTTTAAGGTAGACTCTTTATTCATAAGTCACTGGTAAATGGATCAAACATTCACTGAGGAGACATAATAATTCAATATGCTGAATACCAGTACATAATAACCTATACAATATGTGCAAACAACACTTTTCTTGTGTATCCTCAGGCCCCAGATCTGTAACTTGGGGAAACACTTAGAGGATATGGCTTAGGAAACTCTTTAGGAAAAGTAATTTGATAATAGGATTTGAATTATTGAGATTCATGGGTCTGATCACCAGATTCCAAAATAGGAACCACAACAAAATATTAATTGCTGTCTCTTCATCCATCCGCAGGAATATGCAAGTGTTCAGTTATCTAGTCTCTGAATCTATGAGAAAAATATTAAGTAAAACTAAACAATGCTTTTCAAAAATCAGAGTAAAGTGGACAGCGGGAAAGAATTAATCTACTGTGTGATTTGCTAAGATGGTTAAAAAAGTGAGTGTTTTCCCTGTAACTTAGTTACAAATATCTTTGTTTACCAAAAGAGTATATTTTAGAATGTTTTTGTATGAAAAAATTAGAATGAAGACACCTGTTTAAAATACAAACTACAGAACAAAGATTAGTATTTGGATAAGGTGATCCCCTGGGGCTGGACTTTTCAAAGGAGTCTAAGTGAGTTAGGCACAAAGTTCCCATTGAATTTCAATGAAAGTTGAGCACCTAAGGTTCTTTTGAAAGTTCCAGCCCAGATTCCCACTCAGGTTCAGTCCCTTTTGGATTGAAATAATGATTCTTTTAAAAAAAAAATCTTACCCAAATCACTATAGTAAATGACTATGTGTACTTGCAAAAATTGGACAACTGCATGTTTCTTGAGCATTTTGTGGCCTTACAGAAGATGCACAATTACCATTAACTATTATAATACACAGTCTGTTTACTCTGAGAAAAGAAAATTGCATGGCACATGCTTCCTGCTTGATAGAAATGGTTTGGGGCTGAAAGGCAGAAAAGGTTAACAGCATGTGCTTTAATCTGAGAACAATACTCTGAGGGAGATGCAGAAAGCTATCACTTCAACAAATGTCTGAAATTGAACATTTTTTGTGGTAGCAAGTCCAGGATTCCTCCTTGTCTTATATTAGTGGGGAGATGAAGCCTGGGTCTCTAGGGCTGATATTTTGAGGGGGTCTAAGGAGACATACACTTTCCCTTGAAAGTCAAGGGGAATTAGGAGCCTAGCTCTCTTAAGTGCCTTTAAAAATCCTATGCAAGAATGAGTTGACCACAGTACATCAATCAGTTCTAATGTATATCACTAATGCAAGCCTAAGAAGATACTTCATTTTCTGGCTTCAGAGACAAAGAAGAAAAATTACATGAGGAGAAACATGAATTGAGTCAAATGGAAAAACACAAGAATTATAGTACAAGGGGCGCTTGGTTTTAGGTGTCTTTAAATCATCCTGATCTTTCAACCACAAAACCTGACTAAATATAATAGGAACAAAAAGAATCTACCTCAATTGTGTCAAGTTTTAACTCAGCTGAACCAGTTTTGATGATGGAGGAAAAGTGCAGGCGAATTAAATCCTCCTATTGTTTTCGGTGTCATTATGTTATATTGCACTCAAGGCGGCACCAGCAAGAGTCTTAATGAAAGACAAAAGCTGAGTGGCAGTAAGACTATTAAGGAGAAAAGAAACAAGAGTACATTCATATTATTTGCTGCTTAACAGAGTGAGAATGTCTTTTTGGGGCCCTATTCTTAAACAACTTCCTGTACTGGATGCATTATTTATGTGACTCTCCCATGTAATTTATACAGACGTTAGCTGTATTCATCAACAGAGAATATTTGCTGCCTCATAAGAGACATTTTGTCACAGCCATGGTGGTGTCACTCCAGTCATGAGGTACATTCATTTTGTGTTGAATACGGTGATGATTTTGGATATCAAGTTGTGTCGCCTTCCGTAACTATAAATTTAATCATTGCAGAAGCAATAACTAGTAACAATGCAAAAAATGAACTTGCATTAATTTCTAAGCTCACTTAATATATGGGCTGGTGGCATGTGCATTGTCAATTTCACTGCAGAAATTATGGACTCTCGATTCTCTTGTTACAAGAATTTTCTCATGCTACAAGAATTTTATATCTTTTCAATAAAAAACATATTTTTAATGGAAGCTAGTTGAGAATAAATTTCCTCAGTTGCAAACCGTATTGTGACACAATTATAGAGAGCTCAGCAATATAACTTTTCAGATTGGTTTCCCAGCACACTTCTGTCTTTGTCTTTGCTGATATAAATGAAGTTCTCATGTTGAATTAGCTTAGATAGGACAGAATTGCTCATGTCATGATTTAAATAAAGTGGTCTACCTTATCCGATGCTCAGAAATTCAAAGAAGAAAAGGAGCTAGAGAGCTAGTTAGATTACCATTTAGTTATAATATGAAATGAGCACAAATCCTTCCAACGATTTAAGAAATCTCTAAAATCCCATAAAACTCCTAATGCTTTTCTTTATATCTCATGTATCTCTTTTATAACTCTCTTTTTCCAATATTGTCTATATTAAACAGCAAAAAGACAATGAGAGTTCTATGATTATTTTGCAATGAAATAGTCTGATTAAAATTTATCATTTTTAATCTATGTCCACTTAGCAGTGGTCTCTCTGTGGTCAGCCTAGCTATGGCATGGTTTTCCAGATCTGCATTTCTCTAGTACAAGGTTAGTTTTCAGCCAAAAAATAACCCAATATCTAGGCTTCATATAAATGTGTTATGGGACCAAGATGCCGTTTTTAAATTGCAAACGCAGGATGGGCTTCTTAGTTAGCCTTCATGTTGAATCAACATTGAATATCACCGTAAGTGGGACTTAAGACCTGGGGTGAAATTCTTGCCTCACTGAAGTCAATAAGAATTTTGTCATTGATTTCAATGGCATCAGGATTTCGCCTCTGAAGCAATGGTCCAGCAGCAACCATTAAAAAATCAGCATTTACCAGCTGCTATGACACAATAGTATCTGAGACAAGCAAAATTTCCTTTTATTTCTAGAGTAGAAGATAACTCTAGCAAGTGTCAGGTAACTGTGTAATGATACTTGGCATATGTTTCCTTTTTAAGAGCTTCCACTTTCTTTGTGTGATTAAATAATACCACATAACTCACTAAACCTAATATTATTCTATTTCAATAAACAAAAATAGTACACAGTGCCGTGCCAAGGATGTTCTGGGCCCAGTTTGAAGACTGAAATACAGGCCCCTCTTTTAGTTGCCAATGCAAAATATACACCCCAAAATTCAGTCACCACTAAGTTCAAAGGGACTTTCCTAGCCTTCTCTGAATCAATCTAATTAATTGGCTTATCCCAGTTTATTCGCCTCACTTTCGAGTTCTCAATAGAAATAACTGCCAGATTGCTGAATCTTTCCTGCCTCATGAACATTCTTACATAGGTCTTTTTTAATTTTAGTTTGCTGAAACTTCTTTCATTAGCAGCCACAATTACAGGAAGAAAGCAAAAAAATACACAGTGCTGTTTCTGTATTAGAGAAATTCATATTTAAACATAATTTGTGAATGTAGCTAAGGAGATCAGTGGGTGCCTTCATTTCCAAGTTGTCCTTAAAAATTTGCTTGCAAAAACTGGGGAAAAGCTCAACCTCATTCTCAAAATTCTCAGTGTTAAAATCCTCAGGTAGCTGAAGCGTCCACTGGTGATACGTCTCAGTTTCTCACCTGTGGAAAACAGCAATAATTTTCTGATTCCATCATATTTAGCATCCTATCATCTAGTTGCGTTAATGGTATGTCTAAGAGGAGGCTGAAAACCTCACTTTCAAGAACTTTTTTGGGATCTGATGACCTTTCATACTTTGCAAATGAGCTTGGCATTACTTTCCTCCTTACAGATCATTTCTCTTTGAATTACATAGATATTTCAGCCTACAAAACAGGAGTTTCCTTACATGCAATGAATCCAGAAGACTATATTATTGCAAAAGTTTCTCAAAGGTTACCAAGCAAACCACAGGCCATCTGAATGTTTTCTTACACACAATGTTAATTTTTTATAAGATAGTATACCACATATGATCCGAAACAAGAAATGAAAACTCTAAAATCTTTATTTGCAAACTATCATCTTTTGATTTTAGTTCTGATGTAAGATTATATGAAACTTTAATCTCATCTAAAGTGTCAAGAATACTGTCAACTTTATTTTGTAGTGGATGGATTGCCTATACCCTTGCTGACCATCTTTTTGCGCATTGCCATTTTAATGTAATTCTAATTTGCTTTTTCAAAACATTCCATTCAAAACATTCCATTTTTCAAAACTATGAGAAGTGGAAAACGGGATATACAGTCTTTGCACAATTCCCCAAAATAAAACAAATTTGGAAACAACCATTGCAGCAGCTTCTCCAACAAGATTCAGTTTGCAGATACTACATGTTATGGAAGACGTACTGTATTACCTGCTGACTTCAATTTTGAATAACTTGGAATCATAGACATGAAGGGCTGGAAAGGACTGGGAGAAGTCATTAAGTCCAACCACCTGTGTAGACCTAGAGCATCCCTGAAAGGTGTTTGTACAACATATTCTTAAAATCCTCCGATGATAGCAAGTCCACCACCACCATGGAAGTCTATTCCAGTGCTTAAAAATCCTTATAATTAGAAAGTGTTTCCTAATATCTAACCTAAATCTCCCTTGCTGCAGATTGAGGCCATTACTTCTTGTCCCACCTTCAGTGTGCATGGAGGACAATTGATCACCATCTTCTTTATGGCAGTCCTTAACATTTTTATCAGGTCCCTCCTCTGTCTTCTTTTTTGAAGATTAAACAGGCCCTGTTTTTTAACCTTTCCTTATAGGCCAGGTTTTCTGATCTTTTATCTTTTTGTAGCTCTCCTCTAGTCTCTCTCCAATTTGTCTACTTTTGTATGTTGCAGCCATGTTACCTCCATTCTCATAGCTTTGCCCCCTGCGATCAGTTATACCTAAACCATCTTTTATAGATTCTCTAAAATCATCTCTGTAATACTCTCCCCTGTTGCGATACGGATATCAATGAAATCTATAAAGTTCTCAGTTGCCTTTGCTCTGTCTTTTGAAACCTCAGCCTCAACACCCGAGGCATTTGTTCCATTTGGGAGAGATCTGGAGTGTAATCAAATATAATAGAGAAGTATTTAACTTTCCTAACCTTTCCTAAACCATGTTTCCATGCAATCCTACTGATGAATTTGGTTTGATAAGGTTGGTACTGCAAAAGTGATACACTTAATGGCTTCCACATGATTTTGCAACACACTACCATACCTTGCAAACAATTCAAAGAAACCCAAAAAATTACCATTATAAGGATTGTCTAATTTCTCATCTGAACCTCTGAAAGCTAAATACCTCTCACCTAAGTACAGCAAGATATACAAGAGACCACACAAAATATTGTACCCAATGTCCTTTTGCACTTTTATCAATTGTACACCACTTTTAAATAGTTACTTCACTTCCGTCTAGTTAGTGACTGGCTCCACATGTTTCTTTGAATGTTCATGTTTGCATATTTGCTTGCTAAAGTGGAAGAAGTTTGTGAAACTGGTTTTAAGGTTGACAAAGGAAAGTGAGGAATTTGGCTGGAAAAGCTAATAAGTGAAACAGAACAAGGAAGCAGGAGTCGAATGGTATATCCCAGTGTAGGCAGCCAGACTCAGGATAGCTCTGCTCAAGATAGCATGCTAAAAATAGCAGTGTGGATGTTGCATCATTGGTGGCAGCTCAGGCTAGCAACCTAGTCCAAGCTCACCCAGCCCCCTGGATCTGAGCACTCTTTGAGGGGCATTAGACAGGACCCCAAGCACACCTATTAGGAACTGGGGATTTAGGTCGTCTAGCCTAATACTCCGAGCAGTGGAAATCAGAGGCCAGGAACTGCATCAGAAACAGTGTCAGGAACCAGGAGTTCAAGCCACAGGTGAGAGGCGGAATCAAGAGACAAGCCAAGGGTCAGAGCCAGAACTGGTAACCAATGTTAGAAGCAGGAACTAGAGATGAGGCAGGGATCAGGCACAGGGCAGGAACAAGACAGGAACCAGGAATTGGGCTGCATGCAGATCACAGCAGACAAGCAAATAGCAAGGTCTGACATGGCAGGGAGTCTGCACAGTTGTTTGGCCAGCCCACCTGGCTCACTTCCTGGCCTCAGTAGTGAGTATTAGCCAATCAGGTAACCCCAAGTCTTTGGTGTACTGATAGGATTTGTTGTGGGGGCCTGGACATTCCAGAATTAGTGAGGTGCTGTTTCAATTGTCTCCCTTGGTGGCAACAAAGTGCCAGAGACTCAGGGCTCTACAAGCGCTGGGTTCTAGAGCAGCTGAAACTGAAGACCCATGCCCTTGAATTCTTGTAACGCCACAGGGGAATAGACAAGGCATCAAGACACTGTTTGCCAATATTCTCAGTGCTTGTGGTAACTATTAACCAAACTACCAGCATGCTTTACATTCACACCAAGGTCACAGCGAACTGCATAGAACCCCTATTGTTTATGCATGCAGAACCATTCCAAAGTGATGCCAAATATAAATAGCATTGATTATTTTCTAGGGATAATTGGAATAATTGATGCAGATGCCCTGAAAACAGGAAGTGCAAACTAGATAAGGGAAGAGAAGAAACATCTGTAATAATTAGGGTCTTTTCAATTTGATGAAAATAAATGAGGTATCAATTTAATCCAAATTTAATTTATGACCTTAGAACAGTTTAATCTGCAAGTTTATTCTCCAAAAAGATAATATACTAATTTGGGCCTTTCTGTATAGTGCTGATCCATCTTTAACGTATAAACACTGATTAAGCTGAGCTATCTGACATCTTATTGATCAATAATCAGAACCAAACTCTCTGACAACAGCACTAAATGGGATTCTAAATACAACCAAAATCACTGATGTAACACTCAGGGAAAAAAAACATGATTTTAACACTTGCTTTCCCTTGTATTTGCTAAGCCAAAAATATGGTTTAAATTAACAGTAGGCCAATTTTATACCAAAAACCAGCAAACAGAATCTATCACTTGTGGCGATGTAGCCAGAATGAATGAATGAATGAATGAATGAATGTGGGGGTAAATTCAACTAAAATCAAGTGAAGAGAGCAGTTACTGAGAAGCCTGGGGCCCCACAATGGAAGAAAAGAGTAAGAAGTAAAACAAAACAAAAGCCATAAATCTAGGCTCTTGTTTGAATCTCCCTGACATTGAAGGTTTACAAAATGTTATTATAGGATTTGGGGTCTTTATTCTAGATTATTAGTATTTTTTCTAAGGGTTGATACTCCTCAAAGAGGAATTTAATTTGATCATAGTTAGCCATACCTTGAGAAGTTTATATAATTATTATATGTATGATATATGTGTTGATATAGATACAAATGACACAGCTCTCCATCTTTCTAGTGGCTCCTCATCGGACAAGCATCTTTCTAAATATTAGTATATCCACCTTGCAATTGAATTTCTTTAATATCTGATGTCAACCAATGTCAGAATAGGAGATTCCAAGGTATGAGTGATGGAGGTCAAATAGCTCTTAACTAGGCCATGCTTTCTTTTGGGGAGCCTTTTGATCCAATGTAGTTTTAGTGAAGAAGCAAAATCTTTTATTTGAAACATGGGGGGAGGCATCTGGTGAAAAAAAAATTTATTATAACCTAGATATGCCTTTTTCTACCACTTTTTTTCAGATCTGCCTAGCCGATCTGAGATGAAAATATCAGTTAAAAGCCTTGATTCCGCAAGTCCTTGAGCAATGTATAAAGTTGTGCAACTGTGAGTAGAGGCTACAAAGTTGGTGTAAATGAAATTAAGTACTAGACATAGTATGAGCAGCTATATCAAGCTATTTTCATGCCTTCTCCCTTAACCCTTAAGACTGCAGGGTAAGAAAGGGGTGAGCTTGGTCCAAGAATGGTCCAACTTCTTCATGTTCATGAGTCTTAGCTAAACTTTCTCTTCTTATGATTCTCTCCTTTTAGTAGGTAGGAGTAACTAGAGGACGTCTCAGCATGACTTCTTAATGCAGACTTAAAACCCTAACCTGCCTCTTGTCCTGCTCATCATTTTTTTACCATGTACTTATATTTGCAATGGTCCATTCCTGGCTGTGCAAGAAGAAGACCTAAATTTGGCTTAGTAATTGGATTTATGATTACATTCAGTCAACAGAGTTGAGTATGGGATTTGAATTTGTCCCCTAAACTAAAGAACAAAATAAACATATGTGTATACTACATACTGTAAAACCCTGGTGAAATGAAGAAATGTTCTGAGAACTATTGGCAACTCAACTGCAACTTTTTTTTTTACTTTAAGAAATATAAACATTTCTTGTTCTGGCATCACAGCCTGTCAAAGCTACGCTAAAGGATATTTCTAGATCTGGATTTTCAACTATATTATTATCTGTAAATTGTCATTTGATTATCTTCCATGTTACTTAGTGCTGTGAAAAGGCCAGATTGACAGCACAGGAAATTAAAGTTCTATATTTATCTACAGAACAGGCAAAGCGCAGGCAGTAGAATTCAGAGTTCCCCATGCTTGTCCCACCATGTACTGTTGCACCTTGAAGAGCGAGAGAGACTTGCTCAGTTTCTACACTGACTCTATCCTTTGCTTGTACACTGTCAACTGTATTGTTTCAAGTTCTCTGGTGTCTCAGTGAAGTGAAGGTACTTCAAGTGTGAGTGTGGTAGAATCTGGCCCAAAGGAAGCAATCCATATAGATACAAGGCATCTAATAAGTCTTTCCTAGAGATTTCTTTACAAGAGACTGAAAGCAGCAGTTTTCAAATTTGAAAAGCTAAAATATAAATCAAGATAATTTCCAAGTGACACAAGTAACTGAAAATAATTGTTTTCCACACAGTTCTCCAGCAATTTGTTATTTCAGTAACTCATCATTTTAAAAGTTAGTATACAGAACAGAATGCACTCAAAGGACAAGGTTTGATTTCAGACAATCCTATTTTAGTTGGATTAGCAACTGCTGTTATAATGAGTCAGAACTGCATGTGAGCATAAATCTGTGGCACTCATACTGTAAACTGTTACCTCTTATAAAAAACAAAGTCCAACGAAAGTGCCATGTACCAGTCTCTTTACTTCTAAACACTCTGTGGAACAGCAGTTGGCAATTGCGGGATCCCAATGCAATCAAGTATATAGGGAACATAACAGTGCATGAAAATAGAAGACATTTACATGGAAATCAGATAGTTGCTAAAGGGAAAGGATGTCATGATGGTTAAATCACATAAATGGGAGATGGTAGTTCTGGGCTCTAAAACAGATTTTCTGTGTGCGAGATTGTCACTTTATGATCAGCCCTAAGCAAAGCATATATTTCTGCTGCCCCAGGAACAGCTCAGGAAGCTGATTGTGACTTGAAAGGTAACAATCTGTTTTCTGGTCTCCTGCCTGTTCTAAGGAGAAAGCAAACTTCACTGAGCCTATATCTAGTGCAGCACGCATCATCATCATTGGTACGCTAGTGCAGCTATGCTGGACAGTGCTTTAAGGGCAGAGCCAATGTTAGGGCTGTAAGAAGCACACCAATGTCACTAGATGTACAAAACCAGTGTTAGTGACACTGCCTCCAACTCCAAAGCACACCCATTAAAGGGCTGAGTTCCTCTTGTTGTTTCTGTGAAATGGGGCTAATAATATTCGTTTACTCTACAAGGGGAATTTGGAAAGCATGCCAGAGTCCTTGGTTAGAGAGTGCCATGTGCAGATTACCATTGTGAAAGCATTTACTGCAGGCCATATTACTGAAGAGATACAGACAGATGGGTTAGCCTAAAAAATTAACTTTTGATTTGAAAAGCAAGACAGTGTGTTACAGAACATATATTAACGGAAACACTTTCAGGATTTGTAATGTTAACACAAAATGGTTTAAAGAGATTGTGAGATTTAAACAATCTCCTTTCCAGACATCAGTGCTAGTACATGAGAACTGAGAATGTAAATTGACTCTAAGTTCTAGTTTCACTGTCCAAGCAGCAGAAAAGGGGGGAGTAACTCTGGATTTTTTTTATTTTTATTTTATTGTATTTATTCTTTTTCATTTACTAATCTGAGGTTTGATTCTTTGTAACCTGACAGTGGAGCTTTAAAATGTTGTATGCCTCTAAGATCGCTAAAGAAATAGAGATAGGCCGGCAGGTCTGATAATCACGAACAGAGCAGTGATGTTCATGCTGGGCTGCATTTTGATCTCTGCCTCTCTGCTATTCTGGTGTAATTCCAGATTAGTGCCCCTGAAGTCAAAGGCACACTGTGTCAAGGAGAAAGTTGTCTTCCTTAAGGCCAGATTGCATGGGTGCACAAAGGGGTGTAAGAGAGCACAAGGTCCTCCCTCCTCATGTGTGCTATGGCCTGACACAGTGCCTGATTCTGCTCTCATTCTATTCCAGTGTAACACGGGAATAATTCTGCTGAAGTCAGATGGATTGCACTGGAATAGAAATGGTGCCAGAGTGGACTCAGGTCCAATAGCAATCCTTGTGCTCAGAGGAGCATAAAGTTTTCTCTCTTCTAGCACAAATCCTTCCAGAAGGGCTGAGGAAGGGCAGGGAGGAGGCAGGCTAAATCATCCTGAAAGACGTCTGGGAATGATGGAGTGAAGCTGGTGCTGTGTCTCCATGTAGCTGCCCAGACAAAGAAGCCCTGCATCCTGTATCCCTTGAACTCAGTCAGCAAGAAGTCCTCTGATATAATGTATTCATTCCCTCTCCACCCTGTGCAAGCTGTGTCTTAAAGTCCAGTGTAGCCCTTATGAATAGTGAGGAACAAAAGCAGTAAGTGAGCAGTATTGGATGCTGGGGAACACTTCAAACATGAACAAAGGTTAGGGTCTAGCTAGGTTTGGAGAATAGGTGATATTATAAGATGGTTCATATTTTACACTACCAAACACATCCATCTTTAACTAATGAGATGTATGGCACATTAACATTACCCAACCACAATCTTAAAGTGATTGATTTTAGTAAATTATGTTAAAGTAACAAGCATCTATCAGATAAGGAATGAGATGTGTGAGAAATGGAATTTTTCTAGAGAGAATTTAGTGTATATCATATGGAATATGTGACTACATTTGTGAAAACAAATCTGCTTTGGCCTCAAGTGAGTTATGGATATTATGGAAGTCAAACATTGTGGCTTCCATTCTGTTGGCATCTGCCAGAATCAGTTCTGAGCCAAATCCTGAAAGGTGCTGAGTTGTAGATACTTAATACCTCTCAAGATTTGGGCCATCCTGAGGAAGTGAAAAAGAGTGCAAGATCTGCAGCATAGTTTGATACAGCTCATGCTGTATTTAGAAATGTAGAAGCAAACCACAATCTAATGAGTGTAACAATTCCTGCAGCATCTTAGCCATATTATATCCTAGTCATATTCTGTCCTAAATATTTATTAACTTTTCACAAAGTATAATATGTTTAATAGAGTTGGTCGGAACATTTTCAGGGAGGTTTTCACCAGAATATGCTGTTTCACCAAAGCCAAAATGCTTTGCAGATGGAGAGATGGGTGAGGTAATATCCTTTATTGGGCCAACTTCGGTTGGTGAGAGAGACAAGCTTTTGAGATTACACAGACCTGAAGAAAATTTCTCTGTAAGGTCAAAAGTTTGTCTCTCTCACCAACTGAAATTGGTCCAATAAAAGATATTACCTCACTCACCTGGTCTCTGTAATATCCTGGGACCAGCATGACTGCAACAACATTGCTTGCAGATACATATCCATTTTGGTGGGGTTTTCATCCAGATGAAAGCAAACAGGGCACTAATTAGCCAAAATAATCTAATTAAAGTCAATGAGAATTGCATTGCTAGCACTCTTCACACTGGTTTCAAATATTTGATTGGTTTTGATCAGGGATGAGACCAATTTACAATGTTTAGACCCACACGTGTTTCTGGATCTGAACACTACTCCAAAAAATGAAGAGTATTGTGTTTGGCCTTTCTATAATATTTAGATGCAAATTTGGCTTCCTTGTCCCCTGATTCCCCATTCAAGATTGAGGGCGTTTGGATCTAAGGTTTTGGCTTCAGCCCATCTCAGTGCACAACAAAGCAGTCATTGCACATTAAGGTGCGACCAATTCTGTTACTAGTTACACTAATATAAATCCAAAGTAACTCTATCTATTTACACTGGTTCATCTGAAAGCAGAGTCCAACCTTTTATATTTAATACATTTTAATTTATTTGGGTTAGTGATATTGATTGTATTTATTTCTAATAGTATGTTTATAGCACCTTCATCCTGAAGGATTCAAACACACTTAAAAAACTGTGCAGGTTGTACTGTACAAGAATCATTTCACCCATGACTGAGCTGCAGCCATGTCTAAACCAGAACATGATGGCTATTTAGCCATATAACACTACAAAGCCAATAATTTGAGATAGGCAGTGAAGAATATGGTATCTAGTTGAAACAGCAGGTATAATTTATGCAATTAAAAAAACATGTATTTCTGTCATAGACGGTAAGCTTCAAGGGACAAGAATATCTTTTCATTTTCTGTACCGCTCCAGGCATAGTTATGTCATTCTTATGTACAATAGTGAGGATGATAATAACAACCAGTACAATAATATTATTGCATTAGTTATATACAATTATAGTGAATGTAATGGATAATTTCACTATTAATAATACAATTATTGCTATGTATATTGCAATGCAGCCCCAATCCCTTTAGCTGGTACAGCAACTTGAATTATGAATAATAATAATATTTAATTATGCAGATCCTACCCTCAAAACATGAAAATATTCCTAAATGCAATTATTACCATCTCTACCAGGTAATCATTGAGTTTTTATGTGCTATATGCATTTGTATCTAGTAACTAGTAGGTGAACATTCCTCAGTGCTGAAGGAATAGGTTCAGGACTCTTTAGAAAGATTGGACATACACAAGTCCATCGGGCCAGATGCAATGAATTTGAGGGTGCTGAGGGAATTGGCTGATGTGATTTCAGAGCCATAGGCTATTATCTTTGAAAGCTTGTGGCAACTGGGAGAGGTCAATGATGATTGGAAAAAGACAAATATAGTGCCCATCTTCAAGAAAGGAAAGAAAGAGGATCCAGGGAACTACAGACCGGTCAGCCTCACCTCAGTCCCTAGAAAACTCATGGAGCAGGTCCTCAAGGAATCCCTTGGAAGAGAGGAAGGTGATCGGGAACAGTCAACATGGATTCACCAAGGGCAAGTCATGCCTGACCAACCTGATTGCTTTCTATGAAGAGGTCACTGGCTCTGTGGATGTGGGGAAAGTGGTGGGAATGATATACCTTGACTTTAGCAAAGCTTTTGATACTGTCTCCCACAGTATTCTTATCAGCAAGTTAAAGAAGTATGAGTCGGATGAATGGACTATAAAATGGATAGAGGGCTGGCTAGATCATTGAGCTCAACAGGTAATGATCCAGTTTTGGGCACTCCCACTACAAAAAAGATGTGGACAAGTTGGAAAGAGTCCAGCGGAGGGCAACAAAAATTATTGGGAGGCTAGAGCACAAGACTTATGAGGAGAGGCTGAGGGAACTAGGCTTGTTTAGTCTGGAAAAGGGAAGAATGAAGGGGGAGTTGATAGCAGCCTTTAACTACCTGAAAGGGGGTTCCAGGGAGGATGTAGCTAGGCTGTTCTCAATGGTAGTAGATGACAGAACAAGGAGCAATAGTCTCAAGTTGCAGTGGCAGGGAGGTCTAGGTTGGATATTAGGAAAAAGGTTTTCACTAGGAGAGTGGAGAAGCACTGGAATGGGTTACCTAGGGAGGTGATGGAATCTCCATCGTTAGAGGTTTTTAAGCTGCGGCTTGACAAAGCTCTGACTGGGGTGATTTAGCTGAGGTTAGTCCTGCTTTAAGCAGGGGGTTGGACGAGATGATCTCCTCAGGTCCCTTCCAACTCTAATATTCTATGATTCTATGGCCTTCTAAGATGGTGGGACATCTTTTTATAAGGAAGGAACCAAGGGATATGAAATACTTGTGAACCATAAAAAGAAGTTACTGTATGTTAAACAATGTGATCTTTTGATCACCTCTTTTGGAATAATTTCAGATGCTTTCAAGTTTTAAAAACTAATTAAAAGCAGTATCTAGTATTGCAATGAATATAGATAAAACCACACTGACTGTGAAAGGCTCAGATTCTGATCTCAGTTACACATTTGTCAATCTGAAGTGTATTGTATTCAATGAAATTTCTCCAGATTTATATTGTTGTGCTCAGAAACTGACCCAGCGTGTATCATTTTCTTCCTCAGTTTTCTTTTCTCTTCTCCTTTCCTTCCTCTACTTCTGTTTTTCACCTTTCATATTTTATTCTAAAAAAGAAATAGTGGTGATTTCTTAAAGCCACATCAAACATGTATCTTTTATTATTCAGATGTAAGAGTGAGTTTTTCACATAGCTGCTAGAGGCTCTGGATCTGTTAGTTCCAAACTGATATTTTAGGAAAATCAGATAGTCGGTAGGTACAGACTTAGTGTGAATGGGCAACGGAGAACATAAGACAGCAGAAAGGTAAAGAGATTCTGAGTTGCTGAGACAAATTTAGAACCAGCATGAATTTGAGCAGTGGCATTTCTTATTACTTACAGCCTCTGACAGGCAGATTCTGGATGAACTGCAAAGGAGAAATCATACACACAAGCCTAGATAGGAAAATTTGAAGCAAACTGTGTGAAGAGCTATCCAGTCAAACCATTTAATTCTTTGAGAATAAAAAGAGGAAAGGAAGAGATTTTTCTCAGAATACTGTAAGGAATAATATATGTCAAGAGAACACAGTGAAGCTGCCTTTCACACAGACACAAAGCAGTCTGCTGCTGTCCATTCAACCAACTTCACTCCTCCTAGCATATTATTTCTAATACCTACATTATATGCTAATGAGGACTACATCTTCTAGGGGTGAACTTATAATATGCCACTTCAGCAATCTGCAAAGTACTATAGTGCTGCCATGGGATGGAACTGCCATCCTTCCGCTACCAGCGTCTTCCAAATGGGATCGATACACTGTCTGCTCTAGTAACGAGATTCAGTGAATCAACTAAATTGTGATTTTAAAAATTCCAATGAGGGAACGCTCTTTTAAGTGTATAGAAGATCATAACATTAAGGGCTGTCTAGCCTGCCTCCACATTATTCACTGGTCAGTCTTCATCACTTTTCATGAGTAGAGAATGCTGCTAACCAACAGCGGAAAACCAGCAGAATTCAATCAATTTCCTGTAAACTACCTTCTGCTGTTTTCATGTTTGTGTTTCTTCAGTTTCTTTACATAGAGTGGTATTGCATTCCTGAATACAGGCTGTGTGTCATACTTTAATAACCAATACCTTTGTCAGTAGTGACCTAAACGTTTCCCTCTTAATTCACTGAAAATAGATTTTTCTCCAAAACAAAATGATTATATCTGACTCTATCCCATGTCTCCAAGATGATAAGAAGAATATCTCAAAGACTTCTCATTCTCTATGGATTTCCTCTCAGCCTCTACTCTGTCTCCCTCCTCTTTCCTTTCGTTGACAAGTCTGCCCATTCTCCTTCTACAATAGTTTGCTATTAATCAATAAACTGACTTATGGCACTTGTCACCTGAATGATGCTATTCAGCAGCACAATATGGATTAAAGTTCTAGCCTGCATATTCTTGCACTTTGCTTTTGTATTAATCGTTTATTTCACAGCAAGTGTGTCTGCAGGACAGCTGGCTCCCTCACTAAGCCCCTTCATGTGGCACATGCCAAATGACAATTGAAAATTCTCTCAACTTTCTGAGCAGGCATGTGCCTGGAAATCTCCAGCTGTCAATCATACCTGCAATATGCAATTGCTGTCATTTCTTCATACATTAAACTTCCGATCAAAAGCCTGGTAACAACACACTGCCTTTTGAACTACAGTGTAAATGTACAAATATGCTGGGTAATAAATTCTTCCCCTAGTGCCTGTGGTTATAGTTATTTCTCAAGCACCTGGTGCTTTTAAATATAGTCAGGTTGGACCTTTGGTCATTCCCTTTCAAACTGTGTTGGTTTTTTTAACAGAAACTTCTCTATTAGTTGTTGATACCCTGTGCACAGTATTTAACCTATTATAGGCACTATAATTTCTGCTAATCTGTGTTGTTAATAAAACAACAATAAAATAATAACTATAATTCCTAGCTCTTTATATAGCATCAGTTGATCCGAAAGTGCTTTATGAAGCATGTCAATGCCTGTATTATTATATATTCTAATATATTATATTAGGCATAGATGGAAAAATACATTTTAAGGCACAAATGTGCTAAATAGAATTATCCAGCTATTTGCTCCAAATTATAATGGTCAGGTTGTGCCACCCTTACTCTACAAGCAGTCCCATTGCTGTATAGTTCTCCAGATATGTGGCTGGAGTAACTGGCCAATCTGAGGAAGAAGTCTTCTGCTGTTAAAAGTAACCACTCTAACTCCAACTACATATGATGTAGAGAGAGTCAATGAAAACTAGTAGTGCACAGATGGCAAACAATTGCAATACACCAAATGCACCAAAACAATTATTTACAAAATATAACAGAGCTCAATAGCAGTGAGTGTAGTAAAGTAAGCTATGTTAGCAGCCTAAAGCATCAGTGGCATGTGTACAGTAATGGAGGCACCTCAACAAATGAGGACACTGAGGATTGCTGATAAATCCCAAAGATGGTTACCTACCACCTTCTCCCCTGTTGCTCTGGGAACTGCAAAGGGATACCAGTTACAGAATGGGGGACATGAGGACTGAGCATAATGTGCGTGCACTGGCACAAGACTGGGTACTGGTCTGCAGGGGACTGGGTATTGCTGGTTATTACTCTGTGTATATTTACCTCCCCAACCTCTATCTGTGATGGGGAGTGTGGAGTGATCATCCTCTGCACCAGGAATTCCAGCGCCCTGGAGGTTGGGAGGATTGTATCCCGGCTTTCAGTGCTTGGGAAATGGACACACAGATCTTGGGCTCCCAGAACTACCTGGAAGGAACTGGTGCTTTTCAGTCTGACTGCTTCTCTGGATAAGAGCTTAGGTTTGGATGTGGGGTGGGGAGGTTATAGGTTTGGGGAGACCAGGGGGGGAGCTCAGAGCAGGGGGAGGAAGAGCACATGTCTGGACAAGGGCAGCAGGAAGGGAGTGTGTGTGGAGCTAGGTGCAGGGGTGAGCGAGTAGGTCTGGTTGTAGAGACAGCATGAGAGAGCTCAGGACTGAGTATGGGGGAGCAGCAGGGGGACAGATCAGGCCTGAGTGCAGGAGCAAAGGGAAAGGAGCATGTAGGACTGGATGCAGGGCAGCAGAGGGAAAGCTCTGGGTCCCCTCCTTATGAAAATTGTGCCCCTGATTCAGGGTCTTACAATATTTTGATACAGAATATTTACGTTAAACAAGGTATTGGTTTTGCTTCTTGTACCTAAAGTTAATTCGGTAATATTTGGCAGACTAAATCTTGATGTTTGCCTGGGCTGATACAACATAAAATCCCCATTATTCCTTTGTATCCCAGATCTTGTAATCTCAAGGAATTCTGAAATATTTTCAGATCATTGAGTATTTGAGGCCCACATCTCAGCAGAACCATATATGCCAAAGAATGTGAAGGAACTAAACAAGGCAGAGCCAAAACAAGCTGAGTTACTGGATCTGATTATATACATATAAAAAACAAAATAGATAAAATGATACATAAAGCCTCAATGACTGTCAAGGAATAGGGCCAGAATATTTTCACTTTATGGTTCATCCTTAATTTGTAGATACAGAGCTATTGTAATTCAGAAATGGGTACCTTAAACTTTCTGTGCCCATCCCTCTCTCTTCAGACATCTGAATTGAGGCAATCTGAGCATAGTGGAGCTGACAATGAGAAAATTACTTTATTTTGAAAATCAAATAAATATGAGTAATGTATTTGTGTATAATTCTGTATAATATTCATGCACTGCTTTCCTTAAAGTGAAAAAATTTGATCTACACCCTCTAATAATCTGGCTCTACAGATTCACCACCCAAAGCAAGTGTAGGTTTCTTAAATTGCATTCTTAAACAATTAACATGAGGAAACACATACTCATGACACTAACTAAACAAAGCAAGACGCTTTGTTCTCCGATAACCCTAAGAGGTATCATTAACTTCTGTTAACCAATATCACTTCTCTCAGAAGTTCCATATTACTGTTGTAACTTGAGAGCGGTCACTCCTCATTTGATAAGAAAAAGACTGAAAGTGTTTCTCTTGTATGATCAATCCACAGATATGACCAGAGTAAATGTTGTAAACACTACCCCATGTCGCTGCTGAAAAAATTGGATTAAAAGGTTGAGATCATACTTTCCTTCCTTCAGCCTTGTTCATTGTATAATATTCTTACCTCTGCCAGAGACTTGTTTTGCTTCACCTCTGAGAAGTGCTATCTTCCAGATAAGACATTAAAAATGATATTCTATTTGCCCATAAGAGTGGTTGTTAAAAGAGTAGTGATTTTTTGACACTTTGAATTACATGCTGGTGGTAAAAGAGCTCCAGAGTTCTGGCCCACACTGTGTCCCACTCTAAGAATAACAACCTAAATGCACTGGCAATGATAGGAAGATTCATTCCTATGCACTCAGTATTGCTGATCACCTACAGTTTCACAGTGGTATAGACTCAGCCCAGGATGAAATTCGCAATAACTGATAAAGCAAATATACTCTGTAGTAATGATTTGTCCAAGCAAGGAAATTTAGTATGAGACTCTGAATATTTCAAGCCAGAACATGTCTGGTAAGCTGCTACAGCTTTTCTTATAAGCTCCATGTACCTAATACCTCGCAGTGGTGGGCTTATATACAGTGTAACTAAAATATACTATTGTTCTGTGTAATGCTACATGTTGTTTATTTGTCATATAACACTGCATGTTTCAAATCTGACATTTTAGGCTTTCGGGCTTCTTACAATAGTTATTGTAAAACATGGATATTATGGACAAAAATTGGACATTGCCTGAAACTCCCACCACTGCAAAGCACCTTCCTGTATAGCGTGAGCCATTATGTCTTTACATTTAAATCATTAAAATTAATATTCAGAAAGCATCCATCACAGTGATTTTTGGAAGGGCAGTTACTCTAGGCCATTGACTGAAATAAATTGTATTATATGAACCTGAACCAAAATTAAGATCCAAGCAAGATGAACACCAGAATGTTCAACCATAGCTCAAGTAGTGGCAGAGTGTGTTTGTATTTATTTTTAAGCAGGAGTCATGTGGTAGTTGGAGATGTTCAAAATGCCTAGTTCCCCAGTAGGAAAAGCCCAGGAATGGAGTCAGACAATGTATAAGGCAGGCATTTGAGTGACAGCTGAAATAGAACGAAACTGGTGAAAAGTACAAAGAAAGGAAGAAGGTGTGTCAAACAAAAAAGATGAGTATGCTGAAGGCTTTGAGTCTGGAATGAGGGCTTTGTGAGCGTGCAGTTATGAATTTTCCTGATAAAGCTGGGTAGAAGCTAGTGGTTTCACTATACATTTTCTTTGATTTAGAGCAATAGACATTCAGGTTCTCAAGTTTTGCTTTGAGATTCAATCCCAAAACAAATATAATATACCTCAAAATAAAATGAAGTTGAAGCCATGGAACTTCATGTGTTTTCTGTCAAACCCATGCAAAACCTCAATTTTCACATGATTTTGATATGAAACCAGATATTTGCACATGGTCATATGTAGACGGGATAATCATCACATGACATTCAGTGAACATTAGAAAATCTTTCAGTGAAGAGCATCTGAGTTTTCAGTTTAGAATGAAACATTCCTGGGTTTAAATATCTTGTAAATTATAACTAGATTGATAGCATGCTGTGTGCTTGAGTTTTTAATTTTATGAAGGCTTTTAGGAGGAAAAAAACTAGAATAGAAATTGATTTTGGAACAGATTTAGGTTAATTATTACAAAGGGGGTACATGGGCTGACTAAACTTAAAATTTGTCTTTGTTCAGAAAAATGAGAGGCAAGAATTCAGTCTTCAGGGTTGAAAAGTAAATTGATTTCCTCTTTTTCCAGACTCCTATAACAGACAAGAAGACATACTGTGTTCCCATAACGTATATCTAGACCAAGTTCACAGGTATGAAGCATCAGGAAGACAGATTGAAGCAGGGATGTGTCCCTCTGATTAAACAATGTAGAAACAATGTGACCTAGCCACAGAAGCTCTCTTGTCTGGAGCTGTGACTATTTATTCAACCATTGCTCTGAGTGCACATCTTCCATTGATTTCAATTTGAGTTTTGTTCTAAAACAACAGAAAAGAAATCCAATTTTACATCAGATTCATGGAAATAAATGACAGTTGAATGTTCCAGTTATACTCTACTTGCTTGAGAACAGTTTTACATTGGTTGGAAGATTCACAATCCCCATACTTGCTGGTCCAAAGAGACCCTGTCGGTGGTTGCCTGCATGGCCAGAGGAAGTCAGCTGCATCCACAGGACTGCTCCTGCATCTCTAAATCCCTGCCTTCTCTGAGTAGTCTACCCTGCATCTGGAAGCGAGCCTTCCAGCCCACATAGACAGACTTGCACTAGCAGGGCTTTAGCTAACACACTAAAAATAGACGTTTGGATACTGGAGCTCAGCCTTGAGCTTGGGCTTTGAAGCCTAGGAGGCTTGAGCTAGCACATTCAAAATAGAAATGTGCTAAAAGTAGAAAGCCTCCTAGTCTTCAGAGCCCAAGCTCAAGGGCTGAGCTCCAGTATCCAAACTTCTATTTTTAGTGTGTTAACTAAAGCCCTGCTAGTGCAAGTCTGTCTACGTGGAGGCTCACTCCCAATTGCAGTGTAGACATACTCTAACGGGTTGAGGATCTGAGGCTGGGGAAGGGCCAGGAACAAAATACGTGCATGTGCATTGTTTCCTTCAAGACCCACAGAAAATCCAGTGAAAAATAAACACATTCCATTCCATTCTGGGAAACCCCATTAAAGAGGGGAGCAGAAGTTGATTCCACAGGAGGAGCAGATGATTGTAGCATTAACTATAAACTTACCTATGGAATGACAAAATTTATTGTAAAATGACTGATATCGTCTTCATAATGAAGGAGTTACTTATTGTCTGTGTGATAGTGACAACATTAAGCCTGCACTAAGGAACATTTCCACCATATTCAACCACTCTAATGTTTCCAATACAGTTTAGTTAAATCTTTAATTAAAAATCTCCCCTCCCCCAACAGACAACCATTTCTGGTGGATTCTTTGGACATTTGCTTTAGACGTGTGCTTGCCCTTAGAATTTAAAAGCGATATTCCGTGAGTAGAGTGCAATCTAAAAGCTGTATGGCCAAGATTTTAAAACATTCAGCTTCTAATTTTATATTTAAGGCCCTAAACAAAGTGGCATCATTTTAAAAAATGTTGCGCAACCAGCAGCTCCCTGTGATGTCAATGAAAGGTATTTTTTGTCCAACACTTTGAAAATCAAATAATTTATTGAGAAGCCTAAATGTGGATTTAAGAGCTTAACTTCAGCCTCCCATTTTCTTTATCCTTGATTTATCATTGGCAATCAAATTAACATTTTACCAATTGTGAAATGTGCACTAGGGCCCAAGTCTGTCTGCCACATAGTGGGTTTATTGTCGAAAAGGGTCTATAATCCTCTTTCCTTCAAAGCACCCTAACACAACGTGGACTGGAATTTCTGTCTGTCTTAGCTACTGTTATGACCTCCATTGCCATAGTATCTGAGCACCTCACCATCTTTTGATGTGTCCTCAATACACCCTATGAGACAAGGAAGTGCTATTATCCCTATATTATAGGTTGGGAACTGAGGCAGAGAGAGGTCACATAGGAAATACATGGTGGAGCGGGGAACTGAAAGTAGGTCTTCCAAGCCCTAGTCTAGCACCCTATCCATTGGGCCAAGCTTCCTTTCTTTTTGAGCCTAAATATAAAATATTTGACCTTAAGTATGGACATAGAAATTGGTAGAAAGGAAATTTTGGAAATATCTGTCTCTCATTATGTGTAACAGCTATCTAGTTTCAATTTTAATTTCTCACTATTTCTTTTACATTTACAGCCAGAAAAAATCGCTCCAGGATATTCAGATATCTTCTGCTGTCTCAGACTTGTCTAATGTTTCAGGGCAAATTGCCTGCTATTTCTCTGAAAACCAGATTAGATTCAGGTCTTTTAAAGACATTAATTTAAGCATATGAACATGTTAGTTCAAACATTATTTATTAGGAAGAGGCATAATTGCAGGGACTGGTAAAAAATAATTCTGACATTCTTATTTGAGAGCAAACTCAGTAATGTCAAGAAAACTGTAACTAATTGCACTCTCAAAAATAATCTTTTTAGATGCCTAAACTTTTGTGGGAAGTGGGGTTTCAGCAGCCTGTTTTATAGCTGACACCTAGCAAAGGATATTAATAGTTTTGCCTTAACATTATTTAAAAGGCTCCTTTTATCAAGAAGCTGTGGGAAATCTTAGCTGACATACAGTCTTTCATTTCTTTCCCACCCACATTCATTTGTTACCTGGTGTGTGTTCCTGCAGAAGAGTACATTAAAAAAAAGCATAAAACATCCAAATGTTCTTTTCATCTGTATTTTAGCCTTTTGGGGTAAATTTGAGGTACTACTAAGGGGCAAATTCTGCATTAGTTTTTCTGAACACACTGAATTCAGATGTGATTTTAAATTGTGAGTGAGGGCAGTATTTGACTCTGTGACATTAGCTATACAAGCCAGTGACTTCCATCTCCTATACCACTGTGTATGCTTAAATATAAGAAGGGTCTTGAGAGCTCAGTCTTGTTGACTCAAATATCCTGACTGCAAGACTAGGGCCTGAACCATCTCAAGTCCTGTTATTAATTGTAGCATGCACATCCAAATGGTTAAAGCAGGACCCTAGAAATATCAGCCATAAAATCCTGAAGATACTAGTGGATGGGAACCACTGTATCAGATGACACAATTTATTGTTTTCAAATTCTGTAACACCGTAAATGTCACCTCTGAAAAGTTATGAGTATTAAATTACCCAACCGACATGGAAAACCCACTGGTAACAGTATCTGCTATCTGCTGTTAATCAGTAAAGTGGGTTGGAAGTTTTTCAATGAAATTTTTTTGTTGATGTTGAAAATGAAGAGGTTAGTTTAAAAAAATTCTTTGAAAAAAATTTCATGGTTAAAAAATAATATTTAAAAAAATGTAAAATGTGTAGGAGAAATCACACATTTAATGGATCAATGGGAGTAGCAGTATTAAAAAAAGAAAAGAAAAGAAAGGATTTTTTCAACTAAAACAAAACCAAGAAATTGAATTAAAAAATTAAATTTAGAAATTTTTTACTTGAAAAATTAGAATATTCACAAAATCTTTGGCTTGAAAACAAAATCCTTTCATTCCAAAAAAATTGCAGAAAGAAAAAAAGATCAGTTACAACCAGCTCTATAAATCAGTAATCATGGCTGGCTAGCCCTCACATTTCAGCTCTTGAGGGGTGAGCCACCAACCAGCTGTTCTTTATGAAGGTCTGATTTTTGTGCATGGGATGGTTAGGAGTAAGTAGGTTCTAGCAGAGAAGAGAGTGCGAGATTCCAAACAGTCAAGCTTGGGAATGGCCTGCCAAAGCAGGAAGGCCTGGAAGGAGGAAGTGAAATCTTTGTATGCAGGGACTTTGGGATGGAATTGAAAATTTTATTTTGAATGTTTGTTAATTTCATAAAGCCGAACCCAGAAGGGAGGGCAATGGACAAAAGTGCTTTTTGAGATTACTGAACAATCCAAGAGGGGTACCTGAGACAGACTGCCTATAAGGTGATCCTAGGCCATGAGGGGGTGCATGGGAGATAGCTGGCCCACTTACAGTCAGTTTGGTCCATTCAGATGATTTACATTTCCTTTTCAAACTAGGGTTGAATAGTATTTAAGAAGTAGTTTTCCCATGCCAATGAAATTCTTTCCTTTGTCATGGAAAAAATAGGCTATGTGACCTACCTGCACAATAAGCAATGGGTTGATGTCACTCATGGGGATTTAAATATCCCAAGTAGACATGTTACCTTTTCAGAAACTAGCTCCCTGTTGTGGAGAAGCAGGACAGCCATTATGTGAATGCTAACTATAAGCTATTTGATATATTCTGTCAAAATACTTTTTTTGCTGAGGCTTGGAACTGCCTTTTAAAGGTTTTAAATATCTAGGGATGCCTTTCACTTTTATTCCTTTTCATTCTCTTTCTGTTCTTTATTAAATGATAATGAACTACTTAAACTAGCTTTATCTGGCTCTGAAGTTAGAAGAAAACACAGCTGAGCCAAGAACAAACCAAAACAGTTCTAGCCAGGGGGCAACCACCCCTGCACAGAGTGTCACCCCATGTTATTTTTTAAGGGACCAGAACTTTTCCAAGCCAGTTCATAGATTAAATATATTATTACCATGTCTAGATTGTACAGTTCTGTCTCCCTGCCTGTGCAAGGTTGGTCCCTGTGGGGTATGTTCCAGTGTTTTGTCGAGCCTCGCTTTAAAATCTGTCTCTTTAAAATGTACCCAAATGATTTGGCTTCTGGAGTGATTTCCCTTTGGAGATGATTCCCCTAGCTAATAAATTCCATCATCAATCTTGACAGAATATTATGCCTAAATATTTGCTTTCTTAATTTGCTAGTTATGTTTCCTTATATTACACAATATAAAACCCTTTTTATCCATGGTATTGCCACCTTTCTAGTATTTGTAGATTGTTCTCATGTCTCCATGCAGCTGGTATTCATACAGGTGGGTGATGGATGTGGACTATATCTACATCAAGATATCTATTTTCATAACTATCTTAACTCTTTTAATATTGACTCACAAATCGTCCATAATCCATACTTTAATCATTACTGCTATTTGCAATGGACTGTTGAGTTGCCTTTGTGTATACAGCCCAAAATTAATCTCCAATCCAATTGTATGCGCTCTTTCAGTTCAGAATCCACCCCAGAGTTTTCTGATGTGGTAGAATTCTTATACTATTTTTCTTATATTTCAGATGAATTTAAGAATGGAGATGTCAAAATATGTGCTTAAGAGTACAAAGTGATCATTTTTTAACCACAGGTGGGAAAGTAGTTTGCCAGTGGAGAGAAAAGTGTTGCAATCATGCATTAATCAAGCAGCCTTTGACCAATAGATCACAGATAACCGCAGTGTATAGCTGTGAGTTTCATGTTTAAAATGAAAAAAAAAATGGAGAGTGCTGGGAGGTAAGACAGGATATTTTTCAAAATGTGCTCTCCACTCTGCTCTATTGACTAAAGCCAGTCACAAGGAAATTAAAAACGAATATGGAGAATGGAATGCAACTACATCTATGAAGATTGCTCTTCATAACCCAGGATGACAGGGAATATTCCTGTGTGACTTATTGCCTGGCATGTATGTTTACCTTAAGACTTCAGCAGATGGTAAATTGGATTCTAAAAGTTTGGTGCTAAGTTTAAACTGAGCAGACTGTTTATGTCACCGAGCAATAGCAGTACTGAAACTCCAAGAAAAGTCAAAACACAATAATAAAAGAATAACGTCTTAAGGGAGTTACCAGAAGCAAAAATTTCATTTCAGATGTAACGTTTTGTTGTAAAACTATGATTGTTTACAAGACTGAGAAGCTCATATCACAGACCAAATGGAATAGCTGCTAAACTGATTGTTCACTGCAAAGTTCCACACATGAATCATATTTGAATAATCAGGAATTTATCCCTAGGAAATACCAGTGAGACTATTCATTGTGGGTAAGAGCTGAGAGCACTCAGCTGTTCTTGGGTCCTGATTTGAAATCATCCCTCGAGATGCATAAGAATATAAAGATCTTGTATTTTCAATATTTACAAGTCAAACATTTTATAGTGAAATCTGGATACAAGATGGTTCTAGCTAGATGTTTAACAACATTTTGAGGAGTTGACCCATGAGCAAGTTAGAACTAGAGGTTTAATTTCTAAAATATATACAATTTTGATCTAAAAGATATGGAAAAAGATACAATCCAGATGGAAAGATGGAGAGCGCTTTGGACAAAGAAATTGATCTGATATAGATGATGTTTGATGACAGTTAAGATCCATGCTATTTTTGCTACTAAGGAGGGGCTCTGTTGGAGAGGATGGGTTGCAGGGAAAGCAGAACATACTTGCACATGTAATGGTTGTGTCCAGGAATAATTAGACGGTTTGGGGAGGAAATTATTAATGACATCCTTCCTATGACAAGAAACTGACTTTCTGGAGATCCTCTGATATGCTTACTTAATGCTCCAGTAAAGCATTTACATTTCAAACAGAAAGACAAATTAATTTCTTTTTAATTGTTAGCAGCTAGATTGTGTATTGAACTGGAAAAATATGAACCGCACCCCCTTTCCTTTTCATCCCAAAGTATCTTTCCAGATATGGGGAGCAGTACAGCATCACCACCCATTTCTGTCCACTCATTTCTGTTTCTCCGTTAAGCCCAGCCTCTTCATGTCCCTGTGTACTATGTCCCCCAATGTAGTCAGTGGTTGGTCTCTAGGTAGACTGACCTTAGCTGTGTTTGCATTATTTTAATTCTTTCATTCATTGCATCCTATCATTTGTTTGTTTTCCAGTGTCCTCACCACCATAATATTTTTACTCCATGTTTTTCTTCTTCTGATGATTCAATGCTGATATCCATTGCCTTGCAAGCTTCCCTGTTCAAGTAGCATGAGAAGAATGCTTGCAGTTGGATGAACTAGTGTTCAGCACTTTGTCAGAATGCTCCTTCTTTACTTACAGCACCGCTTTGGCACTTGTTGTCAGTTAACCAGTAGCCCTTCTTACTGCTTGCGTCACTGACCTGATTATGATTTCATACAATCTAACCTTTCTGTAAATTGTTTTCATATCTTGTTTTCTTGATACCTACTCTAGTTGTTGTCTCTTCATTCCAAAACTTTTGTTTGTCTAACATCAGTGATTTCTTCCCCTTTTTGTACAATGCTTTTACTTCTTCCATTTTCCCAGCAGTCTTAGTTTGTTTACACTTTTCCTGTAATATTCTTGTTTCATTGTTTGTCCAGCTTTTCCTTGTTTGCTTACTCCTTCCAATAATTTCATCTACTATGTTTTGTGTCACTTTGACTATTTCCCATGCAATCTGTAATGAGATTTCTTCATCATGACAAACTAATGTCCTGAAACGACTCCAAGCATCATTTTATATGCGTCCTTCACAAAGTTCTACTTCAACTTATCAATTTGGCATCTATTTCTTGGACTTTAAATTAATCTTAATCTTTCCCATTATCAATTCATGGTCACTGTCATACTCAGTACTTTTACAGATAATATCCAACAGTGACAGTCTGTGCTTTTACTGATAATGTGGTCAACCTAGTTTTTGGTTTTGCCATCTGGTGAATTCCATGTAAGTTTGTGCATTTCTTTCTGAGGAAAGCAAGTACCGCTAATAATTAGATTGTGCATCTCACAGCAAGTTCCTAATATTTCCGCATTATTGTTTGCAGTCTCAATGCCATGTGGTCCAACACCATTCATTTGCTTATCACATGCCCTACCAATATTTACATTCATATCTCCCATTATCATGATCATATCATGATCTGAAATCTCATCTATAATGCTATCCAGTTACTGAAAAAAATGCATTAATCTTTTCCTCCTCCCTTTTGCTGTGCTTGCTGGTGCATAGCAGCAGATCACAGTTATGCATAATTTATTGTAGGAAGTAGTAAACTGTGCTATGACAATCCACTCACATACCAGTTTCCAGAAGTTCAATGAACTGTTCTTTTATGCACTGCTATTGCACAGAGATAGAATTATGGTATAGAAAAATATGAACTATTCTTGTAATGGAAAAGCTTTCATACCAAGTACGTATTTGAGAGAAGTACCGAAAGAAAATAGGTATTTAGAAATTTGGTCACCCTTTCTAGAGTATTCTGAGTAGGAGAGCCTACCAGCCAGCAAGCCACAATCTTTAACCAGGTTCTTTGTATATTAACCTAATCCTGAATAAATAATGTGTAATGCAGTATCTATTTTATTACGACTTTGTCTGATTTTTTTAAAATCATATTTGAATACAAGAGCCAAAGCCAATGGGGTTGCAGAGTGGTAACTGAGGACAAAGTCTTGTAGCAATTCTATATATATAGAGAGAGAGAATTTTTTACATTATACATATATATATATATTTACAGTGAATTATCCTGAGATGAGTGGAACTCAAACAATCCCTTAAAAATATCATTCTAGATATGATCCATAAATACTTATCTTAAAGTCTAACCATGTAACTTATGTTTTTCTTGTCTTCTTACTGCACCTTTAAATTTTTGGCAGTTTGTTGTGTCCAGAAAGAAACTACAATTTTCTGTTCTTTTCAGTGCAGATAGTTACACAGGGTAGGCTCTCATATGTAGACTTTGTGTTTGTTCCTTTTTGGTTCTGTTGCTCTCTGAGTATAAAAGCAATGATGATTCTGACTGGAGGATGATGACTGCTTTTTTTGGCCAAGCCGCTATCCAAATTCTTTCGATATGTAAGAAAGCTATTCCTAGCTTAAATTTACAAATGAAAGGAAAGCCAAACCCATTAGCAGACCACAAAGGATATTCTTAAAAATAACTGTATTCAAGTAATACACAGTTGAGGTTAGGAAAGCAAGCCATGAGGCCTATTTGAGATGGAATGGTTTCAGATTTTAGTCTAAAAAGTGTATAAAAACTTCCAAAAAACACAAAGAAGAAAAATTCCAGAATGTGATTCTGGGTCTTTGCTTTAGTCACACAAACACAAAATCATCCTAAATAGTGCTGTATCATTTTTCTTTTGGTGAAACCAACCCTTCCCTCCCTTTCCTACTTAAAATAAATAAATCATTGATTTGTATCTTTATAGAAAAAATCAAGTTGGTGACATTTTAGCTAACTCATTCCTTAAAGTATTTCCTAAACAAGACCAACCAGTCAAAATATCACTTTAACCTTTTCCCTGTTTCCCTGTGTGATTTTTTATATTCTCTGTGTTTCTTTTCACTCATGTATGGCAGTTTCTCTTTAACTCTTTTGCCTAACTGCTTCCTGGTCAAACCTAGAAATGAAACAACTCCCCTTGCAGAGCTCAAAAATGTCAAGAAAGTCAGTAAAATGTGTGTTTTCTCCTTCAAGTTGGAAGATACTTTTTCCTTTATACTTTTAATCCCTGTTTATTTTTTTCAGAATAAAAGAGCAATGTACATGAATAGGCTTCTTGCTACAAAATAGTTGGATAAAATCAGAACTAAAATGGTTATTACTACAAATGGATTAATTGGGTAAATAAATGTTGGTATGTTATTGTTAATACCAGAACAACAGTGAAGGGATAAGTATTCAAAAATGTACTCGCAACCTAATCATTATATTCTTTATTAATGGTATAAAACATGGCACTTTTCATACGGGCAGACCCTCTCATCTGAAGATCTCAATGTGGGTAGTAACCCTGTTTTCAAAGATAGGGAAATTAAACCACAGAAAGGTTAAATGAGAAGGGATGTCGCGGACAGAGTCAAGAATGGAAGCTAGGTCTTCTGAGTCTCCACTTTCACCATCTCCGACTCAAGGAATATTTCCAGACCATTTTAAAATAAATTTTGTTAAATGAATTTTGATTTTGAATTATTACATTTATTTTAATAATGTTTTTCCCTCCATACATAGCGTAAGTGGCAATAAAAACCTCTGAAGAACCTTTGTATATATTGATCCACACACAGGAGGCTGATCACTCTGGGAGAACACTGGAGTTATAACTTAATCTTCTACAGTGTATTAAGTCACCAAATTTAATAGCAGCAAATTTTCAAAGTAGCAATTGCTTCAAGTTAATAAAATAAGAACACTAGAAGAAGAAGAATTCTGCATGGACTCCTCCTTACAGTTGAAACAACAGACTAGACTTTTACATAGAGTGTTTCTGCTGATGTGCACAAGCTGAGATTGTAGACAAGCAACATCGTTCGCCCCATAACCTCAGCCGTGCAGAACGCAACACCATCCACAGCCTCAATAACAACTCTGACATTATAATCAAAGAGGCTGACAAAGGAGGTGCTGTAGTCATCATGAATAGGTCAGAATACGAACATGAGGCTGCCAGACAACTCTCCAACACCACATTCTATAAGCCACTACCGTCTGATCCCACTGAGGAATGCCAAAAGAAACTACAGCATCTATTTAAGAAACTCCCTAAAGAAACACAGGAATAAATCTACACGGACACACCCCCTGAACCCCGACCAGCGTTATTCTATCTGCTACCCAAGATCCACAAAAATGGGAATCCTGGATGCCCCATCATTTCAGGCATTGGCACTCTCACAGCAGGACTGTCAGGCTATGTGGACTCTCTCCTCAGGCCCTATGCCACCAACACTCTTAGCTATCTTCGTGATACCACTGACTTCCTGAGAAAACTACAATCCATCGTTGATCTCCTAGAAAACACCATCCTAGCCCCTGTGGATGTAGAAGCTCTCTACACCAACATTCCACACAAAGATGGACTACAAGCCATCAGGAACATTTTCCCTGATGATGATATGGCACACCTGGTAGCTGAACTTTCTGACTTTGTCCTGACCCACAATTACTTCAGATTTGCAACCAATCTATACCTTCAAGTCAGTGGCATAGCTATGGGCACCCGCATGGCCCAACGGCATGCCAATGTTTTTATGGCTGACCTAGAATATCATTTCCTTGAAACTCGTGCCTTTACCTACACTACATTGATGACATTTTCATCATCTGGACCCACGGAAAAGAGGCCCTTGAGGAATTCCATTGGGATTTCAATAATTTCTACCCCACCATCAACCTCAGCCTGGACCAGTCCACACAATAAATCCATTTTCTGAACACTACGGTACAAATAAGGGAATACCATCCTATACTGAAAACCAACTGACTGAAATATATACCTTCATGCCTCCAGCTTCCACCCTGGACACATTACACAATCCATTGTTTACAGCCAACCCCTACAACCCAGATACAACCCAATTTGCTCCAATCCCTCAGACAGAGAAAAACACCTAGGATCTCCATAAAACATTCTTAAAGCTACAGTGCCCATCTGGGGAGGTGAAGAAATAAATTGACAGAGCCAGACGGATACCCGGAAGTCACCTACTACAGGACAGACCCAACAAAGAAAACAACAGCACACCACTGCCATCACCTACAGCCCCCAGCTAAAATCTCTCCAACACATCATTAATGATCTACAACATATCCTAGAAGATGATCCCTCACTCGCTCATTTCATGGGGGGCAGGCCTATCCTTTCTTACAGACAGCCCCCAACCTGAAGCAAATACTCACCAGCAACCGTACACCATACAACAGGAACACTAACCCAGGAACCTATCCCTGCAACAAACCCTGATGCCAACTCGGCCCGCACATCGACTCTAGTGACACCATCACAGGTCCTAACCACATCAGCCACACCATCAGAAGCTCATTTGCCTGCACATCTACTAATGTAATATAGGCCATCATGTGCCAGCAATGCCCCTCTGCCATGTATCTGGCCAAATCAGACTGTCACTACGCAAAAGAAGAAATGGACACAAATCAGACAAAAAATGGTAACATCCATAAGCCAGTAGGAGAGCACTCCAATCTCCCAGGACACTCTGTAGCCTACTTGAAAGTTGCCATACTTCAACAAAAGAACTTCAAAAACAGACTTCAGTGAGAAACTTCAGAGCTGGAACTCATATGCAAACTTGACACAATCAAACTGGGTCTGAATAGGGACTTGGAATGGTTATCTCATTACAAGAAATAATTGTCACTGTTCACACATTCTCACTTTCTAATCAACGGTTGTGAATAAGCCTCATCTACCCTAGCTGAATTAACTTTGTTAGCACTTGCTCTCCCCATTGTCATGTTTCTTACCCGTGGATGTATATATATACCTCCTATCTGTGGTTTCCATTCCATACATCTGACAAAGTGGGTTGCAGCCCATGAAAGCTTAAGCCTGCAGAAATGTGTTACTCTTTAAGGTGCAACAGGACTCTCGTTGTTTTTGCTGTATACAGACTAGCACAGCTACCCCTGAGTCTCTAGTCATGAGCAGGATGTGGGCAGTCTGACCTTACAGTTGGAGCATGAGTCAGGAGCTGGGAGGTTGGCCAGGTTGAATACCTGGAGATCTGAGACATGCCAGAAAGAAAACAAAGTCAAATGGGAGACAGGGTCAGGTTACCAGGAGATCAGAGACAAGAAATAGGGGAAAGTAGTGCTGGAGAGGCAGTCCTAAGCAGGGGAAAACCAGCAGCACAAACAGCCTCCTGTTCCTCAGCTTGGTTTAAATGGAAATAGGAAAGCAGTTGGGACACCTGGACTTCCACCAATCAGATCTCAGGACTGCAGTTTTCTGTCAGTATTGACCCTGACTCACAGCCCCCTTCTAGCCCCCCCGACCCCCAGCAGCACCCACTGATTGACACTAGACTGAATTTTTGGGGGTGATTCCTATAAAAGACTTGTGCAGGGGCATATACACTTTCAGGCGGCTCTACTTTCAGGTGCACTACTCAGGATTGTACAACTCTCTGTTGATAAAATGCCAGAGCCTGCTACCTTTACATTTAGAGTCCAGGATCTCATGAACCATCTATCCCCTGTAGTACTGTACATATGTTGGTGGAGGATGTGGCTGGATCCTGTCAGGGAGAAGGTTTTCCATGTGGGGTTTCAAAAGCAATACATGAAACACCAAGTGAATCAACAAAGGGTGGGATAGGTGAAATTCATAAGCATCTGGTTTAACCTGTCACAGGATCCTAAAATGGTCTAGGAATTAAAAGTGGAGCATCTCTATACAGACAGACCCACTTGCAAGCTGAACTTTTGATTCCTTGGGCCTTTTGTCACACTGAATAAGTGGAGCCTTGCTGCCAGTGTTGCTCCAATATCATTTATACTCCGCCCATGCCTTTTCTAGGTGTTCTCTCATTTCTTCCTGGGCCCAGTGAATCCACTTAATTAGGCATGAAGCAGCTTGCTTGGGAGAAGATGTGAGTAAGTGTGTGTGGAATCAGTACCCATAATTGTCAAAAAAAGCAGGGGGAGATGAGAGAGGGGTTATCTGTGGATGCGTGGAAGCACGTTGTATACAAACTCTGCATAATGGTGAAGTGACGGCCAGTCATTATGGTGATAACTGATGTAACATCACAGATATTGCTTGAGAATTCGATTAGCCCTTTCTGTCTGGCCATTGAACGGTGGAAGGTAATCAGAAGAAAGATGTGCGGACCCCCAGTAGGTGCAGGGCCTTGTGCCAGAACCATGCTGTGAACCAAAAGCCTCAACTGGAGGTGATGTGTGCCAGAAGGTCATGGAGACAGACAACATGGTTAATCCATAGCTGGGCCATCTCTTCAGTGGAGTGGTCTGTGCACAGGATGAAGTGGCCCATTTTAGTAAAGTAGTCTACTGCTGTCAAAATTGTTGTAAATGTGTGGGACTTCTGCAATACTCTGATAAAGTCGATAGCAATGGCTGCCCTGGATTGAGATGGCGTTTCCAAGAGGTGGAGGAGACCACAGGGCTTGTGGCACAGTGTCTTGGTATTTGCACAAACATCTCAGGATGCAAACGAATGACTGTATCTACAAGCAGTGATGACCACCGAAAAGAGTAGAATATTAATTGTTGAGTTGTAAAGCACCCCAAGTGTCCTGCTAGGGGCAAGTCACAGCATAGTTGCAGGGCTATGATTCTTGGGGGTTTTGGGGGAATATAGACATGGTCTCTTACATATGTGATCCCTTCCCAGCAGTCATGCAGTTGCTTGTTGATAGTCACTAGTTCATTAGGTAAAATTCCCAATGCATAGCATAGCAATGTGACTATATCCTGTTAAAGATCTTCATTGAGAAAGTTACAGAATTTGAAAATGAGGTTTGGTTCCTTGCTGTGCCCTCATTGGTTCCATATCGCTGGGACAGAGCATCATCCTTGCCATTTTTGGATCCAGGGAGGTATGTGATGATGAAATCAAACCATGAGAAAAATAGGGAACACCAAAGATGCCGTTGGTTTAAGGGTGCCACCCTAAGTAGATCATTCAGATTTTTATGATCAGTGAATACCTGAACATGGTGGCTAACTCCTTCCAGGTAGTTCTGCAATTCTGCAAGGATTGTTTTTAATCACCAGGAGTTCTGTATCCAGTATTTCATAGTTTAGCTTCCTGAGTAATAAGTGCATAGGATATTAAGGGCATAATACGTGCATATTTGGGATCAAGTAGTTGGGAGAAAACGGCTCTGATCACTGTACTGGAGGTGTCAGCTTCTACAGTGAAGGCTTTGTGACATCTGGGTGAGCCAGTATGGATGCACAGGTGAAGGCAAGTTTCAGTTGATTGAATAGATGTTCGGCATCAGGAGACTAATGGAACTGGACGTTCTTCCAGAGGAGAGCAATGAGGGCCTTAATTTGTTTTGAAAAATTCTGGATGAATTGTGAATAAACTCCAGGAAGCATTGCAGGTTGCATACTGAATGGGAAGTTGGCCAATCTTGGACAACTTGGATCCCATCCGGGGATAAGATGAAGTCCAAGAACTCTGAGGAGGCCTGATCAAAGACACATTCCTGAAGCTTGGAGTAAAGGCCATGCTGTCATAAGCACTCTAGGACCATTCAGACATGAGCAGTATGCTGTTCAGGGTAGTTGGAGAAGACCAGTATATCATCTAAGTAAACTACTACATACTGCTCCAATATGTTTTGGAACACATCATTTATAAAATGTAGGAAGGTGGATGGGGAGTTGGCTGGCCCAAAGAGCATTACCGGGTATTCTCAGCAGCCACACTGGGTTCAGAAAGCAGTCTTCTACTCATCCTCTGACCCAATTTGCATGAGGTTATATGCCTTCCAAAGGTCCAACGTAGTGAATGTACAGGCAGTCTCATGTGATCCAGCAACTCAGGAATCCGGGTAGTGAGTAATGATTCCTGATAGTTATCTGACTCAATGTGCAGTAGTTGAGTCAGAGCTGGAGACTGCCATCTTTCTTCTTGATGAAAGGATTGGTGTGCCGGCCAGTGAAGCTGACTTGCAGATAATCTGTCACTCCATGTTCTCCTGGAGGTATTCTCAGAGCACTATGAGCTCAGGTGCTGACATGACATAAATTCATCGAAGTGGTATTTTTGCTCCTGGCTGCAGCATAACAGGGCAGTCATTGCTCCATTATGGAGACAGAATTTCTGTACTTCTTTATTCAAAAACATCGACAAAGTCTTGGTGTTTTTAGGGGAGCTCTGATATAGTTTCAATGGAAGGTTCTGCCTGGATATTTATGGGAGGTATGGATGAAGTAACAATGTGTGGACAGAAATGTTTCAGAAAAACCCTCTTTTCTTCTCTTCATTCCCATAACCTATTGTCTATATGGATGGTGAGATCCATGAGGGCATCTAGACTTACAAGCCTATCCACCTGGGCCAATTCATTTTAAATTTCTTCATTGAGACCCCACGTGAACTGATGCAGCTGCACTGCCTCATTCCAATCTGTATCATCCGTGAAGCAATGGAATTGCACAGCATAGGAGGCTTTGGCACCCTGCCCCATCAGAGCTTTCTTAAGGAAGCCTTAACCATTTGATCTCAGTTCAGATTGCCATGCAGCACTGGCATGGTTTGGAGGAAGATCTCCCAGATCAACAGTCCCTGGCTGTTGCACTCCAAGAAGAGGAAAGCCCTGCATAATTCTTTCCCTGACAGTAAGCTGATAACCAGACTCCACTGCAAGATCTGTAGTGAATGACTGAGGATGCATTATGAACAGGAGGCAGCACTGGTTTATATAATCCCAGAATGGCTGTCAATTACAATCAAAGAATTATGGGAGATGCATCAAGGAACAGGGATCAACGAGCTGTTTCTGGAGTTTTCTGCATGCAGCTGTGTTAATTGCTCCTGCAATAGCTCGTTCTCTGCAATCAGTCGGATGACTGCAGGGCTTGTTTGTCCACCTGAAGGCAGGAGGCCCACTTGGGTGTGTCCAGTCCTCCTAGCTCGTTCCTTTCTGCCGGCAGTAGGCCCACTCCTGTGGCCTAAGTGGTCTGTGCAAACAGTTCCGACTGGGACATGGGAGGCTGACTTAGTGGTCAGAGCATAAGTTGGGAGTCAGAAGGCAGGCAGGAGTTCAGAGTTAGGCAGGAGGAACAGGGGAAACCCAGTTGCACAGACAACTTCCTGCTCCTCTGCTTGGTTTAAATAGAATCATGGAACCAACCAGATTGCAGAACTGGAGTTCTCTGTCACTGTTGAACTTGTAGTTCCAACACCTGATAGCAGGTCACTGCTGGCTGGTCACAGCTGGTGCCTAAGAGCCCTGTGAACTGGTGTTTGAGACCAACAGTCCCTGACAACTTTTGTTCCCAGAGCATGTTCTCTCCTTTTGCAGGACCCTTCACAACAGCATGTCTGTCACTGGATCATTTCAATGTTCTCCTTTATATATTGGACATTATCAGTACTTCTAGGGCTACTAGACTAATGGCCTTAAAAAGCCAGATAGGTGCCATTGATTTCAACAGGAATTAGATGCTTATGCACTTTTAAAAATCCTGCTAGCCGCCCATCTCCATTTCTAGGTGTCTGGATACCTTTAAAAATCTTACCCTCGGCGACTGAAAAGCCTGTGTCCCTTTCAACTGAAATTTAGGCATTCAAGAGCTTACACTCCTACTTTTCTAAATTACTTTTGAAAATAGGATTTAGGCTCTTAATTCACTTAGACACTTTTGAAAATGTTACCCTAAAGGCAAGATTTGCAAAAATAGGAGCATAATGCTTAAATCCTTACCCAAAATTGGTTTTAAATCTTCAGTCAGAAGGGGCTGATGCTCATTGACTTCAATGAAATGCTATTCACCATATCTGTAAGTCAGGCTAGCCATTAAGAAGACTAACTAAATATTTAACAATAATAGTGTTTAGTGTCAGTGGAACTGCATCAGTTTACACCCGCTGAGGAACTGGTGCTTAAGCTCTACCTTTAAACATCTATTTTTTTAAACAAATCTATATTTAGGCCCCTGAATAAGTGATTTAACTTTTAGAGTTGTTGAGCACTTGCAGCTCTTGCTGAAGTCATTAAAAGCTCTAGATGCCATCACCTCTGATAATCAAATATGGGTTTAGATTCATAGATATTTAAGACCTGAAGGGATAATTAGATCATCTTGTCTGACTCCTGTGTATCACAAACCATTAAATTTCACCTACTCCCCCCTGTATTGAGTCCAATAACTTGTGTTTGGCTAAAGCTTATATTCCAGAAAGGCATCCATCCATTTCCCTTGGTGGTTCCAATGGTTAATCACCATCACTGCTAAAATGTGTCTTATTTCTAATTGTAATATATCTGGCTTAAGTTTCCATCCATTGGTTCTCATTATGTCTTTATCTGCTAGATCAAAAAGCCCTTTAGTACCCAGTGTTTTCTCCTTGAAGAAGTATTTACATACTTATGAAATCAACTATTAATCTTCTTTTTGATAATTAAACACACTGAGCTCCTTAAATCTCTCACTGTAAGCACTGAATCATTTTTGTGGCTCCTTTCTGCATCATCTTTAATCTTTCCAATATCCTTTTAGAAATGAGGGCACCCAGACTGTACACTGCATTCCAGTACTGATCTCACTAATATCTTACATAGTGGTAAAATCACTTGCCTTTCTCCTCATACTCCCTCCCTCCCTCCCTGTGTATAAAATCAAGAATCTCATTAGCACTTTTTGCCACACAATCTTTCTGGGAGCGCTTCTTGAGTTTTTTCAGTATGATCTCTAGATCCATTTCAGAGTCATTGCTTTCTGGGATACAATCTCCCATAGTGAAGGAAGATGGCACTTCTTTTTCCTAGATGTATATTTTTGCATTTTGTTTGTGTGGACCCAGATTACCAAGTGATCCAGATTATTCTGTGCTATTGCCCTGTTTGTTGTTTACCACTCTACCAATGTGTCATCCTCAAATTTTATCAGTTGTGGTTTTATATTTATTTCCAGGTCATTGATGAAAATGCTGAATAATTTTTAGCCTAGTATCAGTCCCTGCAGAACCACACTAGAAATTCACCCATTTGATGATGATTTCCTTTTGACAGCAACATTTTGTGTCTATCAATTAGCCAATTCTTGATCCATTTTACATGGGTTTTATTGATATTGCTTCGTGCTAGTATTTTAATCATATGATACTAAATCAAACACCTTACAAAATCTAAGGATATTACATTTATGCAGTTACTTTTATCAACCAAATCTGTAATCTCTTCAAAAAATTAAATCATGTTTGTCTGAGAAGACCTATTTTCTATAAAACCATGTTAACTGGCATTAATTATATTTCTGTCCTGTAATTCTTTATTAATTAAATACCATATCAGTTTTTCCATTATTTTGCCTGGATTGATCTGAGGCTAACTAACCTATAGTTACCTGGGTCATTCCACTTGCCCATTTTGAATATTGGCACAACATTAGCGCTCTGTCAATCTACTGGTATTTCCCTCATATTCCAAGATTTATTAAAAATTAACATCACTGAGCCAGGGAGCTCCTCAGCCAACTTTTCTAGGACTCTTGAGCACAAGTCATCCATACCTGCTCATTTTTAAAATTGTTATCACTAGTAGATGTTGCTTAACATCTTCCTTGGTTACTAGTGGACTGGACACTATTTAGCATTTCACAATGATTTATATTTTCAAAGTAATACACTATATAAACAATTACCAGCTCTCTATTATTTTTTGGTCTATTTAACAGATGGGCAAAATGAGGCACAAAGGAATTTAGCTGGAAAATTTTAAACTTGGGAGCCTAAAGACAGCCATGTTTGTATAAGGTCTGGAAAGAAAAATGTGTTATTATGAGGGACTTCAATTTGAGAATATTTGCTGGAGATCGCATGCAACCCATAGTAACAGATGAAACCCTGGCCTAGAAATTTGCAGTAGCACAGCTAAATTGATGCTACAGCTACACTGCTACAATAGCTCCCTGTGCAGACACATCTGAAATACATCCATCTTTTTGCAGGGGGTCAGTAATTAGCAAAATCTAGCCCTTGCACTGTCTTAGACTCTCCTCCACTAAATGAATTTAATAAATTCAGCGTTGAATCTAAATTGGGTATATCCACATATTTTTCTCACTTCATTAATATGTATGTTACACCAGTATAGACTTCTTCTAAGAACTTATGTAATTAGGGTCACATTTTCCTCTTGGTTACACAGATGTAACCTCTATTTGGACCTTAGACCTATCACACCAATTAACCAATGTGTAATTTACTCCTTGTTCCTTTTACACCTCACCTGTGAACTGAGTGTGTCTCACTGAGTGTAAGAGAGATTTAATTTACAGCACTTTACACATCATATCTGAATTTTGCCTATAGTAACATCTACTTTTATGGATAAATTAGCTTCTGAGTGCATGAAATGCAGAAAATGCCCACTGCCTGAGAAAATCAGAATGCAGAGTTTTGGTGCAGGTAGCTCCTCCATTGACCTGCTAAGCCATTCTCATTTATTTATTGACTTTATAATATAAATCCTTTTTATAACTTCAAAAATGGCAGTAAAATTAAACTTTGAGATTGGAAAATGGTCGCCCACTTTGAAAATAAATGCACAGGCCTCTCCACAACATTTATTTTCAATAACTTCCGTGGCAGTGCCTCAACATTTAACTTCCTGTGGGAGACCATTATCCAGTCACAATGTTCAATTCCATTTATCTCAGTGCTCAGTTATGCCAAATAAAATTGGCATCAGCCAATCAGATGGCTGGATGCTGAACTTTTTCTTTAAAGACAATCAATTAATCAGCAACTACTTTAGAGAAAAAGTAAAGTTGGAGTTTGCAGACTGGCTGGAGCACGCAATAAGCTTTCGCCCAAAACCAATGTAGCTTTACAAAAAACAGGATAGTGGGTAACTGTTACTACTGCATTGACATCCATCAGGGAAAGTGAGTGTTCACATCATTAATCTCTGTGAACAGCAAGAACAAATTTATCGCAAAGAATATTAGCACACAATAAATAAATTGCCATAGCATTTACTACAGTATTTCTATCAGCGAAGGACTTATTTCCTGTGATAAAGTTTTCTTCAATTTATATTATTTCTTTTTACCCATTTGCTACTTTTTCCCTTTGCACAATTTTGTGAAATTGATTTAACACAAGAACATAAAAATTGCCATCCCAACTCAGTTCAGTGGTCCTTCCAGTTCAATTTCCTATCTCTGACAGCCAGTACTGGTTGCTTCAGAAGAAGATGCTTCAGAACAAAATGCAAGAAACATAGCACTGAACAACTGTGGAATAATCGTTGTCACCAAAATCTATTAGTGGCTTGCACATGTTCTGATACCTGAGAACATACGTCCCTTCTTAAAACAAAGAAGAAAAATCACACCTAATGTCATTATGGATGTGTTAAATAGACATATAAATGTCCAATCCAAAACTTTTGCCTCACTGAAATTAGGTTAATTAAGTAATATGTTATTTAATTTTTAAATGAAAAATTTCAGTTTTCAAATTGTTGCCTTTCAACAACATTCAGTGTGCCCTTAATCTCATATTGTGAGAAAAGGTAAATAAGAACCAGCAGTTTACTTTCTCTGTACCATGAGCCGTTTTGTGTACCTGATGGCTCCACTTATTCATCAACTCTCTCTAGATTGAATAACCCAATCTCGTCCATCTTTTCTCATAAGGAAGTAATTATATAACTATCAGCATGAAGTGAATACGGAAGCTCTCTCAGTCTCCATATCCCTCATTTTACAATCCCTCCTAGGGATGCTGCAAAACTTAAATTGTTAATGTTTATAAAACAATTTGAGATCCTGGGATTAAAGTTGTTGTCAAATGACAAAATATTATTCACTGGTATTCATTTTTAAAGTTCATAGTGATTTTGATCTAAAATTTAAAATCTCAGTCTCTTTTATCCTCTTTCCCAAAGTTATAATCATCTACTTCATTTATAAAGAGGACATGAAACTCTCTAAACCCAGAGCATGAAATGTATCAGCTATTAGGAATGGTTATACAAGCCCTGACGTGTTTTGTCTGCTTGTCAAATATGAAGAGTTGAGAATTATGGGTAATGACATCTGCTATCCAGTACCATGCATGCGCTTTCGAAGCTGTTTATGTATTTGGACGTTGTTCTCAGAGTGCTTCTCAATCCTGAATTACAAGCATTGTGGAACTTTAGTGGAATGAGAAGGCAATTTATTCTCCTTTACATGTAGCCTACACTTGTATTTTAAAGCAGAAGCTGCCAACACAGAAAATGCATGGTGTTTCTGTAATGAGGGCAATGCTGGACTAAGAACATAGCACAGACATCTAGATTTATTTCACTTGCAGCCCTTACAGCCAGCTGAATCTAATCAGAATAAATTTCAACTGCTAATGATTTGTGAGAGTTTAAGATTACCCAAAACAAGGGAACCCCCTTCTAGAAGGAAGTACAATTCCTGTGTTTTACTATATGGTACATGGAACAATCTATTAAAAGGGATTAGATGTATAAATTCTACTAAAATATTCCCCTTGAGCATGATAATTTAAGATTTTTTTTTAATACAGTTCCTGCACAGTTTCAGTGTCTGCCCTCTAATTCAGAGAGTGGTCCTATAATTCAGGATGCCAAATTGTATTGAAAACTGTGGTCCAGATGTTCAGCTGGGCAAGAGTTGGCAAATAGACAAGAGTTGGGAGCTTGTGGTGGTGCCCTTTAAAAGCAGCATGTTCCGGGAGCACCCAACAAAGAGATACTAGGTTAATCATTCATCCACAATGATGACATGTTGGTGACATACAATTAAGATAATTTTAAAATAAATATTCAGTTTAAAGTTGATCTGTAAACAAATTAGCTAGTTAATTTATATTTCTTTTCTTTCTTTTGATATATAAAAAGAGTTAGAAGTTTGTTATATTTTTTTCCCCTGGGATATTTTTGGAGGATTCCTAGGATAAGTCAGATATCTGAATATGGAGAGTTATCAGTCCTGAACTTAACATGGAAAATTTTTCTCCCATGAACCTGACTGAAGACATGATAACAGAAGCAAACAAAAAAAATCAAGAATTTTAAGATGCCTGAATATAAATCACTTTCCCTTTCAGTTATCCAGGTTTCAATTCTCTTTTGTATCTGATGTCACAAACCTACTAGTACTCTGCTCATCTATAGAGTCTTCCAGAGCATACATGACATGGCTTTCTAAAGTAAAAAACAAGTAAATGATATTTTTAAACTACCCTGTAATGACTTCTTAATACATCATAAAAAAAGCCAAAATGAAACAAACCCATTTTTTCCATTTGCAGATAACCATTAAAGTTGACAATCAGAAATGCTACTGACAGTTTACTGAGAAACTCCATGGTCTTTGGTGTAGGATCATGCTGATTCAGCAAGGCACTGTGCTTACAAAGTGCTGGCACTGTACAGGTGTCAAATTGCATTGTCCACAAAGCCATTCCATTTAACAAAATAAAATCAACACTCTAATCCCGGGATTACCTCTACGTCCAGTGATCAAAGTGACAGGGAGACAAATAAATCTCCAGATCAGTGCATACAGTAAATTAAAGATGTTGAGAAGCAGCTATAAATTTTGTATCGGAATAATTGTAATCACCTACCCTTTGGAAAAAGAAAGCATATTCAGTGAGAACGGCAACACTGGTTTGAATAACAACTTCCTCCGCAGCATATGGGTGCAGGGTCACTTGCCAGGATTATCTGGATATATCTCACTTAATCATTTCCCTGCCATTGCAGGGGCCTGGAGTTCTGGTGCACCTCAATCCTTCCTATTTTTTGCCTGTGGCACATAAAAGTCCAGTCTCATTTTCAATGCTGGGTATAGTATGCGGGTGCTGGTGACCTGTGATCTATTGGTCCCTTTTGGCCTTAAACTCTATGGCTCTGTACTATGTCCCTTTATGTTTGGGCATCCCATCTTGTGCAATGAAACATCCCAACACAATTTTCACAACTTTCTTCTACATGAAAAAAGCCACTTTCATTCCCCATTCATGTAACTGATGCAAATAGATTGGCCTCAATCATTAATCCACATTACAGACTAAGGACTCAATTCAGAACTCAACCGGCGTTTTCCTTGCAGCATTAAAAGGGAAAGGTACAGTGATTAGGATGGTAGCCTAGGCTTCAGGAAAGCTGAGTGCATTATTCTGCTTTACCACGTACTCCCTCTGTGAACCTAGGCAATTCACCTAGTTTCTCTGCCCTTCAGTTCCCTGTCTATAAAATGGGAATATTAGCACTTTCTCACCTTTCAACAACAGTTGGGTCTCATTCTTCAGTGGGAGCAGAATCTTGCTATTAACTTCAATGATGGCAAACTCAAACCCTCTTGTGAGGATAAATACATTAAAGACTCTGAGGTGTTCTGATTCCATGGTAATACAGGCCACAGCACCGGGCTCTAATGCTTTTGACCTCTCAGATGAAGACTAAAATCAGTTTAATGTATACAGATCTGAAAAAAAAAAAAGTAAATATAATTGCAAATAGGCATTTATTTATGTATTTAATTTCTTAAAGCTAGACAAATCTATATTTGGAAACCTTGTCATAAAACATGGTGTGAGGCATTGCATGCCATATTGAAGCAAAGACTCCGGTCATCTGACCTATGGAAAATAATAAAATCCTAAAAACTGAGGGCTTAGAATTTAAGAAATGGCACCCAGTTAATCATTAACAGAACTAACTGAAAAAGTTAGTTTCAGGCTTTTCAGTTGCGGTTTATTTAAGCAATAATATCCAAAGAATAGAATAAGGCTCCAGGTGCTTTATAAAGACTAGATGAACCCAAGATATTTGTTTTCATAGAGTTTTTCCTGTGGCAATGTAATTTACCACTGACTTAATTTTTATTAAACATTATTATTAATAATGTAGATAGATAGTAGGAGTTATGTTTGCTTTTAGAGCATTTCATTACATTATTTAACAAAGTAACAAATATTTATCAGTAATCTCCCAAAATACACAACATGTGGATATATTTAAAATACATGGGGCCTAACTTTCCACTGCCTTGCATGCATTACGGTTATCCACACTAGTCCAAAGTATGTGGAAAATGCTATGAAAATTCTCTGTCACTTATGCCAGTGGTAGTGTTTTTTAACCCATTTTGCAATCACTTTGCAGAGGTGAAAATGCCCACACAAGGTGCAAGGCAGAGAAGATTCAGAACGAGAACTTTCAGTATTCCATCAAGTTTTTGTCCCCTCTTCATGGACATTAAAGAACCAATATCATATTTTTTCCAAGTTTCAGGGTTTACCTTTGTGCTCTTAGATAAAATTTCCTTTTTACCCACTAGTGGGCACCATGCTTTGTAGCAATCACTTATACTGCCAATGACACGATGTTTTGAAGCCTGAAAACAGAGATGGAGGAGATCCCACTTCAGCATGGGCCATCCATCTGACTGGCCTGGGAAGCAACCAAGGAAACATTTCTCAAGCATTCATACGAGAATTTTCAAAAGCTAGCAGGGGCACAAGTTGTTGCACATTCCAGGTGGAGATAAGTACATATTTTGTCATTCAAGGGATTTTCAGAACTGTTTGTTAATCATATCCAAGATCCCTGAGTATTCTGCAAGCAAGTACAGGCTGAGTACTCCAAGAAACCCAGATCTATGACATAATTAAAGGTCTTGCTGCTAAGTCAGGATTTTCCAAAATTTTCCCCACCAACAAGCAGGTTCTTCTGATTTAATTGTGTGTCAGGGGCACAACTAAGCCTACAGACATAGATGAAGCTACTCAGACACCATGCTGAAGTGTGTTGATAGTGTTGGATGATGTTTCTAGGGCTCATGGTTACCTTGCCCCTATACTGCTCACCTAATCTAGCAGAAGGCTAGTCCTCCACGGAAGGAGTTTAATGTGTTTTCCTGGGTTCAGTCAGGTGATCTTCTCTCATATTTGCAATCCAGGCTAATGTCATGAGTCTAGCCCCCTTCCTTCTCCGCCTTGGCCCCCACACCAGTAAATTCACTAACTGGGTCCCCATGTCTCTTTCAAGACCTCACAGTGGGGTTTGTCTACATGAAGGAAAAAAGAAGGAACTAGGGGTGGGGCAGCCACATTGGGTGAGGGTAGGCCTTCAGGGAGGGGAGACTGAGCTATTCTAGAAAAGGTAATGCAAGGGGGAGTCTCTAAGAGCTTGCTTCTACTGGAGCACGAGCGAACACAGACTGATGCTGGGAGCACAAAGGTGGTGCAGAGATGTAGGACCTCCATATAGATGGCACTAGTTTCCCTCAGGACTCTGATGCTTTTCTATTGCCCATGCTGCAGTGGAGCAAACGTAAGTTGTTCCTTCTCTCCCCCCCGCAAATGCTGTAACAATTGTGGAGGAAATTTTTCAAGGTGATCTTCATGGACATTCCCTCCCCGACAATTTCAACACAAGTTTTACAGCAGTGGAAGGTGTTCTGGCCTAATGCTTTTATTGCTGAAGTGTTTGGCCCACATCCAGAGAGGCATTGCAAAGAAGAGCATTGCAGAACCTAATTTTAGACTTTTAGACACCCAGTGGAATCCACAAGCCCTGATTTAGTCGCCGAGGCTTCCTATACATTGCATAGGAACAGATAGGTGCCTAACAATAGGATTCAAAAAAGTCAGCACACAGAGGTCAGCAGCAGCCTAAAATAGTCAATTGCAAATGCCAAAGAGAAGAGTGTGCCCATGCCTCTCAGGAAGTTAGGTGCCTAAATTCTTTTGTGGCTCTGGGGCTTTACCTACTTTAGATATTGTTGCATCAATGTACCTACATCGATGTAACCTTCCAGGTACAACACCAAGGTAGAATGGGCCATCCACCAATGTGATTCATACTGGTTTCACACTGCTTTACACTGATGCAGATGGTTAGTTTCTAACACTGGGGGGGATTAATTTTTAATCTAGATAAGCTAATTCCTATTTTGTCTGATAGGCTGTGCTTCAGTCAAATGAAAACTGTTCATTTTATCTTTGCTAGAAGAATGAATTCTGTCAGGAATTATTCTTTAATTAATTAAAAGCCACTTTCTCTGAAAAATCATAATTTTTATAAAAATATACTGTACTTAAATAGAGGGTTTGATCCTACCATAACTGAAGTTAATAGCAAGATCCTGCTCCCACTGAAGTCAACAGGAGAATGAGATCAAACTGTTGTTCGACTCGATTCATTTCTTTTCACTTTTTTTCTTAATAAACAAGAAACAGTCATCTAGCAACCTTATTGGCCTATGCCAATGTTATTTGACATAATGGATAATAAAACAAGAAGGTTTCCATTGCTGCATCTTGCAATGGACTGACATTTGGCAGTGAACAACCTTTGTAAAGTTCAGGCACTGCATTAAAAAGAGGATTATAAAGGGCATCATTAGAATTTAGGGGGAAACTGTTATTCAGCATTTCAATTACAGAGCTACATGAGTGGCAGTAAGAAATAATAGACACAAATTAGTACTATTGAATGTTCCTAAATATCTATTCATCAGCCTTGAAATGTGATTTGGACTTGGATATTGTCATAAATTTGGAAATGTTCAGATAAACTCACTTCACTGACTGTCATTGCTTACTCAAAGCTATGCTTCCAAAGAGCTTTGTCAATGCAAAATTATGGACCTGGAACATCTTACCTTTTTAGTCTGATTGCAGCTCTATTAGCATTTTCTCCACCTTTTCCTCTGCTATAGGCACATCATTTATTTAAAATTTACTCCCAAATTACCATCCAACAAAATAAACAGGAATGCTTCTTCCATAAAATTTGATACTTTTAATTAGCCCACAGAGACTGTTGGTACCATATCTCAGCATACATAATGCTGTCTACATTGTAGTAAATCACATGGCAGAGGGTGTACAGAAAATAATGATTACCGTGTGGTTGCCTATACAAGGACAGTAAGGTCTACAAAATATGAAGACAGAGTTTCAAAGATGCTCATAAATTTTGTTTTTATCTAAAATTTTATAAATTTCTACTGTTTGTTCCCTTTTTGCTGTAAACGATATCTTGAGTAAAATTATAGACTCATTTTCCCTAATTTTTTCAAAGAGTTTATCCTGGAGAAAATGTATTTTTCATTTTCTATATTGCTGGGGGCTAGATGTTTTTTTTTTTTCATGTAAGTTTTTTTCTGCTGTTTCATATGGTCTAAATCAGTTTTTAATCCCCCTTTCCTCCCAAAAAAACAAACAAACAAACAAACCAAATAGCTCATCTCTGAGGCCAAAGTTATGTTTATCACACTAACAGAGATATTGCTCTATGGATCTGAATGTTATTCAGCTGTCACATTTACTCACATGAACTGATAAATTTGTAATGGCTGACAGAGAGAAATTGATTTATGAGTTTGTGAGAACGGAATAGAATGACTGAAAATGCCCTTATTAAAAATCTGCAATTTTTCACAAGGACTTGCTTTGCCTTAATAAATGTGAGAATAGGTTTGATTTCATTCAGAATTAATGTAGTTTGAAATTGAAATGAGTCTCACTTCCTGCCTTCAGGAGGTCTGCTGACATTTCTAGTGTTACGTCTGAGCCTAGGAAAAAAAACAAAGCTGAAAATGGAAAATAAGATAAATTCTCCATAATTTGCACAATGAACACATTTTATGAGGACAAAATCAATTAAATTTGGAAAATGTCAGTTTAGCATAGGGACTGAGTTATTTATTTTACAATATCAATAGCTGTTACCTTCATTGTAACTAAAGATATCTGTAAAGAGGAAATATCTGAATATCATATTGTCTCAACAGTGAAATATTTTAAAATATATATTCATGTTGATAGGCTCCCCCTCTTCCCACCCATAACTAAACCACACCACTATTAGAAAGAAAAAGGCTGTGTCTTTATTTGCATGGCAGAATATTATATTAGAAACACACATTAATCAGGATTATTACAGTGAAATATTTTTAACTTCACTTAGAAGTTACCACCCAGAAACACTGCAGGAGTCAACCTGGGAAAACCTTGCTACCGATGTGATTCTGTCTACTCAACAGGTTCAGGAGCACATATTCCGTGGTGATGAGCACTGTGTAGATTACCCAGACAGATTTCTAGCCCTACGTGTTTTCTGGTAATAGGGTAATAGGGTGAAAAAGTAATAACTCCCAATGCCGTGCTTTGGACTGACATATCTTTTTAAGACAAGGAAGCAATATATTTGCTTCCATTGTTATTGAGGTCATCCATAACTCCTTCAAAATCACCTGAGTAACTTTTACCAAGGTGCTTGGGTAAAACATTTTCCTTACTCAAGACAGAATTTACTGTGACACCCCCAAGGGTCTTTGTTGAACTACCAACAAATCTTTTTTCTTGTTCACTGTATGCACTTTAGGACAGATATAAGGTTGAAATAGCAGCGTCTTGTAAGTGCCATCTTTTTTGTGTAAATTATCTTTGTTCATTCTGATTCACTTCCCTGTCAAACTTTTTCCTAAACTGCTGCTCCCTAAGGCCAAATGGGAAAACCAGCCTGGCAAAATTCTCCACATTTAAAGAAAATGTATAGGGGGGAAGCAGGTTGGCTGGGTTTATAAACCAAAAATCATATCATTAAATTTAATAGGAGATTACAGGCAAGGCTGGGGGGGAGGAGGAGGAGATGATAATTTTCAAAACAAATGGTAAGATATTCCTACCTCTAGGTTAAAGTCTCCCATAAATATTTGATATAAGTCAGTTTGCATTGTTATGTAGGTCTGAGGGACCTTTAAGCAGAACAATATTGTATAGTTCTGTTTGCAGTCTTGTGCAGTACACTGTAAGCAGTCAAAAGAGAGTTAAAAATATAGCTGGGAAATTTATTACATATTTATTTGTTTTCTTTAGCAGATGCTCTGCCTGAATCTCAGCTATCAAACTTGCCTCCACCAAACAGCATGAAATCCTGCCCTCAGGAAAGTGGATGGCCAAAAAACAGGCATAGCACCTGCTAAAGAAATGAAACAAACAGAGACTACTCATGCAGACGTGTGAAGCAAAACTCAAGACTTGGCAATCCAATAAAACAACAAAAGATTCCAGAGGGGCATAATGTCAGTTCTCACTGGGACAGGGTCTAAGATGCGCTGTGACACGGGGAAGTAATGTAAGAACTGTAATAAAGCTGCACACGGTAGCAGGCAACTGGACAGGGATAAGATTGTATCCCCTTAGAGATAAGCTCAGTGAAGAAAACTTCTGTGTTTGGAAAAAACAATATTAAGGTAAGGCTACGGCAGGGAATCTGGTTATGTTAGAGCAGGGGCATGCTCAGGAATTTAACCCTGAACCCCTTTGGAGGTAAACATCCTGGGCCCCCTCCCCCTGCCATGACCCTGGGAGGAGCTCACTCCCCCCCCCTCAACCACCACAGCCCCAGGGCTGGGGAAGTTCTGTGCTCGCAGTGATTACTGGGGGCTGATGCCCCTGCTTGACCCTCCTTGGCACATCCCGTGTCAGTGCTCTATCCATTACAAAATTTCTTCTGTGGCTCCAAGCAACTCTAGTGTTCATAGGTGGGGAGGCTGCACCTTAATTCAAAAGAAGAATATGTATTTCAGCCTGGATTAGTCACCCAAGACCTTTCCTTTTACAGGCATGGCCTGGTAGTCATAAATGGCAATCAGGTCCATGGGAAAACTGTTGGGGAAGGCAGGGTCAGCACCTCAGGGTCTGATCTAAGGCCAATTGTCAATAGCAAAACTCCCACTGATTTCATGGGTCTTGGATTAAGTCTGGATACCATGACGCTAGGTGGTTTATCACATCTTGAGGTAGATTTGACTTTCCTGGCTGATTATAGGAGGTGCATGCTCAAAGTGGCCCCTCTGGCATGACCGCTTTCAGTCAGGGAGAGTAGAGTTGGGATTTATTTCCATGCCCAACAAAAGTCTTCCGTCAGCTAGACTGCTCCTGCCCTATTCCAACACTCCCTTCCAGAAGGACAAATTGTATCTGTCTCTTTTACTCTCTGGAGTTCCCCAATGGAGTCACTACAGCTCTAGCATTGTATGTGTCCCTCATGGCCACAACTGGGGCAGATGACAGGAGTGGGGAGCATATACCCAACATAATCCCTGAATATATCAGACAAGGGTACACCCCAAGTGCACTACCTTTGGCTTATGTGCCTCAGAAAGCTTTGTAGCAGATGAGAGTGGTAGGAGACTTAGAGAAGACAGAGCTGAAATTTTCATTCTTGTATTTTACTTATTGAAAAACATTCTGCTCCTAAAATAGGTTCTCTCATCTATTTTTCCTTTTCTTTTACAATTATTGTGTAAAAAAAAAAAAAAAAAGCCTCTGCTCTTCAAAACAGCATTGCCATTGATAACATTATATGTGGTCTGAATGATTGGAGCTTGAAAATGTTATCAAATTATTAGTGGGAAGCTACTATATGTTCCTTGACAATCCAGGTTAAAACCTGCCTGAGAGAGGGTTAGCTCCTTCAGCTCACCTGTGGAAAAGCTAATATTTCACTAGTTCCCATTGGGACCAAACCAATAATGGAATAAGTGCTTTATCCTGCTTTCATGGAAGTTAGTGAGAGATTTTTTTCATTGACTTAATTGGGGTCACAACTGGGCCCTATATTCTCTTTCTTGGTCTCTTTAATGGAAATGTTAAATTTAGATTTTATTTTCCTTATTCTGAATTCCACCCTAGGCTATTTCATCATTCGTGGTATGATAGAATAACTTTGATTGTAATCAGTTTGTGACCAGCATATTAGACAGCTGAATCTTCTTCATCATCAGACTTACTTATTAACATTCTCTAAACATAGTGGATCTTAGCTGCTGGTTACACGGAACTATCATGAACCCTTTAGATGGGATAGAAATATACAGGGTTGGTCAAAACACTGGATGAAACTTTCACAAATATTTTTATGAAAATGCTCTCCCTTGTTCTTAATCAAAAGTCAAAATGGTGGCAAAAAATGTCATTGACATTTTGTATATAAAATTTTGCCCAGCTGCAGAAATATAGAGATGAAACTACATGGTACGGTTGTTTGCCTTTGTATTATATAATCTACCTAATACCAACCATCAACCAACTAGTGTGGAAAAAAATTCTATGCTCTTCCCCAGAATCCAACCCTCCAAATATCACAGCCTTTCTCAAAAGTTCAAAACTTAGATCAGTGTTGTAGCTCACTGAGGTCAATAGAACACTACTCTAGCTGATCCTGATGCAATATCACATTTTAATACACAGTGTTTAGTTATATAAAGGAAGACATGCTCTACTAGGCTGATACCAAAGCTAGACACTTAAGGGCTAGATTCACAAAGGGATTGAGGTGTCTAATTTCTACTTTAGGTTCCTATGTCCATATTTGCTTAGCTGGACCCTAACCCTGTAGGCACCTACATTTCATAAGCACCCAAGTTTCTGTTGGTAAAGACCCCTAGGTGCCTAAATTTCTGCTGTTGGACATCTCCTGATGCCACTGAGCAGCTTGATGTGCTCGTTCATGCCTAAACCCCGATGGGATTCTCAAACTAATTGTTTCCCCACCTATCTCAGCTGCAGGGCCCAGTCCACTAGGCATACTCAGAACATGCCTACTGCACCAGGCCTTGCACAAAAGACAGCTGTGATCAAGAACCTGGGAGTTGACTCGTTCATGTGGGTGGTGGTCTCTCATTATAAGAAATAGCCCAGTGGTTGGGGCTGGGTGGGGTGTGTGTGTGTCCTGGTAACCCCATGACTAGAGCATTTAACTGAGATGTGGGAGACTGAGGCTTGATTTAAATATTCATTGGGCCAGACAAAGAGAAAACTGGGTTGGGGCACTCATCTGGGAAATAAGAGTTAGGTTCAAGTCCTTGCTCTAGTAAACATTTAATCGCTTATACAAAGTGGAACAGCTTCAACGGGAGAAAATGAGAGCACCCTATAGTTTGGGGGAAGGATACTCACTGGGAATGTGAGGCATCTGACTTCAAGTTCCTGCTCTAAATCAGGCAAAGCAGGAATTTGAAAACAGCTCTGCCACATTCCAGTGGAGTGTCCTAACCACTAAGCTATTGACTATAAGGGTTGGGTTTCTGTCTGTGAGGTTGTTTTTTCACAAGAAAGGGCTGACTTGGCTTAGCTGCCAAACTCCAGGAACGGGTTCACTGCTGAGAATCCCAGGCAGAGATTTCTTCCCCCCTCTGATCCAAAGGCATCTTCCAACTACCCCAGCATTTCTTATTGGCTAACGTAGGCAGCTCAGCTCAGCTTGCTGACCTCTGTGAATCCCTTTCTTAGGTATCTGACTCTCCCCATCTATTGATTAGGGATCCCGAACACCATACTAAGGGCTGTTAAATCCTTTGATATTAGTAATTATAGTGCTAAAGACTCTTGAGTTCTAATCCTGCCTTTGACAATGATGCTGTCTGGGGCCTTGGGAAAATCTGACTCAGTTTTGCCTGCTGTACAGGAAAACCTTACCTTAAGAAGCAGTGTAAGAAATAATCAGCTAATATTTCTATAACTCTTTCAAGGTGAAAAATGATATAGTACTATGTGTTACTATCATTATATAGATATACCCTAATCATAGATCTTACTGGTAGTCCAAATACTATCAATATTCTAAGGGTTAAAATCATTCTCCACATAACTTGTCTGCCAGAAAATCCCAAAGCAATTCTCTGTTTCCAGTCCCAAACCTGGATGAGGCATTGATTGGACTGTATTGACTTTTTGTTGTTGTTTTTGGGGTGGCTATGGTTTTGGGGGAGGTGTAATTTATTTTATTACACTAATTGGTCAGTTTCTGATCTTTTTGGACATTTCACTCAAGTCTCAAGTCAAAGCCTACATCTGGAGGGATTTTTTTCTTTTAAATTGAGTTGTGAATTGATTTTGGATAAAGTCCAGTTTCCACAAACTATTTTTTCTTTACAACAGGAATAGCAAAAGATTAAACCTAAGATGAGAATGATGGCCTGTGATTTCCTATTATATCATTTCTACTTGCGTGATGCATGCTATTTCTGCCCCCAACCCTCTACCCCAGTTTGATCCCTTCTGGAGTTCATATACTGTCACAGATTAAATGCCACTCAATCAAGTGATGAACAGTGTTGGGAATCAAAATGAGCAAGATATCTCAAGTTATGAACATTGTTTCAACATATGTCTCTAGGCAAGACAATTGCCATCTTGCAAAGAGGATTAAGGTGCCTTTTAGAATCACATCAAACCAAGCTCCTTTTCTACTTGTTCTATACTGTGTAAGGCAAATTTGAGTTTTTTTAACTCCCACTCGCACCCCCTTTTCTTTTTGTAATTTTGAATCTGGGGATACAAAAAAAAAATCTTTAAAAACCTGGGACTGTGTGAGGTTTCAAAAAACAAGATGTCAAACTGTATCTAATTACATTGCATTCATAATCCTATGCAAACTTCGCTTGCACTGCAATGTGTGGATTTGGCTAAGATTAAATTAATCCCTGTTTACATATATCACGTAATTCTATCTCCTTTACCCGGAGGGACAGCATGGAGATTTTCAAAAGCATGAGCAAGCATGCTAATTTTGACAGAAATGAAGCAGATCCAGTTAATAAATGATCTGTGTAACAATAAGACAGAGAGAAAGGGCGTCAAGTACCACTCAGAGATCACCTTTTCCTCTCAGTCAGACAAGCAGTTCAGCTGAGTGTTTTTGCTTCAGACACTCTTCTGGGATTTAAATCAATCTACATACCCATCTATTTCACTATACATAAACAAAAGGGAAAAAGAGAGAAAGCATTCTATTTTCAATAATTTTTCCACTAATTTGAGTGAACTCTGCTGCCCATCTTTAGGCAATGGCTGTTGCAACAGCAACAGCTGGAAGAATGATACTCTACTAGATTCAGAATGATACATTAGCTTCCCACTTATGAGGCCAGATAACTGTGGTGTTTGGAGGTGTAATAAAAATTAATACACATTTTATGCCTATCTAAGTGGTTTATTCAGTTGAACCTCCAGTTTTAAAACCTCAAATTTGTTGCCAGATAAAAACAACGTTGAACTGAAATTATTAAGATTGATCATACATATCAGTAACTTAAGGATAAAAACAGGAAAGGGAGGTAGTGATTGCCCAGAATAAGCACTATAAACTGAGAAATTCATAGATAAAATTTAACTTAAAAGAAATTCAAACACATTAATACACACTTAAAAAAACCCACCTTAATTCCGTCCTGCAGCAATGCCAGGCAGTTATCATACAACTCTGATTAGTGCATAATTGTGTTTGTATTTCCAGATTTGATTAATCTGACTATAATGTTAATGACACATTTGATTTCTTTGTTCTTTATGGGAACAGGATTTAGCCTGTTTCTAGCCCTTCTGGTTGTGAAGATAATGTTCTGAATATGAACTATTGTAATGTTGTCTTTTGGAAGCTGTACACAGATTGAGACAATTTATCTAAGAGACCTTCCCTTGATGGGCTGGATAGACACCACCCAAAAGTTGTCAGGGAAAGGTTAACAGTTAGTCCTTAACCACAGGTGCATGCCCTCAGTTGCAAAGGAGCCACTTGGAAAGGGAACACTGCTGATGGCAGCTGTAATGAATCAGCTATTTCCCCCAGCATATTATAAGAGGGATAATAGGGGGGGAAACTCTGCTAGTTAACAGTCAGTTCCTTCTTTGTAGGAAGTATATGCTAGTTGAAACAACCCTCTTTCAACAATCAGCATGTAGCTGCTCTCAGCAGTTCCTGGTTAATTTAATTTAAAAATCAGAATGAATGAAGCCTTTTCCCTTGGTTTAAAACTTAATCTGTAGAAAGCCTGTCTGGTTGTTTTGAGCAGTGTCTAAAAAGCTTGGTTATACCAGTCAGTTTGACTTTAAGACTATAGCTTAGTTCCCCAGTCATTTTAGTGGTTGGCTAACACTAAAGGCTAATTATAACAATTTAAACCTTGGTTTTAGGTCTAAGGAATCTATATTTCAATCTTTAAATTTAGGCAACAGTCAAAGCTGAATTCTATTCCATTCTGACAGTTGAAGGACTGTCCTATATGTGTTCCTATTGAATTCTTTTGGCATGCATATGATATAAATCAGAGAAGAATCCCTTATTATAATGGGCATATTTATTTGCTGTTCCATTGGTTTAACTTTGTGAATTGTTTTTAAAAAAGACTAAATGAAAATAGATAAATGTGAGGTTCAAAAACTGTACAAATGAAACACATTTTTCACTGTATTGAAGATGGCTGCTAATATAGGTGCTTCAGAAGAGAGTGACTGAAGCTAAATAACACTTATGTCACAGAGAAATTTATAGGGCATAATGAATCCTATATAGAGTGAAGTTCTGAGTTTATGGTGAAAACTATTACCTTTCAAGTTAATAAAGTGACTTTCAGTGAGGTCTGTGGGTTGAGGTAGTATATTCCCATTGGAGGTGGGTCTTTCCATTGGCTTGTGAATACTCTTTACTACATTATAACAATGCCACATTTGGTGCCTTGGTTCATCTACCACAGTAGTGATCCAAGATTGAGAAGGACAGAAGGGTGACAAGGGAGAGCAATGCACATATGACCCTGTTTCAATACTACTGTTTTATTAATACATTGGAGTGATACAGCATATTGAAGTGAGCTAAGATGAAACCAGCAGAGGCTCTGCAGCATTCTGCACCAAAATTCTTCTATGTACTGTACTGTGTGTGAATTATTTCTCAGCAGTAGACTCAACTCTTGTAAATTCTCTTTCTCTTTGACATGCTTATAGTTTCCTGCTGGTACTAGTTCTCTAGTTCATGTCAGTTCTCATAGTGTATTGTGCAATCTGTCTTTGTAGGTGTGATTCAATGTCCCTTTTGGTGGGGGGGACAAGAAGGGCAAAAGAAAGAGAGGAGGAATGGTATGCTTTTTGATAGTGTTTGAAAAATATAGGTGAAATATGTACATTCCTAACATACATTCAATATGCCAGTGCCTAAATCTACGTGATACACTATATATGGTATACTGATATCTAGTACTACCTGTGAGTCATGAAAAGGTGTGATGCTTAGGAGAAGAAACCCATTATATTATATCAGTCAAAACAGAAACACCCCATATTTTATTATATGTTAAATATATTGTGGAGCTAACTCTAGCATTAATTTCAGTGGGATTATGTAGTCTGATTCCCCCACAAGTTTTATGCTAGTGTAACTCCACTAAAAACAGTGGAGCCTTGTGCAGTTAATCTTCAAATATTAAATTAAAAGAAGGTTCAGAGGGTGAAGGAAGCTACTATTTTTACCTGCTTTGTTTGGAGAAAATTAGATGTTCAAATTTGATCTGCTTTTTCCTCCTGGAAAGGTACGTTCCCTCCCAATCCTTTAATTGTAGCTAATATTAAAGACACACCCAACAAGGAGTCTGATTTTGCACTATACTTCCTGAAAGTTCAGTGCAGCACTGAAAATGCACTCTGGGTGGGGAGGGGATGGACAAAAGATGACTTTGTGTCACCTTTCAGAGTTTGGGCTGCTCCAGGGTTCAAAATGGGCTTGTATGGAATTATTTCCCGGATGAAAAGGGCAAGCTTGTCAGAAAGCCCACAGAACAACTATTATGCCTGCTTTTTTCTTTTGTCATTCAGCATGTGTGCTGATGTCTCACCACTGCCACCTCCTTCTCATACTGAGATCTTGATTCAGACAGCAGTTAATCACATGCTGAAGTCCATTCCTCTTCAGGACAGCACTTGCTTACATCTCAATGAAATCAAATGGTATGTAAGCATGTGCCTAAGAGCTATCCTTAAGTGTGATGGTTTCCTGAATAAGGGCCATTTTTGTGCACAGGCTCAAAATAAATATGGAGCTTGGTGATGACAAAAAGAAACATTTTCATGAACATGAGAACTCCTAGACAGGTGCTGCAGATCATAATTTAATGGGGAGCCAGCAGGAATTAAATCAGAGGAATTTAAAAGCTCATGAACACCCATACAAATAAAAAATCATGTTAATCAAGTGAATGAAGAGGTAGTTCTTTGCTGCCATATTAATGTTCTGTATATTTAAGCCAAAAGTATTCATTCTGAAAATAATCTGTGTAATTTTACTGATATTAACAGATGTTAATTTTACTTTGATAGCTATAAGAACCCCTTCCAGCTGAAACAATACAGTATGGCTGCTATTGGCTTGGTCAAAAAGAGGCTTTCATTTATCTCTTCTGGTGGATCACCTCTTGAGGACCACAAAGGTCAGGAGTCAAACCTCAGATGAAGCAAAATACAGATTTCATATGCAGCAAACTGAGCCAGGAGGTGGAAAGCTGCCCTAACTGGTTAAGTCTGATCTGAATGTTAGAACACTACTTGACAGACTCAAAACACAAAACAAACGGAGACCACAATTTCCTGTTTTACTTATAAAATGAAACATGATTCAGAGGGAAAAATGCATTGCTTCTTTATAGTTGCATTTCTGGCTTACTTTGTCTATTGCTGAGAGAGAAGACACCCTAGCTTTATGGGTTTCTGATTGTTATACTGATTGTTCATGGTTGCATGTCAATCTAAGGTAGCTAGAAATGTATGTATGATTTACATGGTAATCTTTTGCAATGTATTGCCACCACGGAGATAAGTGAAAATAGTATCTTTATTTTAAATAAGTTACTGCCTCTAAGTCTAATAAAAGGAGTTGAAAATATTATTGTAAAAGAGTTCCAAGTCTTTCCATAAGGTACTTCCTAATCCATAGGATATTCCAGTCTTGAGTGGGAATAGAGGCATTGCCACTTGGTGTTAAATATTTTAATGAAGCTATTCTTTAAAACAGATTGGAATGTTTTTAATGAGAAGCCTGGTGATGAAAATACTAATCTTACTAGTTACTCTTCCTGTGTAATTTAATCTATTAATTAGCACTGACTATCCATCAAAGGAGATACATGATGGCCCCATTTGTGTCCATACAGTAGTAACCTCACAAACAAATGTTAATGATAACATAACAGAATCCTCTGAGACTAAATGGACATGCAGAAAGAGGTGTTTGGATTTTTTTTTTTTTTTACCATTAAAAAGGAGGCTATTCTGAACTGAGAGGATTTATATTAACTGCACAGATTTTGGAGTCCCATAGTGAATCAATGCCACTATGCATTCCTAGAACACCTGGCCAGAGTCTACTGTAATGATCAAAGCAAGGCACTTTTGAAGTGTGTATGTGAAGAGAGGAAGAGAGAGACAGAATGGGAGTCTACACAAAGGCAAACAACCAAATCATTTTTATTGTCAGTTTTGTAAGGTTTGCCATAAACAAATGGCATTTTTTTACTAGAAAAATTGCAAAACTTCACAGGAGTGTGTGTGTGTGTGTGTGTTTGTGTGCGTGCATAAAATGTAATACAATGCACATATATGTCAAATATTATTTAGATGAAGGAGGAAGGTTTTTCTGAAAACAAAATGTGAACTTTCCCCACTGACTTTTATTCATAATCGTGATCATAACAGATATTTTGGCTGAATGAATGTTTTTCTTTTTTGTGGGATTTTTCCTAACTATTTGAACTTTCTTCTCTCTCTCTTTCTTATTACCATATTGCATTACATGTTATGTTTGTAAAGAGTACACAGAATATTTCCATTTATGGATGCATTTTTGGTTTCAAACGCTTAAGAAATGCTTTCAAAAGTGCTTTTAGAGATTAAATTAGTGCATGTACATGTTTACTTCTCATAGGTGAGCCTGCCATCCACTTTTCACTCAAATAGCTATTCAATTCATAACAAAATCATGCTGAAATGGCAGAGCAAAGTAATCACAGATATCTGGAAAGCTATTTGCTGTCACGGTGCATGAAAAGTTGACATTTTTGGCTCACTACTGCCTCACTGTGCATGACATCTGGAATTTCTTAATACAGTGTGATTAAATGATTTCGTTTATCAAAAAGAAGGTTAAGGAAAGACTTGATCACAGTCTAGAAGTACCTATAAAGGCAGATTTCTGATAGATGAAGGCCCTTTAATCTAGCAGACAGATGCATAACAAGATCCAATGGCTGGACGTTGACATTAGATAAATTCAGTCTGGAAATAAGGGCCACATTTTTAATTGAAGATAATTTACTGGAAAAATTTACCAAGAGAAGTGGTGGGTTGCCCAGAACTTGAAGTCTAAATCAAGATTGGCTGTCTTTGTAAAAGATATGTTCCAGGCAGATAAGTCTGCTCAATGGTCTGTGGGAATGCTGGATGGGATGGGAACTGAGTTACTGCAGAGAATTCCTTTTTGGGTGCTGGCTGGTGAGTCTTGCCCACATGCTCAGGGTTTAGCTGATCGCCATATTTGGGGTCGGGAAGGAATTTTCCTCCGGGGCGGATTGGCAGGGGCCACGGAGGTTTTTCGCCTTCCCCTGCAGCATGGGGCATGAGTCGCTTGCTGGTGGATTCCCTGCAGTTTGAGGTCTTCAAATCTCACTTTTGAGGATTTCAATAACTCAGTCATGGGTTCGGGGTTGTTATAAATGTGTATGGGTAGGGTTTTGTGGCCTGCCTTGTGCGGGAGGTCAGACTAGATGATCATATTGGTCCCTTCTGACCTATGAGTCTATGAGTCTATGAGGTCATCCAGAAATTATTTAGTACAGCAATTACTGGTTGAGGTTCTATGGCCTGTGTTATGGTGGAGGTCAGACTAGATGATCACAATGATCTTTTCTGGCCTTAAAACCTTTGAATCTATTAACTAATATTTATATCACTCATTTCTATTATCCTATATTAGGCCAGAGCATGTATACAGTTATCGTAGCTTCTTCTCAGTTGCTTCCTTAGACAGATAAAGATGTTCTATATGGGTTTTGTGGGGGAAGATGGGGAGGTTGGGTTCTGATGGCTGGAGTTTTCCTCATGCTGATTCTGTATGTGTTTAGGCATGGATAATTACACAAAGTAGAAAAGATATATAAACTTCCATGCAGAGGAATTAAGCATTGGTATCCATCCACATTTGTAGCAGAGGAACTATTAATAATGAAATGTCCAGTCCAAAAGAGAACAGTGAATTCATGGATAGACAGGGTAAGAAGAATATATAACTGAGGCCTCCTGCTTCTTCTCCCATTGGCAGTTAGCTGCCAGAGGCTGTCATTTTTATAAATGTCACTTGACATCAGATAAAAGAACAGATGAAAATATAAAAACAAAGTGGTTTGCTAGGTACTGGAAATAGGGTGTCGGAATTACTTGCCCATTTAAAGCTAAAACATTCTGTCTCCCATCATAGTGGGCCAGCATGGCTGGGCATGGTACAAGGGGATTCAAATAGGATGTGGACTAAAGCAGACTTCTCACCAAGTCGCTGCTTCTTCTCCAGTATTCTCTGACCTCTGCAGTAGTTCCTGATGCTTCTGCACCACTACTCTGAACACAGAATTCCTGTCATGAATCGAGCCAATGGCCTCACCTAGCCCCAGGACCTTCTCTAAAGAGTCTGAGCTAGAAGTTGGGTGGTGCAGTCTGGGTAGTGGATCGGCCAGGCAAGGACCTTGGGGGAGCACACATTGCCCTTTTTACTGCCTCATGGAGATTCCCCAGAGATGATCAAACCGGCTCGGACTCCATTATATTTTTCTGTATCATCTTTCTAGTGGGTCTTTAGCTCCAAGGACGCTGAGAGATTGCTGGAGCCCAGATCTGGTGTGAAGACAGAGGGCATGTTCATTGATGACCTTGGTCCCCCCCCATATCTCTCCCAGATCCACATAGATCCTTGGTTAGCCGCCAGGTTTGGGAGTGGGGCAATTGGCCTTTTCTACAGGGAAGCAAAACCCACAGCCTCCCTCAACACACACACCACGACAATTCAAAGAACTTCCATGGGTGGATGAGCACACACATTTCCTTCCTGTGAGTATCCTCAGGCTGTTTTCTTTGTTTGATGGTGGAGTTTTTCCTCTATGGGAGGGATGATCTGAGCCTGAGAAATGAAATGCTGTCAAAATGAGGAAATTATCAACACAATATTAACCTAGCAAGCTGCCCATCCTTAAGTTTTGTAGACCCAACTTAAACTTCAGCCTTAAAATTAGAGCTGAAAGAACCAGATCGGTCACAATTAACCAAGAAGATCCTTTTTTCTATTTTCAAACCAGTGTATACAGTCATTGCCTACATCTACACTAAACACCACTTCTGACAACACGTAGTTTATGTGTAGCTACATCTGCAGTGAAAAGCAGGCTGCATCCACACTGTGGTGTGCAGCTACATGTGTCAGTGAAAGGCTCTGGCAGAAGGAGGCACCAGGGAAGGGCCAGAGCATGGACTAGTAATAACTGTCTGTGGACAGCTATCAACTTACAGCAGGGACATTGCTTCATGAAGTGTGCATATATATTATATACCAGAATATATATATTATATACCGAAATTTTGTATCTGTCCAGGAAAAACAAAACAGAAAACTCCAACTAGTTCACATGGTTCCATTTAAGGAAGGCTATTTCTGTGAATGAGGGTCTATTAAACTGTTATAAATAACTGCAAAACAAAACCAACTAGAGTACACTTGGATGTATGTTGATCTTTACAGAGATGACTTACACATAGAGCGCATTCTGAGCAAAAACACACCATCTGGAATTACTAACCACGAAACTCATAAAATCATCGATGTATTACATGCCTTACTGTCAGGCCTTCGCCAAATAGATATCATCATATTCTAGATCTTAGGCCACTTCAATTCTCCTATACTGAACATTTTCCTTTTTTGTTTTTTAAAAGAGCCATTCCCTGCTGCCGGAGTCTTTCCCCACTGCTGGATCCTTTCCAGCAGCAGGGAGCAAGTAGAGATTTTCCTTCCAAAGCTTTTCCCCACTGCCAGAGTCTTTATCTGCAGCAAGGAAGGGATCTACCAGCAGAAGTTGGTGGACTCCTTCCCTGTGGTGGGGGAAGACTCCAGCAGCAGAGAGCTGGCAGAGCCTTTCTCCGCTGCTGGAGTCTTTTCCTGCAGAAGGGAAAGGCTCCATTAGCTGTAAGGCAGCAGGACACTAGACAGCTGAAAATAGCAGGCAAGCAGAAAGGCACAGCTTGGGTGAGTAGAGAGAGTGTAGAATTTGTACTCAGGTACATACCCACACCCTTCAGATGTATCTGTAGTGTACTAATTTAAGCCATGACTCATTGTCTACCCTCCTTGTGCAAGTTGTAAAACTTGTGCAAGGGGAACTTCTTGAGTACATAACCTACCTGCCACTGAATGAAGCATGCAAGGTAGACATAAACCATCATTTTTGTGGTTCAAGATTTAGTTGGATAATCCCTCACCCCATCTTTCATTGGCTGAATTTTAACTTGCTGCTGACATTGACTGTTCTCAGAAGCTCCTCTTATAATGTTGAGATGTTTTAAAGTACATACAACACACAAATGTTAAGCACTACAGGCTTTTCTGTCCAGTCAAGGGCATCATAGTCCGAGAAGCCCCACAGCGAGTCAAATTCAGACTAAGTTCCACCACCTGCTATTACTAAAAGATAGGGACCTGAATTAAAAGAATTAGCTGTGCTAAATTGTGTAATCAATGGCTTACAGTGTTATCTGTACTGAGCGTAGTTTCAAGATAAACCACCAAAAAGACCTCTTTGCTTTGAAAAGTTGTTTAACTTTCTAAATAAGATTAATGCACATGGTCTATCCAAATTATTCCCGTCTCAGTCAGCGGCCCATTCTTTCCCATGTAAAAGAAACAATATTGGTACTGGCAGGTATACAAACACACTCTCACGCAGGCAGGCAGTAGGTTCAGTTTGAATTTTTAATCCAAATTAGGACCAGCATTAATTGCAAAAAGTTAAAGTTTCTTATTTTGCTTTCCTAATTAAGATTAATGGTGGTGGTTCACAGAGTTGATACCAAGACAGTAGCATTAATGCAGATCATATTTCTGTGCAAATTTCTCCATGTAATTCCAAATGCTATTTTTAAGGAGGGAAGAAGTGTTGGGGGTGGGAGGGGATACCTCAATGACTGGTAATATCTACTGTACATGTATGGTTACCAAGTTTACAACAGGAACATTGTTTCATGAAGCATATATATGCCAGAATCCTGTAGCTGTCCTAAAAAATAAAATCCACCAACCAATTCACATGGTTTCATTTAAGGAAATCATATTTCTGTGAATGAGTGTCTATTAAACTGTAATAAATAACCGCAAAAAAATCAGTTTGAATGCATTTAGATATATGCTGATCCTTTCTGAGATGATTTACACATAGAGCGCATTCTGAGCACAACACACCATCTGGAATTACTAACCATGAAACCCATAACATTATCAATGTGTTACATGTCTTACTGTCAGACCTTCACAGAATAAGTATCTTCATATCCTAAAGCTCTGTGTTTAGGCCACTTCAGTTCTCCTGTACTGAACATTTTTCATTTTTTTTAAAAAAAGCCACTTTTAATTGTGTTGTGTATGCAGTTAAAAAGAATTCCTCTGAGGGTGATGAACGAAAAAGGAAAGAAATAAAAACAAAGCTGCTGTTACATTTTTCCTCCCACAGCTGCTTTGTCAGTTTCAGACAACTGGAGAAATTATATGGCAGATTTTGTTCCATAGTTGGTAATATGTGTCATGCTTGAAAATATACACCAGTTGGGGTAAAATGATTACCTGGTTCCCATAGGGTTTCTTTTTATTTTTTTAACAATCACATGGACACAAAAGATGTTTTTATATTCTAAGACATACATGTTCCTTACGCAAACAGAAGTGGAAAATTCAGCTCAGTCTGTTAATAGAAATAGAATTGAATTTACCTAAGAGTTCTGTTTATGAACAGCATTATTTATACAGCTGTGAATTATATTAAAGCTCCATAATGATTATAAAAACAAAATTACAGAATAACCCAACTGAGCTAATTGTTGTTTGAACAGCAAGTCTCAGCTATTTCTTGCTTTTGCACTAAGTTTCTTTTTAGAAAACTAGTACTGATAATAAATAGTTTTTATATTGCTGCTTTTCAAAAGTCACTACTAATTGGCTTTAGTGACGTGTTGAAATTAAATCTTGTAAAAATCTGGGTTTTATATGTTTGTTAATACATTCTCTGTTAAGGACACTTGAAAATGCAGGATCTAAGATCCAGACAATGTAGCTTTTTTCATAGTATTAAAAATTGTATTAGAAAAAGTATATGTTTCTGATTTCATCATTACCTGCCTGTGGTACTAATACTTCCAAATAAACCTTAGAAAAAATAAAAAATCATTAATATTAAGTGACTAAACAAAAAAAATTACTCATCATGAAAAAATGTTCTTAAATTTTTTTATTTTTCATGATGATATTACAAGAAGTCTTATACACTGCTTATATCAAAACAGAGATCTTTTACCCAAAAGAAGTCCAGCATGCTTTGTCAGCCAGTTCAGCTATTTCAATTCAGTTGTCTGACCAAAAAGCTAAGATCCTTACTCCTGGATGAGAACTTTGCCATTTCTTCATTACTTATTTCAGTGTTAGACTAATGCAGTTCACTCAAGCTGGGGTTGATCAGCTGGCCACCTGAAAGCCTCAGCTCACGAAGTGCATGACAAAGTTCTTACTGGCCAACAAAGTAGGCATGAGGATTGCAGATGTGCTCTACAAACTCATCTGGCTACCTATACATTTCCAGTTTTGTGGTACAAGGAGTTTTAGGTGGTGATGATAGAATGGTGAATATGTGGGGGTACTGCAGAACTCTGGATGCAAAGCTCAAAAAAAGACATCATTTGGAAGCAGCTGCAGTTACAGTTGATTGGAGAGTGGATGTCATAAGGAACTGGGTATGACGCAACAATGCTCTCACTGCTCTAACTTGGTTTGTTGTCACTTTATTTCTGCATTGGTTTTTTTGATCCATTTAAAGTAGTTGCCCAAGATTTTCAAAACTAAGTTCCCATTGAAATCATTATTAGCAGCTGGATATACACCTTGTTTTAAAAAAAAATTAGGCCATTTAGTTAGATGCCTAAATAAGAATTTAACAGCCCAACTCTAAGCACCCAATTGTGTAAATCTTGTCCAGTGTAGTTAAATTGAAAGACATGAATAGTTGATTCAATTTTGGAATACATACAGTAATGAGAAAATAATTGGTGGGATACCTTTTGTTAGGATGTTTTTGAGAGCAAGACACTCAGTGAAGCAGCATCAAAAAAAAAGGGGCTGGTTAAAAGAAGGAAGAAGAAGAAAGAAAACAGAATGATAAAAATATTCATGTATGGAAAAGTTAATAGTTTCCACTCATAAAATTGAGACTTTGAAGTTTAAGTGCAAAGGCTGCAGCAGTTTGTTTACACCAATGCACTGAAGGCAGTCACAAGAAATGATCCATTTTCCTAACTCTCTTCAGAAAAGAGACATTTGCTGTCATGAAAGACTTATGTTTCCCTCAAGGACCAGGTGACATGAACTATGCAGACTTGACTGAAATGCAAACAAACTTCCTAGTTGAGAGATCGAAGTTTCATTTAAGACAACAAAAGGAGAAAGCATATGTGATTTTTCGGTCTCGTTTTAAAGAGCTGCCCATGGCCTGTTGTTTTTGTAACCACTTTGTGAAAATTTTCTTTGGGATTACTTTGTTTGTGAACAGAAACCCAGTGTGACACATTGCACCTCCCCTCCCACCCTCTCCCCATGATCACCCTTATAGTGTAATTATGCATTGTTTAATGCAAAGTATGTCATGTGAGATGTTTTGGGAATGCTCATGTAGTACTGAACATTACTGTTATAGTAATATGTTTGTTGTAATGTCATGTGTATGGCTATGAGGCTTCACTATGTGATGTGCCCAAAGATGTGTGTCTTGCCTTAAAATATATCCAAGCAAGACTCTCTGAGCAGAGGGGCAGTTCACATCTCATTAAGGATTGTATAGAACAACCCAGGAATAAATACTGGCCTAGACATCAAAAAGCAAATCCACAAAGGACCTCAGTGACTCAGGGGACAAAGGAAACCATACACAGATATTGTTTGTCACCTGACCCTGAAGAGAAGGACGAAGCCCCAGAAAGAAGGAGGAACGTTTTTAAAAGGGGAGACATTTTGCCCCTCTTGCTCTTCCACTTCCATCTACAAACACCACCAACCAACTGAAGTGCTGACCCAAGGAGAGAGCCTCACTGGAAAGGCATCCAGCAAGCCTGTGGTGAGAATCACCTGAGTTTGTAAGGTTGCTGAAAGTGTTAAGCTTAGTTCAGAATGCATTTGGCTTTTGTTTATTTCGACTAAACTTACTTGCTTTCCTCTGACTTATAATCACTTAAAATCCTTCTGTAGTATAATACATTTGTTTGTTTATTTTACCTAAAACAGTCCATTTTGTTTAAGGTGTGTTAGAGACTTCATTTGAAGTGACAAGGCTGATCTTTGTCAATTTCTTTGATAAACTGATGACCATATGAGCTTGCTGTGTTCAGTGGGCAGAACTGAACATTATAAGACGGCAGTTCCTAGGGTTGCATCTGGGAATGGGGGATGATGGCGAGAGTCATACCATTGTGCAATCCCAGGAGTGGCTGGCTAGAGGTACACACTCACGGAGTTGGGAGCAAGTTACATTCTATAGGCTGTGCGTGAGCTGCCCAGGTGTCGGGTTTCTGACAACAAAGCCAGGTACGACGGGCTCCAAGCGTGAGGGATTGGGATGGCAGTGATTCACCAGTCCTGATTGCACTAGGGGAACGTCACACGCAGAATTAAGGCCCTGAATGTGAGTCCATTGAAGTCAGTGGTAGACTTTCCACTAAACTTAATATGTTTTTGAACATAGGAATGAACACAGGAACTGCCATGCGGGATCAGAACCAGGGTCCAAATAGTCCAGTGTCCTGTCTCAGAAAGTGGTCCATATCAGATGTTTTAAAGGAAACTGCAAGAACTGTACAATAGGCAAATGTGGCATAGCCTGCCCTCCAGGAAGGTCACATTATAATTCATAATATTTAATAACTGGTCTTAAGCCCTCTGCAGCATGAGGTTTTATCACAGCCAAAATTCCTTTTTTCTTTTTTTGCGTCAGTTATTATAAGTCTGGCTATTCTTTTATTCCTCATTAACATTTAGTCTTTCTTTGGCTCTTACTAAGTTCTTGGATGCAACAATATCAGTTGGCAATGAGTTCCCCAGTTTAATTACCTGGGGACTGAAACAGTATTTTCTTTTATCAGTTTTGCATTTGCCATCAACTTCAATAAATGCCACCTTTATTCTTGTGTTATGAGACAGAGAGAACAAAAGTCCCTTACCTACTTTCTTTAAGGGCTTGTCTCCACAGTGTGGCAGTGCACTTTAGAGGGGTGTAAGCTGTAAAACGCTCTGAAGTGTGGCATTCTAACTGTCCTGTGTACATTCTGATGATCTGCTCAAATGGTTCCCAATGTGCACTGATGTAGTTCAGATTGAAATAGTATGACGTTAACACACACTAGAAGACTTCTAGAGCGTGTCAGCAGGGTCTATGTGGGCACTTAGAGTGCAACACTTTAGAGCACTCTACAATTTACACCCACTGGTCTGCACTGCCACACCATGCAGACAAGCCCTTAGATGAAGTGCAGGAGCTGAGGGAAGAGAGGATGTGCACATTATGCATCTTATCCACCATACTGGAGAAAGGAATTCAATGAAAGAAATCACCCTCACATAAGCATTGCACCAGGCTATCACAAAAACAGTCCCTACCCATAAAGAGATGGTTTGTAATTCGTACCATTACTCAGTTCTGTTTGAAGTGAAAGATAAGCAGGGCTCCGATATCCTCTACTACAGAGTATAATACTCTTAATTTTTGGCTATAATCTCATTGTGTCCTCTCTTTTCCTAGTGGAACTTACCTATTTTTATATTTATAGCATACTTTCTTCTTCTTATTTTCCCTATCTCATTAAGTTTCTTGTTCCCTGTTTCTCTCCTAATTGTCCACTCGTGGGTTGTTCTTAGAGAAATATATTCTTTAGGCTGGTAAGTGACTGCTATAGTTCAAGTTCTATAACAGCTCTCAGCCTGGATTTCTGTCACTCATGAAACTTCTAAATTTTGGACTGAAATTTTCCATGATTTGTCTTTGGCTGCTGCTGATATCTTTGTGAGCCTCAGTAAAAACTGTTCAGCCATTTCAGAGTCTGAGGACAATAGGGAAAATACATTTTTCCAATTGTTAAAACAAGAATGTAACCATTTTGGAATAGCCCTATGGCTAAAACAACAGAGATTTCAGAGATGGGATGACCTTTGACCAGGCAGAGGGATACAAAAATAGACTCTATGTTTTTAATACTCCTTTAAACATTCCTAGAATAGCTTCCTACGCCACGTTTGCATCAACAGAATACATGCTGGTGTTGGTGCAGTAAAGATATTTTATTTTATGTGAGAAAAACCATTCCAAACTCATGAGATAAAATCTTTATATCACATCAGCAACATCATGAATGTTATATTTATAGATAGATCTGGATAGATGTACTTAGAGAGAGAGAGACTCAGTTTATAGGGAACTTGATATAAACTATAGGCTGCATAGATAGCAAACTATAGTTAAAATTGTCTGAACCTCTTCTTTATAAGACCCTGTTTTCAGTTGCTTATAACTTTACCAAACTTAAGCTATTTGAGCTGAACATTTTTCATATTAGTGTTTGCTCTGGCTGATTTTTAAAGAGAGAGTTTCAGCTAAAAAGTACAGCTGTATCCAAGAACAAGGTTGGAAGAAAATACAGTTTTTTCCATACTAAAAAATTCTTACAACTGTTTCATTGAGCAATTCTAGCACCTTCAAGCTTTAGAGGAAGGATCTGAAATTTGGCACAGGTGGGGATCACCCTGTTGTCAGGAATATTAGTGTCTTTTGCTATTCCTGTGAAAACACACCCAAATTTGACTAAGTTATAAGCCTCTGAAAATCTGCAGACTTGTTAGAATTTGCCACAGGGCTACCTTAATTCAGGCATTATCTAGCTTCAGAGTGCTTGATTTTGAAACCTTAATGTTTTGGGATGTAATGAGAGAGAGTGAATAACTTGACCCACCATTGAAATGCAACAACTTCTGGGGTGAACTTGAATTTAACCTTTGTATCATATTTGCCAGCTGCATTCTACAGCTATTCATCATTTTCACAGCTCAAGTGAACCTTAATTCCTTTGTTTTAACACTGCAAAATGTGAAGTAGAACTGCTGGTCACACTATTCCCTCTGTTTATCCAGAGGTCAGAGGAAATGCTCACATTTTCAAGTCTTGTTAACATGCCTAAAAGGTAAGAGAGTCTCTGCTCTAGTTCAGTAGGATATTGGATTCTCATTCTCTCCCAATATTCTATTCTCTCTTCCAAAATTTGCTTAATATTTTTTCTTATGTCCTCTGTCCTTGGGGCCCCATTATTTCCCTTGCCCTCTCCCCCCATTTTTTCCCATTCTCCCCTAGTGCCATGAGTTCAACCTCTGCCCAATCCATTCTCAGCAACTCATAGAGCCAACAATTCATCCATCCTCTCCTTTGATCCATTTTCTGCTTCCTCCTGTTCAACACACACAAACTTCAATGAATTCTCTGCCAGCAATCCATCCTGTGCCTTCTCCCTGGTTTACCAATCAATTTTCTGGTCCCTGAACATTTCTTTGCCTCAATCAATCTCCTGTATCCCAGGCCCCTAAATAAATTCTCTTCACAGACCCCCTAATCAATTCTCCAGTCCATCATCTGAACAGCCTGCCATGCATCCTCCATCTCAGTCAGCCTCATTAGTCCATCCTCTCCTATACTATATAAATGTTCAAATAATTATTAGTACTAATAAAAAAGTCAAATAACATTTGGCAAAATTCTCCAGACTTTTGACTAAAACCCACTGTATTCAAGCTATAGAAAATGCAGTGCAATACAACACAGTATTTTAAATTCAGCTATCAAGGGAATGGATTACATACTGTGGGACTATATAAATAAAGTCATTCAATAAATTCTCAGATACTTTGACATGTGGGCATTACATCATCTGGCCTCAGGTATATGAAGACGGACTTGTGGGTCCTGCAGTCCTGGGAGTCATTTGATGCTCTCACGGCCAATAAAACAAGAGGTATCTTATTCCAATGGACAGTGACAATAAGTCACTTGCTGTCTGTAATAGTTCTCAGGGTAGCCAGGACTGTGAATTACCCTGTTACTTCCTGCTTTTAGTGAGAGGGATTTGGCCTGTGGTGGCTGTCGTGATTTGGCCGGTGGTGTTAGTTCCTTACACCGCCATGCTGTCAGCCACTCTAACACTCTCCTCTGGCTAGGCCAGCCTTTTTTTTTTTTTTTTTTTTTTTCCTGGCAGGTTAAAAAGAAAGTGAACCCCAGTCCCCGAGTCCCTTTGAAGTGTTCCCCTGTGATATTCCACCTGTGGCTATATACAGACATCCCAGATCCTCTGCTTCTATAGTTGTAGTGCCCCCCCGTTTACCAGTTTTACCTTAATTCACCATTCCTGTGTAACACACAGCAGTTATATTAAAACAGAAGGTTTATTCAGGAAAAATTAGAGGTTCCACTGGAAACAAGGGAGAGTGATGGAAACAAATTGTTACAATACAAAACAAAATCATAAAAGCAAACTAGGGCCTACACTTATTAATAGTTACATTTCCTATTTAATTTATATGTTTTCCCACAAAAGTTCAGTCTGCTGCAGATTAGCTTCCCAGGAACCAAGCTCCAAACCTTCTTGAAACATCCCTGCTCAGCAAGATGTCTCCTCAGAGAATGGATGCAGAGTGTTTTCACACTGTGATATACTGAGTTGCTCCTTTGACTTTATTCACAGCCAGGGCAATCCCTCCACTGTCATATCATTCTTTTTACCTCCAAGTGGTTTCAGTGTTTACAGTTTATCCTTGATAGTTTTCCATTGAATTTTCTGGGTTGTTACAAGTGGTAGACAATTGAACAATATATTACATAATTAGCTAGTCAGCTCCCTCCTGTTTGAATGGGCCATCAGCAAGGCACATGATTCCCTGATGATTCACTTTCACTCCGAGATCATAAGGCACAGTTTTCAATATAGTTACATTATTCCTCAGATATAACCCATACACACATCTCACAATGATTATGAGTACCGATCAGTTACAAGCCTTCAGGAGAGACCTCATGTGCTACCGTTCATGAACAAATACCCTGAAAGTGATGAACTTGGTGTATTGAGTTTGTTTGGTATGAGACAGGACTTGCTTGTAAAGAACAGTGAACCTTTGGCACCAGTAGACCTCTGTGTCACATTGTGATCATTTTGGTTTTTTGGCTAAAAAATGATCATCCATTTCGCAGCATTGTTAATCCATTTATGATCTTCTGTCAGTGACCTGAAAAGAAGTCTGACTAACAGCAATACCTTTTTGAGAGGTCCATCCTCAAAAGATATGTGGCAGATTTGATCATTTGGGCATCTGTAAGAGATATAGTAAAATACCTCTCCATAAAGGCAAAGGTCACCATTAAATTCTATAGGGCTTTTTCTTGCAACCAGTGACCATTACTACAATGTATGCAGTACATTGCTGCATTACTACAGTGTATGCAGTACCTTTGCTCTCTATACTGAGTTTAGGGAATAGCTAAAGTAGCAGTTCTCAGTCTGTGGTTTAATACCCACTGAAGGCCCAGAAAGCTGGCTGCTCACATGTGGCTGGCTCTTCTTCCTGCTGTCAGCTGTCAAATCTCATTAAAAGACAGTTAAAAACACATTCCTAATATTACTTTCCATATAGGCAATTGTTGTGGTCCCCACACAGATGATCTCAAATAGTACAGGAGGTGGTCTGTGCAACAGTAAATAGAAGGAGAGGTGGTCAATGACACAACCTCTCTATTAAGTTATGCCTTTAACTTAAGTTTGAGAACCCTCAACCTAGGGAATTCTGCAAATATTAGGTAATGAGGTCTAGTTACGAAGGTGAATGAAACATTTTTAAGGGCAACTAAAGTACAAAACTATATCCACTTTCTATTTTTGAAGTATATGCCCATTTTCTTGCAGCAAGGACTCTTACAATATGTGGCATTTAAATCAATGGTGGTATGACCTTTTATACCCACTGAGGATCTGCCCTATGTATTCAGTTGCAATAGCTAATTTAAAAAACCAACAACTCTTAATTAAGTTAAAATGAAATGTTAACATGTTACATCATACAATACTTATTAAGGATCTGACTAATATTCAAAGAATCTGGCAAAGGATTCTAGCTTCTTGCTGGGGAACCCTCCTCCTATGAGTGCACTAAATTTATAAATACCTGTCAACTTTTTGGTGCTTCTCTCGTGTATGTACTTAGTGTGAAAGCTTTTTCATTACAAGGACAGTCCCTATTTTGCCATTTGTTTAGATTATCTTTTTGTAAGGACTACACAGACATCATGACAAGTTCTTTTCTAAGTGTATTAAGATCTATATATAGAGACTTTTATAATGAGATTCCATTTACAAATAGTTAATCAGGAATCAGTGAGTTTTAAACTAGCAGAAGGACTAGGGTGCAACATCAACTTGAAAGTATCAGTTTTTAAACAGTCAAGAATGTTTTGTTTTCTTTGTATATTTGAAAATTCAAATCCCCCTTGAAGCTATTTTTCCCAGTGAAGCCCTTAGTGACTTCTGTATCATCTGCAGCTCTAAACAGAGCCAGCCAGTCAATCAAAGACACACACAAAAAAGAGTGAATTTTTAAAAGTATGCTTAAAACAATTGACCTTGACAAAATTATATTCACTAGGCTACATATTGTTGTGTAGGCTTCTTGTAGTTGCTAGCACTTTTTAAAGAACAACTTATACAAGTATTTACAAAATAATGATAGGGTGCCAATCATTCTGAGTGTTATTTAGCTGTAGGAGCCCCCGGACAAAAGTAAAGGTCAATTTTGGCACATCATTTGAAGCCATACAAGTTTTACATTCAATTTTGGTTCTGAAGTTATTAATTACCATTCATTTTAAAGCATAAAAGTTCACTGTATTCATTTCCAGAAGTTGGAAATTTATTCAAATCAAGCTTACAACTGCTCTATATACTTTCACACATTATACATATACAGAAAAAGCTGAATTCACTGAAGCTGCCTGCTTTTCATTTTGATGGATAGATTTGTCATGCTGACCCAAAACCCATTTCTCACTCACTGTTCAACCCTAGAATATCATGGCACTATATATAAGGCACCTGAAGACGTTTTGTGTCTTCTTTTCTCCACCATTTTCCACTGTACACAAATATACATTTCTAACTTTCACTCTTCACGTGGCTATTGCAATCTTTGGATAAACCCACCTCTGATCCAGACAGCCTGGTAAAGAATGCCCTGCTGGAAGGACATTACTGGTATTATGCATTTCTCCCATTTCAGTGAGTATCTATAAAAACATGTTTCTTTCAGCAGAAGGAAGCCCACCAGTATGATTTCTTCTTGTTACTTGTTGTACTGTAGTGGTATGTGCACATACAGCAGAATCTGATACTGTTGTAAGAGAAGAATCAAGCACCTCATGTAATGAAAGATTCCTGCCAGCAGTAGTTCTAAATGAAATACACAAAATGTCTGTTGGATTACACTACTCAGAATCTAAGATCAATGATTACTTGCAGCACAACTCAAGGTCTCTGCCTTATCTTACCAAAATTATTTCCACGTGTGCCATATACCACACTTGGAGGAATACTCCTCTGTTTCCCAACTTGCTCTTTCTTAACTCATCCGAAACGCTGCTGTCAAAACCCTATTCTTCTCTTGCCACTGACTGAATTAATTCCTCTTTTAAAGCCATTCCCGGGTTCCCATTAGCCTTTGCATGAAAGTTCTAGTTCCTTGTCCTCACTTTCAAGGCCTATAAAAACTCTGCTGCTTTCCATTTTAGCTCTCATCGCCTCCTACAATTCTTTAAGAAGACTGTACATTTTCCAAGCTACCTGGCTTAATGCCTCTTTTATTTCCTTCTCCCATCCTATTCTCCAGACCTTTTTCCATGCAGCCCGTACACTTGGAAGTTGAAATTCCCTCCGGCTCTTTGTCCATTCAGACATCTCCTACTCTTTAATTCTACTTCTTCCTGTAATTTCCTTTGGGTAGAGAAAGTACCTTCTACATTCTGTCTGGCATTGTCCACACGAATGGCAATTAATAAGGTAGGTGTGTATAGCATTTGAGGTGTATTGTATATAGATACACCTTTGGGGCTAAAAGTTATATATTCAGCTGCTGTGACCATTTCACTGTATCCAATGGGCTCCACATCAAGTATTGTAACTCTGGGGAAACCTACAGAGAAGTGCTTTAACAATTCAGACCAACAGTCAGTATAACACTTAAAACTGATTTACCCATTGGGAATATTGAACTTCATTGCTACAGTAATTAAAGCTTATTTACATTTTTAAAAGCAGTAAAAGACCTATTTTTAAAACATTTTTAAGTGTGACTTCAAGTTGATTGTCCTGCTCTGCTAGGCTTACTTTAGTAGGAATGGAATTTTTCTGCTGTGTTGCAAGTGATTAGGTAGACAAAGAAATCATTAAAATGCTTTTTTGCTGTGATAAAATTGATTGAGCAAGTACAGAGGTTCCAAGTCTCCCCAATTAAGCTCTGAAATTGTTTTTTCATTGTTTTTGAAACCAAGGGGAATTTCTTTTGAAATGAACAAATATTTCACATGGTTAAGTATTCATAAAATGAGCAAGAGGAAGAAAGTACAGTACCCAATATCTGGATGAGAAATATAGAACTAAAAGGGATAAATAAATAAGGGAGAGTGGTTTTCTTTGGTTTTGGCAGCCTGGATGAATATTCACTTGTTGTTCTTACTTTTCTAATTGGTCTTCATGTGATTTACTCAGCTGGGCCAAGTTTCAAAGTTAATATGGTTAGTATTAGTCAAGTTAGTGTTTATTTTATTAGTAGGCATTTGAATAAAAGAACTCATGCATATTCTTTCACATAAGAGATGTTCAAGGATGGAGATGATTTCCTGAAGTAAAAATGTATACCAAAAAAATCTAATTTATTTATCTAACACAGCCTTTTGGAATATATTTACCAAAAAAAAAATAATCCTGCTCCCACTAAAGAAAATGGGAATCGGCACATTGATTTCTAAGGGATAAAGATCAAGATGTAACTGATCTTGCTTGGATCCAAGTGTGCACTATGGGAGATTTTTCCAGGCAAGTTAAACTAAACTATCTTTCTTTTTTCAATCAGACAGGTTAAAATTAAAATGTCAGCAAAAAACAACATTTCTGCAGGGAGCTGTAAGTGAAAAGGAATTTTATATTTTGCATGAGAATTTTGTACATTTTCCATTAACATTATATTTATGAAGTAATAAAAATTTAATAAATGCATTTAGCCATATTTTCTCCTGTGTTCTTGCATATGCAGGAAAATCTGCAATTAGTATGGGATACCAAACAGCAGTTTCTAATAGTTCAATTCTCAAGTGGAGGAGTATTATATGCAGTATAAGAAGAAGATGTATTATTGCTACAGAGTATGAATACATTACATTGCTGTATAACTAATTATGCTTACTGTTAAAGTTAAAGGCTGCCACAGCCCATGGAAAAATAACAAATTGTTATTATTCAAGTTGTTGGAACAAGGATCTAGAAAGTCTGATATTCCTGCTAAGAATGTTCCTGATGCCATCTTGTTAAGACCAGTATAACTCAGAGTTATGTTTTCTGATCCCTTTTTAATAATCAGTGCTTCAGATAGACTCTGTCAGTTTCTCTTTAGAACCATATTCATTGACCACAATGCTCACATTTTATTATTTTTACCTTTGCTGAAATTGATAAAGAGCCAAGACTTCTGATTTCTATGAATAACTTTCAGATGGAAAAATCTATCAAGATACAAAGGGCGACACACTTTTCTTCGCCCCCCTAAAGAGGTTGCACTTTGGGGCAGCTAAAAACAAGGACCAACCCCACCTCTAGCAATTATTTTCTGTTCAAGCAGTTGGTCTGAACTGATTACAGTGTCTCACAGTACAAAATATAGTATGTTCTTCATCCCAGTGATTTCACTCTGCAAAGAGTTCCAAGATGCTACACTTATGCATACTGTAAAGACACAACAGTTTTTATTCTCCAGACTCTCTTAACATAAAATTTATTTTTCACAACAATTTTTGTTTTTATTTAATTGGTACTTTCTTCTCTTCCTTTCCCATATTGGTCCCTATTAGCTTGTCTGGCTAGAGAGTGGTAGGAAGAGACAGCTGTAAGAGGTTAACCCTGAAACTCAAAAAGCAGGTGGTTGGGACTAAGGGACTTATTCTTGGGGGTTCAAATAGTGGGAAAAGGGAAGCAAATATTAGCAGCTGTGTCCCACACTAAAAAAAAAGATCCTGTTAGGCGTTTGTGCCATAACACCTGTTGAAGGCTGGCAAACTGATGTCTGCTGTGCTCTCTTTATTATTTATTATACAGAAGAAAAACTAACTGCTGATAGAAAAGAGAAATAAAGAACATGTGTCTCCAGAGAGCAAACCTCTGACTACAAAAACTGTTTTCTTTACATTCTGATTTTTCTTTAAAGACCTGCTTCATCTCCCCTTAAATCACTGTCACTCGGTTTATTATGACAAGATTTAACACATTATATCATCCTAAGGACTCCTGTGCTTTAATGTGTGTTTTGAATTATAGCAGATAAAATGATAATTTAAAAAGGGAAGAAAAATATAAAAATATTTTCTCTGTTAGCTATCCTTTTAGCCCCATGTAAAGGCATATTATATGAGCAAGGCTGATGCTGCTAATGAGTTTGGATTATCATGAATATTTGGACTTCATATGAGTTTGTGGTTAGCTTTGGGTCACCTCATAATTTCTCTCCAGTTACTCTATCCATTATTTAATGGCTTTTATGGAATTTGACAGTGATTGAATACTGGAATTTGAAGGATTTGAATTGGCCAACAGATCAAACTGTCATTGGTGCAGGTGCATGAGGTGCAGAAATTTCTTAAAGAAGATCCAGAGACTAATCAAGCTGTGATAACCAAATAAGTGGTTATTTGTCATATTTGTGGTAGCTTTCTAAGATTATTAGAGATTATCTGAGTTAATTGAGTTGTTATCCCTTAATTTTTGCATTTCAGGAATGACCCTCATAGTTTTGAAATGGTGAAGAGACAGATTCCAGTAGCCATTTGGTAACCCCTCAATTACAGCAGGGTACTACTGAGAAACAAGAGAAATTAAGCACAGTTATGAGATAATTCACAGTTTACTCACCTTGGATAGTAACTTACTATGTGGTAGTCCCATTGAAATGATTGGGTCTACTCAAGTAGTACGGACAGGAAGTTTATCAGAATCTGCCCATGGAAAATATGGTGGTGAGGATGAGAGAAGTAACAGTAATTCTATACACTGCCTTACATCTAAAACAGCAATGTTTCAGTTTCATACAAACATTCCACATGAAACACACCATTCAGCATTTTGCAGTAGGATTATTCATTTCTCAGGACATGAAAGAAAACTTCTGTTTCTAGGTATTGTAAGCATTGAGCCAGCAAATATAGTACTTTTATTCATATATTTCAGTAAGCTCCATAATAAACTATATCTAAGATATTTGTTAGAGTGTCACGAATGTCTTAGATACTAGATCAAATGATAAAATAATGAAATGTTTAATGGAAAGAGAGGGCTTGAGTTTTATTGTTATGCTTTTGATTACATGTCCGTAGAATTCTCAGTTTTTGGTAAAGATTGATGGTGCAATATTAGAGATTAGCCTTTTTCCTGTTTATGAAGTGGCCCATAAACAAGCTGTTAATATATTTCATACCACATAAAATTAATATATGCCATAAAGGCTACGTACAAATGTTAATGACAGTGAGCAGCATTATTATTGTGCAATTCATCATGAGAGTGTTACTACCACAATAGCATTCATTTTTTCCTCTGCCTCAGATTCAGAAGACAGCACTGCTCACAGAAAGAAGCCAAAAGATATCAGATATCATTCTAAAACAGAAAATAAGATCTATTATGTTAAAACCAAATCTGAGATTAAAAAGTTCGATCAGTTTTGCTTTCCTGGGCACAATCCAGGATGTGATCTCTTCTTTCAGAGTTGATCCCAAAAGAGGATACTATGGTGCAATCTTATAATATCCAGCATCCTCCCCAAGCCCTACACTCAGCCTTATCCAGGCATGTGGATGAAACCAGAACTATAAAAGAGCTTCTTCTGTCTTAATATTTGAAATCTATCATCTCGTGTGGCTGTCACTTCGGTGTACATTTCATATATTCCCTCAGGATATCATGATATTCTATACCTAGCTTACCTCTGATCAGCAGAAATGGACATCCTAATCAGACACATGAGGACACTCTAAAACATGAAAGCAATGGGTCTATTGGAAATAAAATCTCAGGATCACATTCTACTTTATTATTATTATCAATCTTACAATCTGAAAGTCACATTCAGAACATTATTTATTACACCTTTCTGTGGAGCTTAAGAATATATGCGAAAGGTGAACTGAAAGGCTTTCAACCAGCCAGATCTTCAGTTCATGGTTCTTTTCCCACATAACCATTAAAGAACATCAGAACAGAGGGTCCAAAACCACTAATATTTGCAAGAAAAGTGCAATGTCGCCTCAGTTAGTGTTTGAAAATGGATTAGCTACTCCTGTAGACAAGACTAAACAGTTTCTCTTTCTCCATCCCCCTCTCCCCAGATAAGGAAGTGTAGTGTGGTTTGGTCTATTTACATTAGGAAAATGAGCTGATTTGATGTTAGCAGCAAGTCCTTACTGGTTTCCTATAAACTGTTGTTTAAAAATTGTTTAACTGATAGTGTAAATGGAATACAACCGTTTATCACATAGACACCAAGTACCACTGGTCCTATTATGCTTTCTATATTGGTGTTGAAAATTGCCTTATTCTAAATCCTCTACTAACTAAGCTGATTTCAGCAGCGTTTGAGGCAGTCTTGGGGTGAGAATGCGTTGCTAACAACTGTTGTCAGCAACTGGTCATTCCTGTAGTGTAGCCAGTGTCTTGGGGCTAAAGTCAGATCTCAGTGAACTATTTGGGTGGCATTGGGCAGGAGGAAATAGAGCAGGAACAGGCAAAGGCAGAAATGAGAGGAGCTATTGATTCGTGTCCTTCCTCTGAGGAGGAGCCATTGAACTGAGGAAACCTCCATTAATTGACTGCAGAGTCATACCGTGACAGGTATGGGATGAAGGCTACTTGGGTTAGTGAAAGACAGAGAATTTGGCCACATTTCAGAAACTTGGGCCATAGTTCAGCAGCTATGAGACAGCTTCATTTTGTGTGTGGAGGGGGGCATAAAACAGAATACAACAACATATACAGTAATAGAGTGACTCCAGCAGGTATATTGCTAGACAACCGGTGCAGTTCTTGGGAATATGAAGGCACTCAGTCTTCAATCACAATGAACCTAAAGTATGTACAAATAGCTTACTAATGCATACCCTATGATGTCTTATTTCTATTATAGCATGGATTATTAATTTATATTTTAAAACAACTTTTTAAAAAGACTGTTAGGGGAATGTTGTGCTATATATCCTTCCGCTGTGAAAAGTTACTCTTACTGAGAGGCTCAGAGAAAATTCAAAGTTTTATACACATTTCCTCAACTACTATTATTATATTTATTATTTTGTTGTTGTTTTCCCTAAAGCTTTCTCACCTTTTTAGAAAGTATTTATAGCCTTGACTGCCCTTCATATCTCTGAGAAACCTAGCTGACCTTTTAGTAGAGGTTTATGGCATAAGAGCTGCTTTCAACTCACTTTCTTTTATTAAATATAATTTGGAATATCAAACAAGCTTGCAGCATGGTTTTTACATTAGAAAGTGAGCTGGAAGTAGCTGAAAGGACCACAAAGTGCTGCTAAAAGGTCAGGTTGCACTTTGGGAGAGGAAGCGGTTTAAACTGTTGTCTTTTACCTTCAACCCCTCACTCTCTTCTCCCTCACATTCCTCTTCACCTCCCATCCCATCTGGTGCCTTTGTCCTCTCTGTTAACGTTTCCCCTTAGTCATTGAGCATAATTGCTACAGATTTTTATGTGTGTTTAACTGAGTTTCCAGGTGTGTATCAGTAAGAATTGATCCATGGGTCTGACCTCAAAAAGGACCAATCTAACAACTAGAATGCATTTTTGGATAATCAATATTTTTAGGCATACTCTTAAATTCTACATGAGTGGTAGAACCATGTGGAACCATAACTTTGTATCTCCCTGTCTGAAGTATATGTAAATTCCCAAATATTAAGATGTATTAATGTAGCTTTTTGTACTAAGTTGTAAATATTTTTAAGCATTCCAATTTACTATTATTACTGTCCTATACCCTTGTCTTTTCAGCCAAGTTCAATGATAAAACTCCCTAGCAATGCAATTTTATTCTTTGACACCTTAAATAATGTCGATAGACTGCTTGTAATGTAATATATATGCACATATGCAAATATGAAGTAAATAGAAATCAGAGGTTTTCAGGTATAGCCTACACTGCTAGTTTATATGTTTAATAATCAAAATACACCAAGTTGGCCACAATAATTGATGATGCAAGAAAAAAAGAATGTTTAACTGCTTATATATGTCTTTGGAAGGTACCTCTGCATTCCACCTAACATATGTATTTGCAAAAATTAACATAGATGCTATTATCAAATTAGCACCAGTAGTGGTCACGAAAGGTGTTATGCTTCATGGGATTTCTTTTATAGGAACTCAATAAAATTCAATGTAATTCCGTTCCCCCAGGGTTGTTAACTTCCACTCTGGAGCAATAACACTTTTAGACAACCACTGTCCTATATGCTATCTGACGTCAGATCTAACAGAATGATTTATACTTAGGATTCATCTATGAAGCTGTTCTATAGGCAGAGCTCCTCAGATATTTCCAATATATATTTTTTCCAAAGATCAATTTGGAAATTCAATACCAAAGTCAAATTTCATCATTTTGAAATTTCACGTATTTGAAATACGAAACAAAAGTACCTAGGCTGCCATCACTGGTAATTTTGGCTTGTGGCATGAATAAAGGGAAAGACAGAGCAACAAACAAAGTCACAACTACATTTATAATTTATCAGGTACACACACATACACATGCCCACCCAGATGTGCATCAGATCCAGTGGGGAGTGAAGTGGCTTGGGGTGCCCACGCTCAAGTTCTTTCATAAGAAATAATAACAGAATTTGTCCTGAATCTTGCTTTCATCAGCCAAAGTGATGTTACCTCAAGCCACAATTTTGAACTGGAAAATTAAAAAAAAAGGAAATTTGCAATTAAGAGCACAATAGCTATTGCAGATATAGCAGCAGATAAGTCAGCAGGTTTCCCACCAGAATACCACCAGTGCAATTTGTATTGCCTGTGTGCACTATGACTAGGTGAGGAAACTGATTAAATTGTCAGTAAGTGATTTCCCTCCCCTTCCTTCCTCCTGCCCCTCCCCCCCCAAGTTCAGTGACAGTGAATAATATTAATTTTTGTTTTGTATATTCTGAATCAAGAGGTGGCTCAGTATTTACACCTCCCTGAAGTTCCCCACTTTGTTACTAGTTGAGACAATAAGACATAATGATTTATTATTAGAAGAAAAGTAAAACCCAGTGTAAAATGGAAAGGGGTTGAAGTACTCTGCTTAATTATATTCAGATAAATTAAATGTAACCTTAATCTAGCAGAAGATGTGGTTCTCACAAGTATATTATATCCCCCAGCTGCTATCTATATATTTATGGCTTTCCACTCCAATAAATTCATAACGATTTCTTTTTGCATGTCCAAAGGCCACAATATGAATTTCAGATAGATTATATATTTAGGAACTCTTAGCTTTGAATAACTAATTTTAAGAGCAGAATTGTCTGTCATTTCTATGAGAAAATATTTCTTAATCAAAATAGTATCATTCCAAAAAGTATGTATTTTACTCTCTTGTCAGAAGTCATTGGTGCATTTATCCTTCCTGTGTATTTTGTCTCCTAGGTTACAGTAGTAATGGACACTTAAGATCAACTAGCTTTTATTGTTCATCTTAGCAGCTGTTTCATGGTGGTTTAACTGGTTCTTTGGGGCACTTAAATTCAACTTTGAAGTATTTTTGCAGAAAACATGAGAAATGCTGAGCTAGGAAGTCCCCATGAATAATATTGGTTCATATTTAGTCCTTTTTCTGTTCACAAACTAATTCTGATTTCTTAACATATTTCATTATGGGTAAGAAGTCACTAAATAGTTCATATGACTAAATTTTAAGCCCATAGGTTATCCAGAAATTGTTCACTTCAGCTATTTTGTATGTGCTAATATTTTTTGCGATGTGTGGCTGATGACCTAAATCACTTGGTATGATTCCTGCTCCCTGATTGGATGGCTTAAACTTCTCAAGGGGAAAAGCAAAATGAATGATACCCCTCAGATATATATTTTCAAAAGAATAATCATCTCTAGTAACATTCATGAAGCTTTTGGGGATTCTTAAACATTTTCACAAATGCCCAGTAGCTGTCTGATTAACCGTCAACAGCAAATTATATGACCTGACAAACAACGTTTTTCTTTCTAAATTGTTTCTTTATTAGTCAGCTAGCTCTAAATAAAAGCTGTCTTAATATCTGTAGATAGTGATAGGCACTCTAATTCTAAATACTCCACTTCTTAATAATGTTTTCTTAAACAAACTATGGAAAGATATGAAATTCGCAACAAGTTTCATATTATTATTTACTTAATTGGAAGATATAAAAATGTAAGGTGATATAAGGCAAAATATATAAGGAAAACTTAAGAAGGACAAAACAAGTTAGGCAGCACTTCAATATTACCTAAACATTTGCCATTCAAATGGTTGATACTGAACAGGCTTCCTTGTGGAGGAATGTAAACTATTTTACTCCAGGGACTGGCATCAACATGCCAGACCTGAAGGCATGGGCTGCCTGAACTCTCTGAACATTTTCCAGCACAGTACCCACTAATTATCTTGTTAGACATTACAAAAGCCTCTACATTATTTGCTGGATGAAATGCTTATGGATGTACACTCATTACACAGGGCTCTGTCATACCGATAAAACCTTGGCTCATGCTGGGTATGCCCCAATATGCAAGGGGAGTGAGCCCACTCCACTCTTTCATGTGATGCAATATACTCTCACCAGCATGACAGTTTCATTGGTGCAGAGGGATGATGGGAGCCATGCCCCCTGCTTCCTGCCCCGTCTGTGGCAACATATGCCCAGGTGAGACACAGACGGAGCAGTCCCTGGAGTTCAGCGACTGCAGTTATGACAGACCCTTGTGCAGAACATGTGTGATCGTGTATCGTATGCCAGGTAATAACACGAGAGGACCCCAGGTTTATAAAGTTAAACTGGTTCTTTATTAAGAAAACTATTGAAAGAGGGGCTGCAATTGCAGCTCACCTTCCAACCATGTGCACACAGACAGGCTTCCTTCACCTCCTCCAAACTCTTCCCTCTTGCAATCTGTTCTCCTCCCTCCAAGTTTCATGCAGGTTACTAGACCATGGGCAGGCAACCTATCTATCTGAACCATTTCCCATGCACTCACATGAGGGGCTGTTAGAATCTGGCCCACAGTGATTCTAGTTGTATGATACTTCCATGGTAGCAACATGTTAACATCAGAGAAAAAGTCTGACATGAAAAATATTAATGAAAATCATGGCTGTGTCATGGCCTTTATTTACGTTACCACAGGCACTGAAGAGACACACATGGAGGGGTACTATCCTCAGCAGGTGTAAATCAGCACAGTCACTTTACACCAGCTAAGGATCGGGCCTGATTTCTTTTGCTTTTTTTCAAGGTACTGAAAAAATTCTCAATTTGTTTACAGGGCAAGCCTTCATATTCTATTTCATACCAATAACAAGGTAAATTATAATTTTGAAATATTTCCTCCAAATATTTTCAACCAGATTACAGTGTAGTATTTGTAACATGAACAGCATGTAGGAAACAGTACTTCATTGTCATGCCTCTATCAGATAAATCATATGTCTGCTATTATGAAATCAAAATTTAGTTCAGACTTTGTCACACTTCAATAAAAACATTACAGTTTTAATGTTATTAGTTATTATTATTAAAACTTACCGTTTTAAAATTAACTAATTCAGTTACATTGGAATCTGAAAAACTAAAACATTCTTTTAGCCCTCTATTTTCCACTCTGAACACAGAAACAATTACACCATTAAATTGCATCAAACGTCCAAATATTTGTAATAAAATTCCCAAATTTGTAATAAAATAAAACTATTACATGTTTTAAATGTATCTTTGGTTTGCATCAAATGTGCATTTTTACTCCACTAGGCAATAGCATTGCATTTGTTGCTCACTTGAGACAACATCAAAAATCTAAAAACTAGATTTGAAAAACAGCTTCAAAACTTTCTTTTTCAGTACCTTCTGTGTTGTCCTGTCCCTTTAAATATTCAGGGGACTCTGTGCTCTCCCTCCTACCCCCATGCAAAGCCTTACTTTTGTGTTAGTTTCATTTTTGCAGCCAGAACACAAAAGCAACAATAACCTACAGATATGCCTCTGTCAGCTCCCTCTGTGTCTTTCTATCTCCTCTGCTGGCTCCAGAAATACAAAACCTTCAGTGGGACATTAGCCAATATAAAATGTCTCTGTCAGGTTGATGAATCAGGCTTGATGATACACTTGCAGTTCCCTGACACTGCTCAACAAACCTGAGACTGTTTTTGGGGAGGGGGCCTTTGGGTGGGGGAGTTGGATGTTTTACACTTTTTCCACATAGCCTTTCATTTTCTTCTATTTAATATTTGCTAATTTGTGTTCAATTCCTGGAACAACTTAGGTTCCAGATCACGCTCACACACAAAAAAAAAAGGCATTTGGAACCAGTCGGCTCCCTTAAATCTCCCTCTATCTTCTTGATGCTGTTCTCTTTATGTCATAGTTAAGGCACATGGGCAGGGCTTTGAAGGAATATTGTACTTCATATGCCCATGTTATGTGGGTAAAGTATTTCAGTTTCCCATGTCCCGGTTTGCATCCTACTTAGATACAAAAATGTATCTAAATATGGTATGACCAAGACCACCACCAGTTCATGTCCTCCTTACTCTTTCAGCTTCTTCCCTTGAACAGTAATCGTAACAAAAACAGAATTATTAAAAACCGAGAGGAATTGGAAATAGAACAGAAACAGTTTGCATTACATATCTCATAAACTAAGCTAGATAAGGCACTTAAGTTAGTTATTGAGGAAAAATGAAGATCTTTCATCTCTAAAAAGCAAATCCTTGCTCTAATGACATCTGCTTGGCCGTCAGTCCCTGATGATGCGTCCAAAGAATGATGTCTCCCTCACTCAACAAATTAAATAAACTCTGCCTCTGGGACAATTTGCATGTCAAGACAGTCCTCTCATTGATCAGGGCAGCTACTCACTGCTTTGCAAACCAGTTTTCTCCTGAAACCTACACAAACAACGGGAACAAGCTCCATTCGCTAGGACATGGGAGCTACAATGATTAATAGCCAACTTTCAATGTCTTAATGACCTAATTTAGATACCATAGCTCACCAATCAGTCTCCACCTCTGTGAGCTTCTGTATTGTTCTTTCAAATAGGCAGATTAGCATTTTCCTCAGTACAACACTGTTTCCTTGACCCATGCCCATTTTGTGTTATGAACTATGAATTAGGGAAAGAGACACAGACCGTATGTCACAAGTGGCTAGAATAAATTACAATTATTAACACCTGCCTCTGGCCAGGTCATCAGCAGTGGGGATCAAACATGGGACCTATGGCTCTTAATGCATAAACTAGCACTGCCTGAGCTAAAAGAGTTCTCTATTGACCAAATTTGTAGTAGGCTCATCAATCTCTTCTTGGCCTAACCAAAAGAAGAAGGGGCCAGAGCACCACAACAAGCAGACATGACTTACACTTCTATATCTCTTGTCAGTTAGATTATTAGAAGAACAGTGTCAAGGCTGATAAATCAAATATCATGTGGATACATGGTGTAACCCGTCTGTGCCCAGGGTAGCCCACTGATAATGCCAGGGTCAGGGCAGGCTGCAAAAGGAGAGCAAATTCTCCCAGCACTGGTGGGTGACACTGCAGTCAGACTTCCCAACCAGCCACAAACAGTGCTTCTGATTCCCCCACACTGGTTATCAAGAAGCCACTGTGCAAATACACACAGCCCCCTTTACTGCATTTCAGTCTCTAGCTCCCAAACTGACACTAGGTCCAGTAAAGAGACCAGTTGTTTAAACTCTATGCTCTTTACTAAAAGATTCCCTCTGATCCCAAAGGATCAGCCACAGTACCAGTTCACTATAAGTTTGGATCTTACCCAAAATACCACGCTGCCAGCCAATCCTTTAGTAACTAAAACTTAAGGTTTATTAATAAAAGAAAAAACAAACAATAAGAGAAGTGTTAAAGGCTTAAAGCAATCAGATCATACAAATGATTTAAAAGTCCATATACATCAGGTTTCTAGAACAATTGTGGAGTTGTATAGTTCCTCTGGTATACATCCAGTACCTGGATGGGTCTAAGTCCTTCAGTTCAGTTGCAAAGTGTGTTGATCCAGAGGTGTGTCCGCAGCTGGACAGGAACAAGACGAAGACAAAGACAGAGACAGAGACAAAGACCAAATGGTTTTTGTGGTTTGATCTTATATACCCTCTGTTTCTGGCCATGTGGCTTGTGGAACTTTATAGGAACCAAAATGGAGTCCATAGTCACATGGGCCAATCCTGGTAACTCTTCAGGTATGCCTTTAGTTTCTTCCTAGGCCTTTGGCTTCTGTAAAGGTCTTGATGGGCCATTAAGCGGGCTATTGTCCTGTGGCCTCTCTGTCTGGGGTGTGTCTTTTACAGCACAGTTTGAAATACAGAATATCAAAGATCTCCATAACTTTCCTCACACATATCACACATGAACACAAATGTTATCATCTTATTCAGCATATTATAACCTTTCTAACAGTACCTGACATGGCGTGTCTTACATGAATTGCTATGATTTTGACACATTAATGTCAAATAACACAAATGCCCCCCCCTCCTAATGCAGTCCGCATGACACATGGTACCTTTTTTGGTTCAGTTTTCACCAAAAAGGTTAGTAGCAATTCGATGTCTGTCTCAACATAGAGAATGTCAGTCAAAATGAGGTAGGACATAAGGCCACAATAGTGAAAGAACAAGATAAAAATTACTTAGACAAGTTAGATGTCTTCAAGTCACCAGAGCCTGATGAAATACATCCTAGAGTATTCAAGAAGCTGACTGAGGAGATATCTGAGCCATTAGTGATTATCTTTGAAATGTCATGGAAGACGGTACACATTCCAGAGGACTAGAAAAGGCAAATATTGTGCCAATCTATAAAAAATGGAATAAGGACAACCTGGGGAATTACAGACCAGTCAGCTTAACTTCAGTACCCAGAAAGATAATGAATCAAATAATTAAGCAAGCAATTTGCAAGCATCTAGCATCTTAAGGTGATAAGTAACATTCAGCATGGATTTGTCAAAAACAAATCTTGTCAAACCAACCTAATAGCTTCTTTTGATAGTGTAACAAGCCTTGTGGAAGGGGGGAAGTGGTAGATGTGGTACGAGTATATCTTCACTTTAGTAAAGCTTTTGATACTGTCTCGCAGGACCTTCTCATAAACAAACTAGGAAAATGCAACCTAGATGGAACTGCTATAAACTGGGTGCATAAATTGTTGGAAAACTGTTCCCAGAGAGTAGTTCTCAGTGGTTCACAGTCAAGTTGGAAGGACATATCAAGTGGGGTTCTGCAGGGATCAGTTCTGCATCTGGTTCTGCTCAATATCCTCATCAATGATTTAGATAATGGCATAGAGAGTACACTTATAATGTCTGCAGACAATACCAAGCTGGGAGGGGTTACAAATGCTTTGGAGGATAGGATTAAAATTAAAATTATCTGGACAAACTGGAGAAATGGTTGAAGTAAATAGGATGAAATTTAATCTGGACAAATGCAAAGCATTCCACTTAGGAAGGAACAATCAGTTGCACACACACAAAATGGGGGAATGTCTCCCTAGAAAAGAGTACTGCACAAAGTATCTGGGGATCATAGTGGATCACAAGCTAAATAGGAGTCAACAGTGTAATGCTGTTGCAAAAAAACCCAAGCATTATTCTGGGATGTATTAGCAAGACATAAGAAGTAATTCTTCTCCTCTACTCCATGCTGATTAGGCCTCAACTGAAGTCTTGTGTCCAGTTCTGGGTGGCGCACTTCAGGAAAGATGTGGACAAATTGCAGAAAGTCCAGAGAAGAGCAACAAATATTATTAAATATATAGAAAACATGACCTATGAAGGAAGATTGAAAAAATTGGGTTTGTTTAGTCTGGAGAAGACTGAGAGGGGAACATAACAGTTTCAAGTACATAAAAGGTTGTTACAAGGAGGAGGGAGAAAAATTGTTCTCTTTAACCTCTGGAGATGGGACAAGAAGCAATGGACTTAAATTGCAGCAAAGGCGGTATAGATTGCACATTATGAAAAACTTCCTAAATGTCAGGGTAGCTAAGCACTAAAATAAATTGCCTAGAGAGATTGTGGAATCTCTGACACTGGAGATTTTTAAGAGCAGGCTAGACAAGCAACTGTCAGGGATGCTCTAGACAATACTTAGTCCTGCTTGAGTGCAGGGGACTGGACTAGAAGAACTCTTGAAGTCTCTTCCACTGCTAAGATTCTATGATTCTATACTTTGCTTTCCACCAGTCCCACCCCATCCCTTGAGCAAGACTCTAGTTTGCCACTAGCAGTAGAACTAGAAAGGTAGGCAGATTCTGAATCTCCTTTTGGAGGTGGGACTGCATCCATGACCTGAGACCCTCTCTGGGGTCCCACAAATTGCAAAGCTGGATAAGGCCAGCAGATACGGGTATGGATTTACAGTTCCATGTACTACAGCAGAGATCTCCTTCCCCTACTCAATAGCCACAAGGGTGATAGGTATTAGGGGCATATTCTATTTTCACTCTTCCTTCTAATTTCCCTCTGCCACTGCAATTTTGTAAATTGTATTTATTTTATCCTTGAGACAGGGTGCTAGGCAAAAGAAAGCTGAGCTAGCCCTCTGTCACTTGAGCCCAATTAAGAAAGGAGAATTGGAGCCAGCTGAGTAAGCCTGCACTTAGTGGGCCAATAGGGAGCAGCTGCCAGGCTCATTAGCCAGGGGCTATAAAAGGCTCACAGGAAGGCTGTGCAGGGGGAAAGATAGAAAGGGAGAAGACCCAGAGTAGGGTGAGCACCCCTGGGGGGGGCATCTCAGACTGTGAGGTCCGTGAGGCTGTTAAGATGGGCTGTTTATAAAATTAAGGTAGTGGGCAAGCAACCTGTAAATAAATCTGACTGGTGGGAGCATGAAGCCAAGATCTCTGTGTGTTTGTGGGCGTGGAGGACCTGAGCAAGAGGGGTGCCCTGCTTGAACCCATTACAATCCTACTTAGCCATGGATCTGTCATTTACTTCATTCTTCCTCCCATCCTCTAACACCTTCATGCTTGTTTCTCTGAAATAATTGTACATTCAAACAGAGACTTTCCCTATATGAATGAAGCACTGAAGCTATAGAAAGCCACACATATAAAAAACACTTGTGTTCCCTCTCACTCAAAGAGGCCTCCATGAGCTCCACATGAGAATAGCAGGTGAAGCAAGATGTGCCCTGGGATTGTTTTAAAGAGTACCAGGTGGGACCCATTCACCAAAGTCTTAATTTTGTTTCAGTAACTGCTTTCTTTCAGCTAGCGGGCTTCAATGAAATTTTTTGAGTCAGGTCATAAATTAGCTGCATATAAACCATACATACCAGGTATGATCTGGAATACTTTTTCCACAGAAATATTCTACATTACTGTACATTTACCCAATTCTCAGTGGGCAGTGCTCCATTTTCAGGCCCATTCCAAGAGAAGAATAATGTCAATATGGAAAACTGAACTGAAGTTAGTAGTTAAAGTTGGATTATAATCTTTTAACTATCACTTTAGAGTTAGCTATGCAGCTCTTATATTTTATTTCCACTTGCCAGATCAACACCCCAGAGTCTCTCTGCCATTTTTTAAATTCCCAGTTACATACTCAACTGTTGATTTGCAAAGCAAAAGCAATGCGTGATTTTGGTTTTAAGAGGCAATTTGCCTTTGGGATAGATTTTTGAAAGACATATTAGCCTTCTGTTTAAGTACTAATAGCCCTAAGTTTTCAAGTTCTGCTTGGGTCAGGGAGTTTAAGACTTCAGCATGAGCCATATTGCTTTTTAAAGTGCATGAATAAAGCATACAGCTAACGGGAATGTGAAAGCACAGTTTGGAGTTATGGGCTGGCAGCATACAATTTAAAGTGCCAAAGGAAAATAATTGTGAGGAAAAGAATACCTTTTTCCATGCACAAAAGGTGTAAAATTAACAATGAAACAGTAAATTGAGTGTCCCTACTTTTACTGCTTACTAACTTTTCTTTGTTGTTCTTTTCATGGGGAAGGTTAACAGCTCAACCTAATACCTCATGCAGAAGGGACTTTATAGCCCCTTTCCTTTGGTTAAGGTCTAATGGGCCATCAGAGACTTGCTAGCTGAATGACTGCGTATACTAGAGGAAGCTGCTCAGCTGGGACTGGAAACTAACGTTAGACCTGAAGAAAAAGTGGTGTTGCTGACTTGTCTTTCCACCTGCAAAAACAGAGCTTGCAGGGACAGTAGCCATGGATCCTTCTTTACAATAAATCTTTTGCCCTAAAATTTTCCACCATTGCTATCATTGGTGCAGCTTCACTGGTGGTAGCAATGTTGAGGGCAATGCTGTAAACAAAATTCCATTGGTCGCCAACATTTTACCATCCTCATGTGTTCTGAGGAGGATTAGACACAGGGGTGAAATTCTGGCCCCACTGAAGTCAGTGGAGCCACAATTCACTCATAGTGGTGAAAAGAACTTTGCCTACACTAGCATTCCCATTGCTTCTCCCACCAGGGGGACAGAGTTCCCCATGAATGCGGGGAGGGGTGGGCAGTGGAATAGTTGGGAGAGAGAGAGGAGCTACTGAGCCTTTTGGGAGTCAGCCAGCTTCAGGCTGGGAAAGACCATCCTGATAGTTCCTACAGCCTTTCCTACATCAAATCATCAGCGGATGGTCACCTGTGTGCTGATGGCCCTCTGCCCTTCACCCAAGTGCTGGTGCCCTGTCCCTTTCCTAGCCCAACCCTACTCGGGTGACTGGTGCACATGCTCCTGTTCCTCCCCAGAGCCAGGTGTCTCTTCAGGGATAGTCAGTGACTGGAAGGCAGGACTGCTAGGCCAGAGAATCCTACATGCAAATATTCTCCCTACCTTTCATAACCCGGTCACAATCTCACCTCCATGAGATATTGGGGGGTGGAAACAAAGTTCTGCCTCCCCCCATTTCCATTGCAAGGACACTAGCACCTCCAACCATATCCCACCCCAGTTCTGCTGTCCCTGGTTACCAAGAAGGAGTTGTAAGTCTAGTGTAGGCACAGCTATAAAGATTCAGACAAAGTCTCACAAGAAGTGGAATGGGATTCATAGGTTTCATACAGTCATAGGTTTTAAGGCAAGAAGGGACTATAATGAATGGTGTTATAGTAACCAACTCTATTGTTTTTTAAAGGACTTTCCTGGTTTCCTGCTGTTTCTAGCAGAACCTCATTTTGGCCCCCTTTTCTTCTACGCACACCGTCTCTCTTCTTCATCAATGGTTTTCAGTATATCGAGGACTCATATGAGATTCCAGAAACACTGGGGTCTGGTGAATGCTGCAGAACAATTTTCTGCTAATTTTCTCTGAATCTGTGACCTTTTTGATGTGTGAATATTTGTGTGAACATATTTTTGTTTGCATAAAAGTTCTTCGAAGGCCAAAGACCCACAAATACATCTTTATGCTACTATTCATGCAGAAGTACGTGTGCAGCCATCCTGAAAGGTCTCTGTGAGTTTGTGGAGTAGAAGAGATGTTCAGAGATTTTGGGAGAGGAGCAAGAGAGAGACATGTTAGCAATAAATAAATAAATAAAGGACCAAATGGTGAGATGGGTCTCGCATGGAAGAGCACATAACGTGGGAGCAGAAGGGAAACATGCAAGGAGTCTAACTACTTAGCCTTCTGTGTCCCATGTAAGGGCATGTTATACTTGAAGTCCTTGTATTCAGGAAGATGCAGGAGGTACAACCTCATTGCAAACCTCCTTCTCCTGTCTCCCCCACCGCCTCCCTCGCTAATGGACTAAGGGCTAATGCAATCCTTGGATGTATAAATAAGAAAGTAGTGAGTAGGAGGAGGGAGGTGCTTTTACCTCTGCATTCAGCATTGGTGAGATCAATACTGCATCTTGTTCTTGTGTCCACATTTTTAAAAAGATGAAGAAAAATTGAAAATGTCTGCTCACAATCGGAAACATCCTAGAATCATAGGGTTGAAAGGGACCTCAGAAGGTCATCTAGTCCAACCACCTGATCAGAGCAGGACCAACCCGAACTAAGCATCTCAGACTATTGAATCTCATCTATCTCTCTATGATATTTATATAGCTACCATTCCTATGGTACCTAAGCCCCTTGCAAGCTTTATTGTATTTATCCTCACAATACCCCTAGAAGGTAAGCAAGTACTAGTATCTCCATTTTACAGATGGAGTGAGGGGACTAAATACCTTTAGGAATCTGGCCCTGAGTGATTTATCCAGCATCACGCAGGCAGTCTGTGGTGGAGCAGAAAATTGAACCTGTTTCTCTTATATCCCAGACCAATGCCCAAACCACTGGGCCATCTTTCCTCTCTCTGGATTAGGGAACGTAACTGCTCTCTTTATGGCAGGCTCTGATCTATGGTCTGTGTGGGGACTGAGGGACAAGGCCAAGATAAGTGTTACTCACTATGGTATGGGCAGGTACTAAGGATGACCTTCAGTAATCAGGAATTCCACCTGTAGAGAACTCTATTCAGTACTGCACAAGCCACAAGAAATCAGCTGATTCACAGGAAGATTTGGACATTTAAATAACGATAAGGAAGAATACCATCCCCAGTTACAGTAGTAAGGCTAAAAATGTGCAAGGGATATCAACTTTCATGCATCAGACATAAACCAACTATAGACTGCCCAGAGTTAGAAAAAAAAATTCTTCCATGCGTATGTTATTACATAATTGTCAATTATGGAAGATTTAAACCTTCCTCTAAAGCATCTGGTATTGGTCATTTTCAGAGACAGGAAACTAAACTAATTGAATCATTCATCTGATCCATAATGGCAGTTCCTACATTTCTGTATTCTTATGTTCCTAGTGATTTAGCACTTGATTTCAGAGATGTTCAGCACACAGCTTCCACTGATTTCAGTTTGAACATTTTGACATAAGCAACGTGCTCCCTACTACCAGTCCCTTGCATTGTGATGAGAACCTTGTCTGTTTTACACCATATTTTTGGAATGCAGTTCCCATTGACTATGGTAGATTATAGGACCATGTCGGACAAAAGCCTCATGTAGTTTAATCCTGCTGAAATTAGTGGAAGAGTTTAAATGTCAGTTTAAGCCATCTTCCACCATATGTGCTAATGCACTGACGTGAAAGGACACATAGGATTAAGATGAAATTGTAACACTAGTCAGAATTTACCATTTTGGCTTCTTTCTTTGTACAGCATACTAATTATAAGGAATTTAGATACCATTTATTATCTAAGGGCCTGGCTTTGCTTTCACTTTTTCTGAATTTCTTACAGTGCAAATCCATTGACTACAGTGGATTTATCCAAAATTACATCAGAGTAAGTGAGACTGGAATAAGAGTTAAGTAATTTGTATCAACCATGCAACACATGGGACAGGTTCTGCTCCCTGCTCCAGCTGCTCTGTGATACTCTGGCTTTGTGTTGTGACAACACAAAGTAACCAGAAAAAAGGCTTCCAGAGGGTTCTCCTACAAAGGTGAATGGTCAATTGGTGAAAAACTCCTACACTGCTCTTGTCCTGGCCCCTGCTGTAGGAAATGAGGTTGTGGAAAATGGGGAATGGCCAGAGAGCTGCCATAATCCTGTGGTAACCCTGACTGCTGAAATGACTTCTTGGAGTCCTAGGCAGCACTCACCAGCCATGCCCAGGCATAAGGGACTTCAAGGTTGCCTTTTGTCCCTTACAACTCAAGTCTGCATTTGTGTGCAGTTTCTCTACACCAGGGAATCTGGCTTGCTGATTGCACAGATAACTGCTATATTTCATACACAGCTCTGCGTTTCTCATTCACTGTATGCCTTCTACCACTTGAGCCAGTGAGAGTAGAGTACATGTCTATGTCAATAAATAAAACACTCTCCTTGCATTTATGTATATAGATATAAATTGAGAAAATAAATTATGGCGTGTGGCTTGAAGGTTTTGTCAAAATTAGTTTGGGTTGGGTGCATTACTCACAAGTGAGCAGTGCAGGTCATCCTAAATGAGTGCCAATAAACTTTGATGCCTCATTGCACCATCATTCATTTTATACCTTCCAAATCAGCTACAGAAAAATGGCTTGAGACATATTTTACAGAATTTTAATGGTACTCTTTTCCATATCTTTCCACAACTAGAAAGCTAGGCTGCCTTACTTAGTATGCACCGCATTGTGCAATCTCCATCTATTGCTCTATTGCTGACAGAAGTAGTACCACTGAAGTCAGTCATACCACTCCTATAAGTGTAGTGGTGCAGACCTTGGAAACAGAGAAAAATATAAACTAAAACATATCAGAACTCTCCGTAGCCTACGAAAAGTACCTTTTTCCACATCTCATAATGCTGTGAGTCTAGGAGCCAATATCCCTTTAGAAAGCTGGGAACTTCCCCTGTCGAATGTTATAAAGCTTCTATTTCTAAGTATGATGACTCACAATATATCTAACCTTAATCCTGTCTCTGAACACTGCCCATCATAGTCTTCAGAAAAGGGTAATTTCTTCTTTTGGAGTGGGAGATAGAGTTCTGTATTTGAGCACAAGGAAGAATACTTTTTTTGGAGAGGCTTTCTCTCCCCACTCAAATGGCAGATATTTGAGCTCCTCAACAATATGGAAATTATGAAGTAGTTTCTGAGTAGATGGACTAGTGGAGAAAGTGTAGATGGGGTAGTCAAATGTGCATGAATGAAGCAATTTATTACTAGTCTGCGTTTTATCACATGGGTCTCTCCTCCACAACTACTCCAACCCTGCATGCAAATACACCACACAGTGGTTGCAAAAATCAAAATTCACCATCAGTTACAACATTGTGATATCTGAATTATTACAATATTTCAGCATGTATCTATATTTAGTACTGCAGCATCTCAGATACAGTGGAGTGATATCCCTTGGTAGTTATTGCCTATTGACACACCATGTGTTTGTGTGTACATACGAATGAATGCATGTTTGGAGTTAGGATGTGTATGACTATTATTTTTAACATACGGCCTGAAAGAAGAATTAACCTGGCAGACAAAAGATGTGCTGGGTTTTCCAGATTTTTCATTCATAGATACACAGATGTTTCTCTCAGCAGCAGAGAAAAGTGTCCACATTCTTCCTCTATAAACAATGAATTATCATTTTAAGCAAGATATGAACAGACTCATGATTTACATGCTTCTTCTAAGTGTTCTTAAAATAGTTGTAAGGCTTTTAAAAATTAGTTGCACTGGTTTACCTGATTTCCCTGTGGAGCTTCTTTGCAGGGTTCAGGCAGAGCTTGATACAGCTCTGGTTATCTTGCAGGAAGAATTATTTCTGTCAGTGCAAAGCACAGAATGAGAAGGGGAACGAATATGAGCTAAAATTATATATGGGTACCACATAGTGGGTGCCCAGAGAGAGTGACACACAGGCTGGCTTTTAAATGCTGTGCACAAAATGATGTTTTTGCACACAAGATTCAGCTACTTTATTGTAGCAATGAAAATCAAGCCCACTGGGCAATAGGAGTCAGATAGAAAGATATAGCCCAATTGCAAAGTTCAGATTCTTACTTCACCCAATTTCAGGGGTTTTTGAATACAGGACTAGGGAGTGGAACTGTCTTGCTGGCTGCATTGGGGGGGCATTTATTACGTTGTTCAACATCAATATGTCAAAATCATAATGATTCATGTGAGATATGCCATGTCAAGTACCATTAAAAGACTATGTAACCCGTCCGTGCCCAGGGTAGCCCACTGATAATGCCAGGGTCAGGGCAGGCTGCAAAAGGAGAGCAAATTCTCCCAGCACTGGTGGGTGACACTGCAGTCAGACTTCCCAACCAGCCACAAACAGTGCTTCTGATTCCCCCACACTGGTTATCAAGAAGCCACTGAGCAAATACACACAGCCCCCTTTACTGCATTTCAGTCTCCGGCTCCCAAACTGACACTAGGTCCAGTAAAGAGACCAGTTGCTTTAACTCTATGCTCTTTACTAAAAGATTCCCTCTGATCCCAAAGGATCAGCCACAGTACCAGTTCACTATAAGTCTGGATCTTACCCACAATACCACGCTGCCAGCCAATCCTTTAGTAACTAAAACTAAAGGTTTATTAATAAAAGAAAAACAAACAATAAGAGAAGTGTTAAAGGCTTAAAGCAATCAGATACATACAGATGATTTAAAAGTCCATATACATCAGGTTTCTAGAACAATTGTGGAGTTGCAGGCTTGTATAGTTCCTCTGGTATACATCCAGTACCTGGATGGGTCAAAGTCCTTCAGTTCAGTTGCAAAGTGTGTTAATCCAGAGGTGTGTCCGCAGCTGGCCAGGAACAAGGACACAAGGCAAAGACGAAGACGAAGACAAAATGGTTTCTGTGGTTTGATCTTATATACCCTCTGTTACTGGCCATGTGGCTTGTGGAACTTTACTGGAACCAAAATGAAGTCCATAGTCACATGGGCCAATCCTGGTAACTCTTCAGGTATGCCTTTAGTTTCTTCCCGGGCCTCTGGCTTCTGATAAGGCCTTGAATGGGCTATTAAGCAAGCTATTGTCCTGCCGCCTCTCTGTCTGGGGTGTGTCTTCCACAGCACAGTTTGAAATACAGGGATATCAAAGATCTCCATAACTTTCCTTACACATATTACACATGAACCCAAATATTATCATCTTATTCAGCATATCATAACCTTTCTAACAGTACCTGACATGGTATGTCTTACATGAATCACTACGATTTTGACATATTAATGTTACATAACACCAATGCCCCCCCCTCCTAATGCAGCCCGCGTGACAGACTATAATGTGCTAAGTAAGATGATGATGTTTATGTTCATGTGCTACATGTGTAATGGAAGTTATGGATACATTTGATATACCTGTATTTCAAATTGTGCTGTGTCTGAGCGACACCCCAGACAGGATGGCTGCAGCACTAGCCTGCTTAATGGCCCATTAATTCACAGGTACAATGGGCCCAGGGGGAGAAGCCAGGGATATACCTGATGAGTCACCAGGACTTACTCATGTGACTCTGGACTCCATCTTATTCCTGTAAATTCCACAAGCAGCATGGCAACAGCCAAAGGACATAAAAGGCAGCTGACTGACATCCATTTTGTCTTCAGTCGTCTTCAGTCTACCTCTGAATAAACGCATCTACAACTGAACTGAAGCTGTGAATTGAAGGACTGAGACCCATCCAGGTACTGGATGTATACCAGAGGGACTATACAAGCCTCAAACTCCACAATTCTACTAGAAACCTGATCTATGTGGACTTTCAAATCATGTGTATGTATCTGATTGATTTAATCCTTTAACATTTCTCTTATAGTTTTTCTTTCTTTTTATAATAAACTTTTAGTTTTAGTTACTAAAGGATTGGCTGGCAGCATGGTATTTTGGATAAGATCCAAACATATACTGATCTGGTACTGTGGCTGACCCTTTGGGGTCAGGAGAAACCTGACTATTCTAAATAACTGGTCTCTTTACTGGACCTAGTGGTCAATTAGGAGCCAGAGTCTGGAATGCAGTAAAGGGGGCTGAATATATTTTTATTTTAGTTTCTTGATAACAAGTGTGGGGAATCAGAAGCACTGTTTGTGGCTGGTTGGGAAGTCTGACTTTAGTATCACCCACCAGTGCTGGGAGAATCTGCTCTCCTTTTACAGCCTGCCCTGACCTTGGCATTTTCAGGTGGCTACCCTCGGCATGGACGGGTCACAGGAACCACCTGCAATTCAAACCTAAATCCAAAAAGCTTTAGGGATATATATTGTTCATTGTTCCTCACCGTTCACAGCTCTGAAGAACAGTCTGTCACAGATGTAAGTTTAAATACTGGGTAGGGTGCTTATTAGGCAATATTTTTCCTTAAAACCATAAATATATTTTATAGGTTGTTTGTCAAACAGCATAATGAAATAACCATACTTAATTGCCTGACACATGGCTTGGGGATTTCTCTCATAACAGTCTGCATATAAACTCATACAAAGCTTTTCTTCTGGAAAGAAGTAGCCAGTATTTGTTTTTATACTTTTTACTTCCTCTCTTTGATTTGTTTTCCAAACAAGCCTTCAACAACTTAGAAAACCTTATGCTTGGAAAGGGATTTGAGGCATTCCTCCCCCTCCTCCTGCTCCCCCCCCAAGGTAAGTCCTAGAAACACATCAGTCACTTGTGTCATTTTCTGGCAGGTCAAGTCACCAAAGGCATTTGGTAAACTTTAATTGTTGTCACAACTGTAAAGGTTACAGGGGCCTAGTGCACAGGCCACTACAGCACTGGAACCAGAGAGACAGAAAGAGAGAGAGAGAACGTATTTGCAAGAAAACCTTCTAGAAAAGGAACATCTTGCTGCGATTTCAGACAAGATGAAATAATGTGGCCTGGTCTACACTTACCTTCAAATTCGACAGCAGTTGAAAGGAGTTACCCAAGCTACTCTGTATAGCTTGCTTAACTCTCGTGAACTTCATAACTCCTCTTCTACATGAGGTGACAAAGAGTTAAAAAACTTTTTAGTTCATCTATTTTCCAGTTCTCAGATGGGCGGGGGGCTTGGAGGAGAGAGGGAGAGAGTGTATTTTTTTATCTTATCTACTTTCACTAATTTATGACTCTGTGTCAGTTTTACAACTTGAAATGGGACTTTCTATTCCTTGCTTAAGACAGTGGGTTTTCTAAAGGGATTAATTCTTAAAACACACACTTACAAGCGCACATTTATACAACTTAGGTTTGACTTATTGAGGAATCCGCACCGTTTCAATTTCAGCTCATAATACTGACGAGGTGAATGAATGCGATAACCGAACGCTTATTTAGCCGGAGGGGGGTGGAAAGGTACAGACACACATAGGGTGTTAGTCCCCTGCTATTGCAGCTCTACTGAGCAACGGAGCTGCAGGGGCTCATGTTTGGAGGGAGAAGGAATTGTCCTTTCAATCCACACACTCCACCTGCGCGAACAGGTTCTTAAAATTTAAAAAATGTAGCGAACTGGTAGTTAGCGCCCTCCCGTCGCGCTCTGCGGGGCGCTGGTGGGGTTTCGAATTTGACAGGGGATAGCGAGTTTCACAGCGGAGATTCTCCGCTGCGATGCCGAGTCTCCCGCTCCGCCGCCGAAATTGACAAGGCACAGTCAATTTCACGATGGAGAGTGTGCCCTGCTCCGCAGCCAAAATTGACAAGGCAGAGTCAATTTCACGGCGGAGAGTACTCTGAAGTTCAGAATAGGTTCTTAAATTTCACCTGCCTTTATAGAACTGGTCATTGGAAATTTGGGATATCATCACTGGCTGGAACCTGTCTTAGTCCAAGACCTGGTCAACTGTTCATAAATCTATCATTTATTTATACAATAACACACATTCTATATCCAATCTAAATCCACTATTTATTGGGGGATTTTACCTTACCACAAATTATCTTCTCTTATTCTTTTACAAATTCTTAATACACAAATAAAACTTAAAAAACAACTGATTACAATAACACAAGTACACAAAACAGTTAGAATTGTTGCTAGTTTTACATTCACATTTACTACTCACCACATATATGAATGAACTCAGCTGCAGCAAAAAAACCAAACATACCATGGCCAGGTTCTCCTTACTTTTATACTATATTTTCATCCAAATGGAACTTCTATCATATTCATATCCAGGTTATCATTCACAGAACAAATCCCCACGGGTTATCAGCTCTGACACTGTACCCTATTATTTTGAGCGACGAGCCAGAGAGAGGCAAAATGGTTGATCAGACCCTTTGCATAGTGCTATTCTTGTGCACTCCCTTCTTGATTCGTGGCTCCCCAAAAAGCCTCGATCAGACGATCCCTTTTATATCTCTACTTCAGCCAATGCGTCTGCTAAGCCAATGAGAGACCCTTCCTTTACCATCTTATCAGCAGCCCCCTCCTCAAAACTTTACTGCTGACTTGCAAAGCTAATTTTGCAGCGACTGCAAAATTCCCATGTCTGGGTCTGGAACTGCTACATGTACAAGTTCCTGTTATCATGGGTTTACTTCTTCATCAAGGTCTTTTCTTTTTGCTGTCCCTGAGTCCCCCACACATGGATTTATAGCTTTTCTCAAGATGGACTCAGGGCACTGATTTTACAAGCATGTTTTTACCCTGTTACAAGACTACGCAGCATCTTCACTGTGCCATGCCACTTGAGGGGGTGGTTTTAACATATCGACTTCCAGATCGATTGAGCAGGTCTTCACTGACTGCTCAATCGATCCAGATAGATTGATCTGACGATGGCAAATTTGCCACCATAAGTGAAGACGTACCCTGAGTCTTTTTAATAATTTGTTCTGGAAGTATTTTTTACAGATCTTGGTTTCTAATTTGCCTTAAGAAACTGGAAGGTTTAAAACCATATGTGTTTTGAAGGATTGCAATTAGGTTCAGAAAGGTAAAATTGGCACCTTTTTTACTCCCCTGAATGTATGAATAGCACATTTCAGACAGCTGTTTATTCATCCAACCATATTTGAAAATCATTGACTCGAACAGATTTTTGAAACTATGCCTGTTATTTAATAAATCTAAACAGTTTATAAAAAGATCAGCAATTTTTTCCAGGTGTTCAAGGCATTTCAATTCATTAAAATACTAGGCTACTTTAGAACAGTAGTCCCTAAAATTTTCCAAAGTTCATAATCTATGTTATATTTCTTTGCAAAAACTGAAAAATATTCTAGTTAACATTAGTTTACAGGGTCTGCTACAGACATCAGAAGAGGAATTTCACTCCTTTGTGTAAGACCCAGGTGAGATCGTCCACGCTAGGAAATCTGTGTGTTAACTTTGCCCTGCATAGAGAGAGTGCAAGCAATGCAACTATACAGGCAGTCCTCCACACCTTTTCTTTCATGGAGGAGACTCCAAATAAGATTACACAGATGGTAGTACTGGGAATGGGCCACTTTAATCTGCATTCACAGAAACACAAGAGCTAGGAACTGCCACATGTGAGGTAAGAAGAGAGAGAAGCTGCTGTATCAGCTTAGTGGCCATAGATAGCCACACAAAATTGAAAGCAGACTTCTTTTAAAAAACAAGGCCTATAGAGGTTGCAAGAGAATGGAGTTCATAATCTAATAGGTCATTTTCATCCAGTCTATGATTTGATGAAACTACAGCTGAATATAAAGCATTTCATATTATACACTTAAACTTTTTTATTATTAAAAAATGTGGGGACATTTATAGTGAATGGGAATGAGGAGTTTGCTGCTAAATGCTAAACATTGCCAAGATTTGTTCTTGGGTGCTTACTTTTTCCCCTTATGTAAATGTTTAGGCATGGGAAGGGAGAAATATGATTATTATTTATCATTAGTATAACTATAGGTCCTCTGAGCCATAGTCATGGACCAGGACCCCATTGTGATTGTGCTCGTGCTGTACAATCACAGAATAAAAATATAACCCCTGTCTCAAAGAGCTTACAATCTCTTACAACAAGGCAAGAGGTAGATACAGACTGATGAGAGAGTACAAGGAAACACTGAGATAATACTGGTCAGCAACCTAGCCACAGTCAAGTATTTTGTAAGCATTTCCCTAGCATTAGAGTCCATGGCTAGTGTGGAAAACAACAGTGTCATCCACAGCAAATTTTTAAATTTCCACCAACTTAAATTTAAGTTTCCACCATTTCCCTTGGAGGTTGTTTCATCTCATTTCTCCTGCAGCCCAACACCATTAATCTCAAAGAGAGCTGGACTGAGACCCAAATTATTCCTTGCACCACCAGAAAGGCTTTTTAACACCTTGTATCCTGTACAAATATGCCAAATAAAATTAAAATGTTATATTCTTCAATTAAACTGCTAAACCAGATATTTCTTGTGGCCTACAATAATCTGAAGCAAGTACTTTATTTGATACACAGTTCAATTTCTCAATATGAATTTTTTTTTCTTTATAGCTCTTTATTGACTGAATTTACTTAAATTTATTATGGTAGTTTGTAGATGCCCCATCGAAGATTAGGACCCGATTGTGCAAGATGCTTTGCAAATACAAAGTAAGAGACAATCCCCAGATATCCTGAGACCCAATCCTTGGATCTTCACCATAAGATCATCCTTTGTTGTCATGAAGGTTTTTTAGTTCTAGGTGGAGTTAGGTTTAAAAGTTTCAGTTATGTTCATTCACAACATGGTCTCTGATGCAGGTTAATAAAACATTCTTTAGATGTGCCCATCACTCATTGCAACCAGGGAGCCCTATATGGTACCCAATATGGGGGGAAACCAGTCATTATGTTTTATTTTATATACTGTGCTAGAGTAGCATATTCTGAGATGCAAATTTAGGTTCCTCGTCACTGGATCGATTGTAACAGCACTCCTTGATTCTCCTCTTCCTGACTTAAAAAAAAGTTAGTAAGATTATTAATGATTGATAATATTTACACATTATGCAAAAGCACCGACACATAAATACAATGCACACAGTACAAATGATATGCTTTGTGTATAGTCTACATACAGCTTCCAATGGCCTCAGAGGGCTGACATTGGATATAAGGTGATACTTTTTTTCATTTGCCTATAAGTAGCAACAAATTTCATTTGGTATAGATGCAGGTATCACTAACTTGTCCTCAAACATAAATGAGTCCCCAAGTTCACATCAAACATATGAGAAATATATAACACTGCAGGAACTAACCCACTATATTATTTTAAAAGTACTCTATAAATTAGTGCTTCTCTGAAGCAGTTCCTGGTTTTTTAAGTAAAATATGGCTTTGTGAGTCACAGCTCTCTCCCTCTCTCCTAAATGTCCCCACTTTGTTGGCTCAGCTTACTTGAAGGAACTTAGTTTGATACTGTCTAAAAATCGACAGCCCCACCATTACTGTCAAAAAGGAGACCTTTGAATCAGTAGTTACATGTTTTCATTAGCCGGTAGAGATAAAGATAAAGTAAAAACATATCTGCTCTGCAGTCATGACCTCTTTCTAAGACTTTCATTCAGCATAGATCTGGGTTTAGCAATGACAATAGTTCAGATGGCTGCTAGCTCACAGAGATCTATATTTGAAGTTCTCCAAAGTAACTTTATTACTCCTGCTTTATTACTCCCGACCCAATCCTGATTTAGATTTTTCAAACAAGATGTAACATTTCTTGAGGGTCACCAGGAAAAAAAATAACTTTTAAATCTGAGCTCATCAAAGATTATGCACTCCACATTGATTTAACCTGAGAATCGTTTTTCAAAGTTTGTTCTGAATTCTTTTGGGTTATGTTCATCATATGATATATCACTTGGGAGCTTTAAACTTGAGACAGAACTACTGAGTTTTTCAATAGAAAAATGTGAATAAACCAGAATGATCTCACAACATCAATCAATGTAAATTTATAGCTTTGTCCAATAGTGGTACCACTAAAACTGTTAAAAGCTGCTGGCTCTTTTCCTGAGCCAACTCATCTGAAGCTTTAACTCCGTCATTCCAACAGCAAATATTATGTACATCCATCACTATTTATTGAATCTTTTAAAGAACTAATGCACTGAAATGTAATAGTAAACTCTGCCTAATGATAATGCAGTATTATAGAATAGATTTTTATAGATGACATTATGAAAATCTATTGTTAGTAACTAAATGATCATCTAACATTTACATGTCATTTCAAAGCCTGGTGTTAGTTTTATATATTCAGTACTGTATGTGCACACATTCACTAAGATTAATGAACTTAATATACAAAAATCAACCAAGATAGGAAAGTTTTAAACAAATAGAGGAAGTTATTATCAATAGTGTCATCTAATGATCCTGCTCAGAAAAAAAAAATGCAAATGATCAAGGCACAGGATTGTAAACCAAAATCTTTGAGTTCTAAACCCAGCTCAGAGACTGGCTACACTTATACCCAACATATAATTTACACCGGCATTTAGCATATGACTGAATTTGGCTGAGTAAGCCTAGCTGCTGTCAGGTTCCCCTCCTCAAATGATTCTAATTTTATTCTTCATTCATTGCCAGTAAATGCCAGATCCTCCCCCAATAGAGTAGCCTTGGTGTGCGACGGCGCTTCGGGTCGCGCCGGTTGCAGCGGCCCTTCCTGGGGCCTAGCCGCTGGGGGGGGGAAGGTCCTGGTACCAGGTCACGGGTGCCCCATGGAGTCCGAAGGGCATTCGGACGAAATGGTAGAGGTCGCTGGGGGTGGCAAAGGCGGTCTTCTCCTGGGAGCGGGCTTCTAAGGGGATTTGCCAATATCCTTTGGTGAGGTCTAAGGTGGAGAAGTATTGTGCTTCCCCGAGTCGGTCCAGTAACTCGTCGACGCGGGGCATCGGGTACGCATCGAATTTCGAGATGCTGTTGACCCGCCTGAAGTCGATGCAGAATCTTCTGGACCCGTCGGGTTTCGGGACGAGCACAATGGGGCTCCACCATTCACTCGTAGATGGTTCAATTACCCCCAGTTGTAACATCGTCTGGACCTCCTCTTCTACTGCGGCCTGTAAATGGCGCGGTGGGGAGCGGGTCCCAGTTCTTACGACTTCCCCCGGGGGTGTCTCGATGACATGGTGTACCTGGTCTGTCCTGCCCGGAACCGAGGTGAAGGTGGTGGGGAAGGACTCGATCAGGTGCCAGGCCTGTCGCCTCTGTCTCCCCGTTAGGGTCTCCCCGAGTTGAGGTTTTGCTTCCTCCTCTGGTTCGGGGAGTTCCGGGCCCAACTCGGGATCCGGTGGCCGGGGTTCGATCATCAACCCCTCGCGTTCCTTCCAGGGTTTCAATAGGTTAATATGATATATTTGTTTTCGTTTTTGGCGATCGGGCTGATAAACCTCGTAATTTACGGAGCCCACGGGCTGAAGGATCTCGTAAGGGCCCTGCCATTTTGCCAGTAGTTTGGACTCCCCGGAGGGGAGCAGGACTAGTACCCGGTCCCCGGCCTTAAAGGTGTGGGCCCGAGCCCCTTTGTTATAAGCCTGGGCCTGGTTTCCCTGTGCGGCCTGGAGATTCTCCTGGGCTAGGTTTCCCGCCCGGCGTAGGCGTTTGCGGAGTTGTAGCACATACTGCAGCAGGCCCTGGGTTGGGGAATGCTTCCACATTAGGTTGAGTATGCCGCGAGGTTGTCGGCCATACAACAACTCAAAAGGAGAAAACTGGGTCGAAGACTGGGGCACTTCACGGATGGCCAGGAGCAGGGGGGGAATCAACTGGTCCCATCGTCGGAGATCCTCGGCGGGGAACTTCCGCAACATGGTCTTGATGGTGCGGTTGAAGCGCTCTACTAGCCCATCCATCTGAGGGTGGTAGATGGACGTTTGAATCTTCTTGATGCCTAGAATGGTGCAGACCTCCCGGAGGAGGCGCAAGGTGAAGTTTGTCCCTTGGTCAGTTAACAGCTTGTGGGGCAGTCCGACCGGGAAAAGACTTTGACCAGCTCCCCGGCGACCGTCCGAGTGGTGGCGTTCCACAGGGGATGGCCTCGGGGAAGCGAGTGGCATAGTCTATTAACACAAGGAGTTATCGGTACCCAGTGGTGGTCGTCTCTAATGGGCCGACCAGGTCTACGGCTACCCGCTCAAACGGGGTCCCCACCAAGGGAAGAGGCACAAGGGGAGCCTGAGGTATTCCGGCTGGGGCCACCCGTTGGCAATTCGGGCACGAGGTACAGTATTCCCGGACTTCTCGGGGGACCCCGGGCCAATAAAACCTGGTGAGGACTCGGGCAAGGTTTTTGTCGACTCCCAGGTGTCCAGCCGCAGGTATGTCATGTGCTAGTTTCAGTACAGCACGGCGGTGGACTTTGGGGACGACGAGCTGTGCACTGGCCGCCTTCGTCTGGGGTTCCTTGTCCAGGCGGTAGATGCGGTCTCAGTGAAGTTAGAATCGGGGCCACTCTGGAGCTCGTCCGGGATTAGTGGGCATCCCATCGACTGCGGCCAGTTGTTCGTAGGCTTGGCGGAGGGATGGGTCCTCTCGTTGGTCACGGGGAAAGTCGGCGAGAGGACCTCCCGTGGGGGTGGAGTCTCCAGCGGGAGGTGGGGCCTCTTCACAACCCGGTGTGTTTGTCTCTTCGGGAGGTGCCATGTGGGAGTTCGCGGGGGGGTCCTCCTCCTCCTCCTCCTCCTCCCCTTCTTCCTCCCTGGGGTTTGTTGGAGCTCCGGGGTCGTCTCCTCCCGGGTCGTCGGCCTCCGGGTTCGAGTCGGTCTTGGTTCCTTGTAGGACCCCTGTGAACCGGGGCCAGTCCTGGCCGAGGATCACGGGGTAGGGCAACCAGGGAGCCAGAGCCACGGTGAGCGTCCGGGTCTCACCTCCAATGGTCAGGGAGACCGGCAGGGTTGGGTAGAACCGCAAATCGCCGTGGATACATTGGAGGCCCACCTGTCCCAAGGTCCGGTTGGCTTCGGGGACCAACCCTCGCAGGACCAGGGTCTGGCCGCAGCCTGAATCGACCAGGGCCTCCACGGTGCAGCCAGCTATGGTCAATGGGACTGTCACTGTGGGGCTGGTCCGGCGTCGGGCCCGTCCTTCCCCTGCGTACACCGCCCCGTATTTGCAGGTCCTGGTCAGGCAATGCGGGCGTACATGCCCCATCTGACCACAGGTGAAGCAGGGACCGATGGCTTGGGAAGCCTCCTGTGGCCGGGTCCTCCCGGCGTCGCCCCAGGGGGGCGATCCCCTTTTCGGGGGTTCGGCCCTCCTCCAGGGTCTCGGGGTTGGCTTCCCTGGCGCCCAGCTGCAGTTGGCCTCGGGACTGGGGTGGGCCCGGCCCTGGCGTCCTGGTGGGGGGGCGGTAGGCCCCGTTGGCACGGGTTGCCAGGCTGGGGGACCCACCGGGCCTATGGACTGCTCGGCCGCCAAGAAGTCCTCCATGAGGCGTACGGCTTCAGCTACCATGTCGGGGTGGTGTTGCAACACCCAGGTCCTGGATTGGGCTGGCAGGATGTGTAAAAACTGTTCCAGTACTACCTGCTCAGCCACTTCGGCGGCGGTCCACTGTTCGGGTCGAAGCCACCGCCAACCATCATCGCGTAACTCTTGGGCGATGGCCCGTGGCCATGCCCCGGGCGGGTACGTTTTCTCCCGGAATCTCCGGCGAAAGGTCTCCGGGCGAATATCCAGGACGTCGAGTATCGTGGCCTTCACGGTCAGGTAATCCCGGGCGTCCTCGTCGCTCAGGGCCTGATAGGTGGCCTGTGGTGCTCCCGTCAGGTACGGGGCCAAGATGGTCGCCCATTGAGCGGGGTCCCAGCGGGCCGCCGTTGCCACCCGCTCGAAAGTTACGAGGAATGCTTCTGGGTCGTCGCCAGGGCCCAGCTTTGTTGGAGTCAGGGGGAGTCGGGGCTCCATCTGGACGGGGTTTTGCAGCTCATCGGGCCCCTGTGTCATTATCCCGGGGCGGCCCCTCAATTGCTGCACGAACTGTCTTTGGAGTTCTTGCTGTTGCGCCCCGAGGTCCCTAATCAGATGTTGCTGTTGCGTTCCGAGGGTTTGTAGCAACTGTTGCTGTTGTTGCAGCTGCGCAGCCTGCTGCTGCTGTTGTGTCTCCGCCCACCACTTCATTAACTTCTCCGCCTCCATAGGCTCCCTTCTAGCCCCGGCAAAGGCCGGGGATTGTCACTCACGCGGGGACCCTTGTCACAGGGTGGGGTGCCCGCATTCTCCACCACGTGTACGACGGCGCTTCGGGTCGCGCCGGTTGCGGCGGCCCTTCCTGAGGCCTAGCCGCTGGGGGGGGGAGAAGGTCCTGGTACCTCCCCCAAACAAATGGGGAATTGGTCAACCACGGCCCCCCCGGCAGGGCGGGCGAGCAAGCAGTCTTTCGCCCCGGCCCCCAGGCAGG
>ML675629.1:57859571-58000836 GCA_007922155.1 Mesoclemmys tuberculata | reverse complement strand
CAGGGCCGGCAAACAAACAGTCTAGAGGCCCGGTCCCTGGGCAGCAGCGCCGGCAAACAAACAGTCTAGTGGCCTGCTCCCTGGGCAGCCGGGTAGGCTGAGACAGGCGTCTTCCAGCCGTCTGGCCGGCGGTTAGGAGTCTCTCTCTCTCTCAATCGCTGGGGCAAGTGCGGGTAGAGGAGGGGGGAGGGGGATGCAGGCCCACCCGTCTCCACTGCGTCCCAGCCCAGGGCCCTACCAGTGGCACAGTTAGTACCACTGGTGCGGCGGGGATCCGGCCGCAACACGCTGCGGGGCCTGTGCCCCTACTCGAGCCATTAGGTCTGGCTGCCCCTGGGCCACTTCCTCCCCGTACTCCCAGGAGCTGACCCCGGGCAGCCCGGGGGTGGGGTATGCGGTCCACGGCTGGCTCACCAGTCCATTGGCGTCCGTTGGCGGCAACGGGGTCAAGTCATCAGCGTCCGGCAGCTCCTCGAGATCCGGGGTTCGCCGGGGGGTCCGGCGTCTGGCAGCTCCTCGAGGTCGGCCCCAGCTTCAGGGGGGTCAGCGGCCGGCAGCTCCTGAAGGTCTAGCCCCGCCTCGGGCGGTGGGACCCACTGGGACTGACCGAGCCCCTCCGGCCAGGCTTGGGGTTCGGGGGGTGTCAGCCCCCTCTGGGGTCTCGACGGCCAGTCCTAATCGCCGGCACCCAGAGGCCCTATCCAGTCCCGGTCCCGGGGTTTATGCCGGGAGTGGCGGGGCTTCGGCCCGGGGTCGTAGCCGTTCCCTTCCCCAGCGGGAGCCCTGGGTGGCAGGTCTGCTTCCCACCGCTGCCTGCCTCCCACTGAGCCCAGGGGCCTGGTTTTTATACTTCCCCTTCCTGGGGAAGTCCCGCCTCTTGGCGCCTGGTTGGCCGTCCCCGGCGGTCCTATCCGGGCCAGCCTGAGGGGTTGACGGGTGGCCCGGCGCGCTGGACCAATCCCGGCCTGTTGCTGGGCAGTTTTACCTGGCCAGCTATCCCGCTGGTCTATTGGCTCTGGCCCTCCCTCGGCTCCCAATCCCGGGGCAGGCCGAGGTGCCCTCCTACACTTGTATACCCATCTTCCTTCCCTTCACCCTCACACATTTAAAAATATGTTGCTTAACAGCCTTCTTCCCCACCTTTATACAGGGACTGAACATAACATCGTCTGTGCCTTTTCACCAACCATCATATCAGCAGAATAATCAAAAAGTTAAATATAACTGCCACAAGATGGCAATTCATCTGGAGGACTCCTTGGCTTTCCCAGTCCTAATCTGTCCAACTGTAAGAGTACACCAGGTAAACACCAGGCATCAGCAAGAAACCAGAACCAGGCAGCTAATCCACAACCCTCCAACAGGCAGATGTTCACAACTGCAAATACTGGAATCAACATGAAAGTTGAGTTCATTCTAATTAATATGTCAGTAGTAAATAAAATCAGCACCTGGCAGCAGACAAGGCACCAGATCCCTTATGTATCACCAAGACCTGGCCAGGCAACTCTATGTTCTGGTCTAGCTCATCCCACTGGACTACTAAACTTGCATGCCTGTAGGCAAGGCAATCAGAGGAGTGTACTAATTGTATCTGGTCTCAAGTAAATATGTGCTCCTTAAAAACCAAATCCTACATATTCTCCTAACTGGTACCACAACAAATCTTAATCATGAATCCTGGATGTCTGCGTACCATTACATAATTTCAATGGCGCCCTGTCAAAGTTGATGGTGATACTATTGAAACTGATACTTATCTCTCACAGCCTTATTGTGATTAATGACTTCAGTATCCTTTTTGCTGACTCCTCTAACATACTTTTCTTGGATGCCATATACATCATGAGAACCACAGAATTCACATAGGTGGTTTTTAAATATAGCCTGTCATACGCAGGACTTGATCCTTAGCCCAGAGGCAGACATCAAAAGTATATTAACTCTATTTTTTCCTGGGTTGATGATTGTGTTCTTCCCTCCCTTTCCAACTGCAGACAGAAACAGCTGCATGGATTTGCCCCCTTTGAAAACTCCATAGTGACAAGAATTTTTCTCTTCAAGACAAGTGTGCTCAGTGTCTGATAAAACACTATAACCATCTATTATTATTATTATTATTATTTAAAAAATAATCCCACACAACTCCAGATATGTTACCCCCTAAATGGTACCTCAGGCAACTGAAATACAAGGGGAGAAATTTGGAATTCCAGTGGTGCAAGACCACACCAAATCTAACCATCTTCAGCATAAGGAACTCAAACAATCTTGTCATGGCCCTGAAGAAGACCAAAAGATACTTCTCCAAGGCCATAGCACCCACCCCATCCTATCCAAAGGAGCTGACCCCAGCTCTCACTTTCTGCTTCAATATTTGACTCAGACTCTGGCTTGACCACTGACCGTGGTAATTGGCAGTTGGTGCTGATCCTTAGCTTTGTTCTCGAACCTGGATGCCTGCTCTGCCTGCTAGACCTGACTCCTGCTCTGACTAGTAGGCAGGACCCAGTCCATAACATTCTCTAACACAAGAGAATTAAATTAGAACAGAATGCAGTGGCCATGCTACTAACCTTGATGAGACTTGATTCATTCATCCAGATAGATGTGTTAATAGCCATAGGAGAAGTCCATACCACTATGTGTGAAATGAGCAGTTGACCTCCTATCTAATATTTCTGTCTGTCTAATCTCTCTACAGTTCTAAGGTACGGTGGGGTGGTGCCCCAGTGGCTTTGGTCAGGCAAGATATTGCACAGAGTCTGCTCAAATCAGCAGGGCAGTCAGTCTGCCCTTGTTGTCTGAGTCCCTATAATCCTATTCTGGAGGCAAATACATTTATTTTTGTCCCACTGGCCTTTACAGACTTCCCCAAATGTTTGACAGGGGTTAGGTGGTCTTTGTCCTCAATGCTCTGTTAAGCGGTAGGTAGGGGAACCCAGGCCCACCCACTCCCCTGGGTTCCAGCTTAGTGTGCTTAATCCAGGCAGGCATAATCAATCCTCAACAATTCTACTGTACCCTGACCTCCTTCCTATCTCCCTTAGTTCTGGAACCTCCTGCAAGCTGTGGCTCTGGCCATCCCTTCTTTGAGTTGTTATCACTCTGGGGCAACCTATTACCAGCTTACAGGAAGGACCTTCTTCCTCTGGCCTGCGTCTTGTCTAGCAACCACCCTGCCCTTCTGCTTCTCAGCTCTTGTATTCTTCCATGTGCTCTGAGGCTGCCAGTCAGTGCTGGCTGTCAGTTCCTATATTAACTTCTTGATTTCTAGGCCCTCATGGGTCTATACACCCCATGACAGATACCCATCACAATAGCATATAAACACTACCACATAATTAAGAATCACACTGACAAGCAAAATCCTCTGCTCTTTCCTCATTCTAGGTGTTTGTCATAGTCTTACAGACAAATGCTGCTTCATCATCCTAGGAATGCCTTCATGTCAAGATTAATTGTGCATTGAGCTCTGACATGGCAATATTTGAAATACATGTTTTTAGGAAAGTTCTATTATTTGCTCAGCTCAACTGAAAATAGAAGATGGAAAGGGGGAAAAGAGGAAGAAAATAGCATGAGAGAAAAGAGATGAACTAGCTGCTGATGTACTTTAAATATTCCCAATATTATTATCCTTGTCTGCCATGTTTCATAATATGAGATTTTTTAAAATAAAATATCTGGTCTTCTTGGTCATATTATATGTTAGCCTTTTCACTGCTACCATTTTCTAGATTTGAACTCATCAATATGTTTTAAGTGTTAGATGTTCTTTATCAGTTCTGTAACGGGTCAAACAAGGCAAGTACTTTTCCATTTTGATTGTTTTTAGGTAGTAGACGATTGTGGACTATGATACTCATCAGTTTCTTTTTGATTAGTTAAATTTCCTTTCCAAAGCTTAACATGTTGGACTTTCTTGTTCAGGCTTTCAGTGCCATAACCCAGATAGTCTGTAACTCCACAAGACCAATACTCAGCCATTATTCACTCTTTCGACCCCTGCCAATCAAAAGTAACTAAGCAGTTTAGATGATGCTGTTTTTGGACCTACAATTTCTTCAGAGTTTAATGTCTGCTCATCCTATTTCCCAGGGAATGCTGCTATGTAACTATTTTTTAACTACAATAGGTGGGAGGCTACGCCTTCTCCTCCTCCTCTTCTATCACTTGGGAATAGAGAGAATCTTAAAATCCATTATTAAGAAAGGAGATGCAATTTCAATTAGCACAGCACTTTTCATGTAATACAATGTCCCAAGGCACTTCACAATAATATATAGTAGAGGATTTTTTTTATATAGAATCATTTTAACAGTTGTCGCCTACTTTACCAAGTCATTTTTCTTATGCACCATTTGACTTAAAGCTGGGATCAACATAACTTTCTGCAGTTAAAAAGAACCATAACAGGAGGAAAGGCTTTGAAGTTGTTTTTAATTCATTAGCTTTTCACCTTTGTAGATCTGTATTTGATGCTTACATCATGTCTGTCTGCCTAAGGCTTAAGTTAATATTATCAGTTTATGGATCATGAGCATGTCAGATTGTTAAATGTAATTCCCTAACCATGCTAAACAAACAAAAAAAAAAAAGAAATCCTACAAAAATAAAGATTATCCAGTGGCATGCATCCTTAGTAAGGTGTGCAACAAATTTTTAGATGAAAGAGGAATAGATTTTTTTTTAAATGGGCACATAGAGATATATAAACCGAATACATTTGTTTTGGTAAATACCAGAAGTCAAATATAATGAAAATGAGAATATATAAATACATGACTACCTAACATTTCTATTGAAATAAAAAATCCATTCTTCTATCTTTTTTAAGAAATTCCATGGTGACCAAGTAATAGAAATCTGGTAAGCTTTTCCTAAGCAATTCCTAAGCAATTCCTTTTCAATGATCACTAAAGCCAACTTGGACAGGTGCCCTAGCTATCTTAATGAACTTTAGAGTTGAAAAAAAAACCTAGCCTCCATGCTATAGACTATGGAATAGTCAGAATTAAGGCAGCTAACTTGTTGACCTCACACAAGCAGGTATGTAAATCCAGCATATTCATAGTTCTATGCAAGTCAAATGCACCTTTTCCTTGCAGCTGTTCTGAGTTGTACACAGTACACCATTCAGAACACAACTGACCAATATAAAAATAGTTGCATATTGAATGCCTCCAGAGATTTCAGAGCATCAGATAGAAAATGTGTCTGGAATTCCTTGAATCTTTTTGGATTCAGCAACTGGACATATTCAAGTTTCTCTACACTTTCAAAGAGTTCCAATAGCTGTTCACTGATATTATCAATAACCTCAAAGAAGAGATGCTGGTTGGCCTTCTCTTTCCCTTTTTCCCCCTGAGGATCATGTGCATCTTGACCCCACACCTCTTTCCAAAACTTGTCAAAAGTTTGTTCCTTTCAGTGAATTTGCTGTACTGTCTCACAAATCTCTGAAATATAAAACCCAGTATTGGGCATGTTGATTTCAGGAACATCAAACAACACTTCTGTTACTTCAAATGTCACTGTAGAGGCTACGGAGTAACACAAACTGAAAATCCTTAAGCATGGTCAGAAAACCCTTGACTGAGGAAAAACCCCAAAAATACCAATCTGCTGCATTTTGCACCACACTTTTGAAGCGTTCAGAGTTTCTCTGCTGTGCCCAACAGTTTGTACGAGCCTCAAATGAAAATTATACCTTGTGGTATAGACAGAAGGCAGTTTGCATTTAACTGTGTTTCAAAACAGTTGAGTCTGCTTTGGATATTAAGAGAAAAACACAGATATTCCTTCTAAATTTTAAAGAAAATTTGACATTTCCTGGTACTGTTTGGTGAAAAACTGAAGACAAAATTTAAAACATGAATATAGCAATGAACAAAAAGTGTACAGGGAACTTTTTTCAGACATATTTCCGAAGCTCACTTACATTGCCTGCCATTATTGCTGTACCATCATATGTGAGCTACCAACTTGTCTCTGATTTTAAACTTCTGACACACCATTTCAGTGTCTTGGCAAAAGCCAACTACAGTTTGTTTGTTACTAACATCAATAAAACCAACAAAATTCAGCAACATCACCTTTCTTGGTCATGTAAGGAATTACAGTAGAAAGCTGAGACTTACTGACAATTTCTGAGGTTTCATCTTGTAAAATAGCAACAAAAGGTGGTTCCTCAATGTTGTTGGCAATGGTTTCAGTTGGACATTACTTACTGCTTTGATGAAGTTTGACATGCCAGAAAAAATAGTAGAGGTTTCCAAATGCTGCTTGAGTAAAGAACTAAACTCACTGACTAGTTCTAAGGTTTCTCCATAATTGCCTGATTCAGGGATTCAGTCTATGAAACACCAGCTCTTTTTCTCTGAGAGGATATACAACTGAATTAGTTTTTGCAAAATAACCTGATTCTGATAAACTTTTTCACTGTGTTGTCTCACAGCAGTTTCCCAAATATCTGTCTTCTTTGTCTAGGTCTCATTAGGCATTAATTGATATCCCAGTACTCGGAGCCCAGAACAAAATCTCACTCTACTTAAATAGGTTTTCAGTACAGTATACTTTTTGTCTTGTCTATACTTTTTTGTTTTGTTTTGCTTTCCTGTTTATTTTTAGGAAGAGGGAATTGGGAAAAGGGGTTGCTTTGTACTTTGTCACTGAGCTTTCTCCTTTCAGCTGTCATGATGAGTTGGGCAGGCTTGTCATGAATGGATCATGGTGTGATGGCATTTATTGTAAACCAGTTCAAAATGATTTAGAATTCTGTCTTCACAAAATGTCAAAAAGTCTTGATCATAATCAATTAATTTCTACACTTGTGGCATGACCAGCATTTTTTCGTTTTGCTCAGACCAAGCACCAAGCATCAGAAGACAGTGCAAGAATGTAATAAATGCATGATGTGAAGCAGATTCCATATTAGATCATCTACCCCATCTTATGGCTCAAACTGAGAGAACTACTGCTCTTTTCAACATTCCAAAATTTCATATTCATGAAATCTGCAAAGGACCTCAAGTATGTCATTTTCTTATTTGAATGATACCTTAAAATTCTGGTTAAGAGCTAAATTTATATTTCCATATAAGTTAAAGATCAAGCAGATGAAGGATAACAACAGCAGCTAAAGCCTGAAACGGGCACATACGTTGCAAACTTCCCCACAACAACCTTGCTAAAGCATCCCTGTCTGGGCTTGCCACTCCCAATGATTTTGTACCTCTAAGCTTCTCTTGAGTGCATGGAATTTTAATATGGATACACTAATAACTAGAGTCATGGCATCAAATTTATTTTCTCTTTTCACATATAGGCTTAAAACCCAAGACTCTGGAAGGAAAAACTAGTGCTGAGACTTCTAGTTCCACATGTTGCTCTTCTTAGTGAATAACATCTCCCCTCATTTTTTCTTTATTTAACTTTGCTCATTGAACCATCCTAGCATGCCAGTCTCAGCAATGTGCTGTGCCATTCAAGGAATGTCAGAAACACCTTAATATTCTGCTGTTAATATGTATTAGTAAGTCAATAAGTTATTGAGAAATGTCGCATTTGCTGTATAGGATAACAAAAGAGAAAAAGCCACCTTCTCACCTATTTCAATTTTGCACATTTAGGACACACATTTTGAAAAACGGTGCCTGTGTTGCAAACACCAAAAATGAGCATGACAAGAAAAGCAGATAATTGTGCATGTAAACAATACCCGCTCAATGTGAAATTACTATTTTGCTCATGCAGCCTTATTCTGAACACAAAAATACCTAAAACCCCAGAAGCATCCACCTCTCTAGGTATTTACAAGGTCCTCATCCCTCCAGTGCCTGAGTGCTTCACAGTCATTAAGGAATTTTATCTCACAACCCCCCTGTGAGATAAAGAAGTATTATCCTTGCTTTACAGAGTAGGAGCTGAGACATAGATACAGATGTGAGTACACAGGGCACACAGAAAATTCATGCCCAAGCCAGGGACTGAACCCAGATCTCCAGTATCACCATATCTCTAGGCTGCTCTTTCTCCCTGTGATTATATATTGAAAGCAACCTTTTTTGAAAATGTGGCCCTTGCTCTGAAAAATCAGAAGGCCAGAGTCACCTTTGCTGTGCTACCCTTGTAATCTGTACCCCCAGTGATGTTTAAAGTACCTGAGGCAACTGTGAAAAGCTGACAGAATGCAGGCCTTTAAACAGGACTCTGTCCAAGCAAGTGCCCTAACCATTTTGGAGACTCTCAGGGTAGGTATTCATGGCTGTGATGGGGGTGAATGTTCTCCAAGTACTGTGAAGTGTTTAATGATTTTAAATAAATGAAGAAAGGATCTTTCATCTTGAAAGCCTGTGTGTTATAAATTATTTGTTGGTCCTCTTGGGATTCTATAGAGATTACCTCTGTAGCTGGAACTGATATAATGTGTGGAATGTACTGTTGCTCTCACACTGAATATTTCCCCATCACTTAAGCACATAATTCCCTTGGGCTTTCTATTTTTTCTTTGATTGAATAACATCTTGAGAGACAAATTTCAACTAATCTTTTTGTTTGGGTACGGAGGAGGAATGGGTTCTTTTCCATTGTTGTATTTATAAAATACAACAATTGGTGGATCAAATAAAAAAACGACTGAAGTAATTAAATAAATATTGTCTCTTGTGACTAACAGAGTCTTGCAGTACAGGAAAAAGCTGGGCTGTATATTGCCCTCTGTTAAATGGGACAGATCTCACAACTGGTGCCACGCAAGATGACCTTTGTGTCTGTATGAATCCCCATTATGTGGGTGAAAGGGTCCGTCCTGGTGCAGCAGGTCGCAGAATGGAGGCCATACTGCACAAAGGCTGCAGATTTTCTGTGCAATTGGAAACAGCCTGAGAGATATGTTGCCCTCTGAACTTATGCAAAAGTGAAGTAGCATTAAAGAGCAAACAGCCATAAGATTCACAGAGACAAAATAGAGTGAGGGTGGAAAGCATGTTATAAGAATTAGGGGTAAATGTTGATACATTATATGCTAAGCAAGAAATCAAAATTTTCCAAATTGTGATTTTTCAGCAACAAATATTGTCATTATTTCAAATTCAGTAGGAAAAAAAGGGGGAAATTACATTTTTTTACAGTTTCTTCCCCCATCTTTCAACCATCTCTAGTTATTTAGAAAGCTTTATAGATGTACTGAAACTTCCAAATAAAACTACTTGCAAGTTATTGCTGTCATGAACAGTAATAACTTATCTAAATCAGGATCCCTTTCAACATTTCGCTTTCTCTGGAGTCATACTACAACCATCCATGAGAGTTGATATGAGGGTCAGCGTCCTGTCCAGTGAAGAGCTCTGGATAACTTTCTTTTTTAAAAACAAAGCAAAAACTGTGCAATGATCGTTCAGCAGCCCCACATTTGTGCTGTGATATATGTGTAACCCTTCTGCCAGTTGGAGTCAGCAGCAACAAGGGTCGGGTTGACTATCTAGGGGTTCCTTTCAACAATACAACACAAAACCAGCTCAAGACCCCACCCAGTAACCTGGCACAGTTACACACCACCCATGGGGGCCTCTGGAGGTAATACGTCCCCTCTCACAAGCATCGAGACTGAGACTGGGTCTACACTGATGGCAGCAAATTCGCTGCCGTCAGATCGATTGCTCTGCATCGACTGAGCGGTCTGTGTAGACCCGCTCAGTCAATCAAGCAATCAGCGTAGGAAAACCGCCCTGGTAAGTGGCATAGCACTGTGTCAAAGGAAACGTTGTTCCTGACGGTGCAGCGCAGTATGGATGGGCACAGAGCAGACGCAGCGAAGTCAACGGGAGATACGCAAGTGATTTATGTCACTTGCATTTCTCCTGTTGACTGCTGTCGAATCCAGAAGGTAAAATGTAGACCGGGCCTGAGTGTAGAAAAGAGACTCTTAATAAAAAGGGGGAAAGTAACCCGGCATTAACTTGGGAAAATGCTGCAAGCAACATTTGCACGTATAAAATCATGAACAAACTATCCCAGAGCATGTGAGGCAATTTCCTTTTGCTTCAGATTCTTTAGTCCAGCAACAAAAAGTTCCTTTAATGTGCCACTCATTGGTGTTCTCCTTAGTCAGGGCCAGCCTAGAGTCTAGAGGTGCAACTACAGAGTTCACCCCTCACCCTGCTTGGGGGAGAGGAGGAAAGAAGGCACTTTGCTCGCTCTGCCATCCGGTCACCCTGCCAGCCGTTCATTGCTCCAGTTGCCCACTGGCTGCCCTGCCAGCCATTCCACTGCACATCATCATCTTCTGCTACCACCTGCTTGTCCACTAGGACCACTGCGGGTTGGTCTCTTCAGATTCCACCCAGCTCTCTGATTGTCAGTGATTGTCAGCTCTTAGTGGGTGAACCTCAGTGCTGAAGCTGGGCAGGAGTGCTGTCCCACAGTAGATGAGTTCAGCTCTAGTGAGCACTTCACGAAACGAACATCTAATGGAATCTTAATTAGTTCTACCTTTGAACAAGGAGAGGAGGGAAGGGAGAGGAGGTCTTAGGCAGAGCCCACACTGCCAAGCAGGAATACCTGTCTTCACCCCCCATCCATATTCACAAGGCTCTGGCATCCAACTCCCTTGCTTAGCCAGCTCAGTTCAGATGGCAGTGACCCTTCAACCAGAACAGGCGAAGCACAGTTCTGCTGCCCTCTGTTCATTCAATAATGGGAACAACATTTTGTTACCCCTGCATTTAACACTACAGTGATTTGTAACCCAGCGCCAGCCAAAGGGATCATTTGGGCAAAGCAGTCCATCATGGTGAACAGGGTGAGTGTGCTCAGGCACATACCAGGTTGGCAGGGGACAGTCCTTTCAGACCCTGCTTACATGTGTATCTTCAAGTGTTGTAGCTATGGTCTCTACTGTGCATTTCCATATTTCCTGTTGTTTTTGTCGAAGGGTTACATGAATATCACATTGCACATCTTCTAACCCTTTCTTCTGTGTCTTTGGAGCATCTCTGCTCCCTCCTGCTGTTTTCTGCAGGAGAGGAGCATATGGCCCTATAAGACAACCGCTCTCCATGTTCTCTTATCTTCATTTTTTAAAGTACCATTGAAAGAGAATTCACACTTAAAACACAACACATGTGCAATGTATTTATTTTCTGCCACAGATGGTCATTCAGAACAGTGCTCACAAGGATGCTACTTAATGTATTACCCCAGCTGGCAATTCTCATGTGTTAAGAGTTAGCATTAGAACATGACATTAATTGTTTCAGATAGTGCCATAGGACACCTTCCTGCAGGTTCCAGGTCTCAGTCACTAGCTAAGTATTCAAATCCAATTTAACAAACTCTGTAACTCTACTTTGTTTCATTTTAGCCATTTTGTATTCCTTTCCCTTCACCTAGTGGCCATGTAACAATTCAATTACTGAAGTTCCTCATCCAGAAAGTGCACTTGATTTCCTATCATTCTAATTCTGTTTGATTTTTTTTTCCTGGGTAACACATGCCATTTGGAGTTGACTGAGTTAAAATCCTGAGTTAAAATCCTAAAATAAAGCTGGCGCTGTGTAAGTGCGTCAGCTACAAAAGAAAAATGAAAAAAGAGGTTAATAAAATACACACACTAGAAATGGCAAATAAGATTAGAGGAGACATTTCTGGTCATGAGGGCATTTTCAGGCTGTGCCAAAAAAAAAAAAAAACAAGGTCAGCCTAAGAAAAGAGGAACCAGGGAGACAATCTAAATTGAAAGATGAAAGGAAGGGTGAGAATGAGAGTGCAAAAGATGTGTTAGGAGAAAATAGAATGAGGTGGCACAGAAAAGGAAGCACAAAAGGAATCAGAAGGTAAAACACCAATTAGCAGATCAAAAGGTTAAGAAGCAAGTTTTAAAATAAAAGGGTGATAATATAAGCATCTTGAAAAGAGATTAAAATAGAGAAGTGATGAAAGTGTGCAGTAGAGAAGAGCGACTGTCAAGAATCTTATGGAATAAAAAGAATCAGTGATGGAATGAAAGGAAGGATAATGGACTGTATTGTAAGTCTGTTTGCATAGTTTTCTGGAGAAAAATTATTTGTAGCTTCTGAACCTATTTTGACTTTTCTTCATATACTTGCAGCTTGTTACTGTCTTGGCTCACACCTTTCTTTCCCCCTCATTCCCATTTAGTCTCACTGTATGAAGTGACAAAGGATAAGCTTGTGGTAAAAGCACAAAACTGGGAGTCATGAGATGCGGGTCTTTTCCCCAGTTTGCCTACAAATTTGCTGTTTGCTTGGGCCAGTCACTTCAAGGTAGGATTTTCATAAATCTCATTGACTTATAGTCTCTAAAGTCAGAAGGGACCATCATGATCATCTTTAAAAGGAAGTTTTGTAAACTCTGCTGGGTGGAGAGGTGGGGATAATGTGTATCCTCCTCGAAGACTTTAAGGCCAGAAAGAGCCATCATGATTAGTCTGATTGCAGGCCACAGAATTTAACCCACCCATTCCTGTAATAGACCCATAACCTCTGGCTGAGTTACTGAAGTCCTCAAATCATGGTTTAAAGACCTCAAGTTACAGAAATTCCATTATTTCTCTAGTTTAAACATGTGCCCCATGCTGCAGAAGAAGGCAAAAAAAAAAAAAAACAACCCCAGGGTCTCTGCAAATCTGATCCAGGGAGGAATTCCTGATCACAAATGTGGCAATCAGTTGTACCCTGAGCACGTGGGCAAGACCCAACTGCCAGACATCTGGGAAAGAATTCTCTGTAGTTATTCAGAGCCCTCCCCATTTAGTGTCCCATCACCAGCTACTGGGGATATTTGCTACTAACACTCACAAATCGGCTACATACACTGTCCCATCATACCATCCCCTTCATAAACTAATCAAGCTTAGTCTTGAAGCCAGTTAAATTTTTTGCCCCAACTGCTTCTTTTGGAAGGTTGTCCCAGACCTTCACTCCTCTAATTGTTAGAAACTTTCATCTAATTGCAAGCCTAAACTCATTGATGGCCAGTTTATATCCATTTGTTCTTGTATCAACATTGGCACTTAAATAATTCCTCTCCCTCCCTGGTATTTATCCCTCTGGTGTATTTATAGAGAGCAATCATGTCTCCTCTCAGACTTTGTTTGATTAGACTAAACCAGCGAAGCTTTTTGAGTCTCCTTGCATAAGGCAGTTTTTCCATTCTTCAGATCATCCTAGTAGCTCTCCTCTGCACCTGTTCCAGTTTGAATTAATCTTTCTGAAACATGGGAGACCAGAATTGAACACTGTATTCCAGATGAGGAATATGAGGCCTATCCTCCATGTTTACTAACTGAACTTTGTGTCCATATCATTTCACTAACTGTAGGTGCAAGTTACACTATTTACGTTGCAAATGCAATAGTTATATTGAGTGCTAATTACTCAGATTTTCACCAAGAGTGAGTTGCAGGCACAAATTTTGTGGGGGTAAATACACAGGCAGACATGGAAATGGGGCAAAATATCTGTGTTGCCACACTTTCTGTGTTGCTCTTGCAATTCAATCGCAACTCTCCTGATATTTTGTGTTTTCTTAAAGACTCAGCTCCTGAAGTCAAGTAATTACATCAAACTTGCAGCTTTTTTAAATGATATTTGAAGAGACAAAGCTTGAAAATTGTGACTTAAGTTCACCTGAAAGGGTCAAAAGCCAGAAGGCAAATAATAAAAAAAAAAAAAATCTAACGAATTTTGGTGGATTGGCTCATGATTTTTGAATGTTCAGAATTGGCAATACTATGTTAGATGTTTAATTCCTCGTTATGGTCACTATGGAAACATCACCAGTGTGAAGATTTTAAACAGGAGGATTTTGGCAATGAACACTGAGTGATATTTTTTAACTAATGCTTCACTATTAAAAATAGCATTTCTGCCTAATCATTTAAGCAAAGGATGCTGTATTTAGTTGAATAGAGTTCTTATTCATCTTCTACACATTTTAAATAAGCCCCTTTCTCTTTCTGAAAAACTTAGAATTGGAATTGATAAAAAGATGTTTGCCAAAATTTTGAAGTTTTGCAAAATTTCAACAGCTCTATCAACTGATCCCAAACCAGCAACATTGTTTTGAAGAAAAAAAATAAAACCAGCCAAATTTCATAAATTTTCAACCAGGCAAATTTAGAATAAATCATAAAGGGGAAATCCTGGCCCCATTTAAGAGAAGAGTTTTGCCATTGCGTTCAGTGGGGTAGGATTTCATCCTTAATCTCTCAGGTTTGAAGAGCAGAGCTATTTGAATAATGTCTCCAATGAATTTGTCCTCTTTTCTGTTTCAGAATTACCAGCAAAGAGGTTTATTTGAAATTGTCCCCCAAATAATTTGCACAATCAAATTTTCAGCTCTGAGTTCATTATTATTCAGTATTCATATTTTGTGACCAGTCAGTTAAATTCCACTATATTGTCTCTGATTTTTGATTGGAATACTTTATAAACAGAGGTCTCTTTTTCTGTTACAAATATTTGTAGATAATTTTTTAACTGTAATTGAGACATCTTTTGTGTGAAAAATGAAATGAGCTTTTCAAAGGACCATGAGAATTGCTGGTGCTAACCCTGTTATGAACATACCTTCATGTAAATGTTCAGTATTTGGATTTTTATCAATCTTATGTGGCCCCTGTTACCTTAGTACATGAGCACTGCATTGTTTTTTAATTAGAGCTGGGCAGAAAATGATTTTCCTGTCCTAGGAAAATTTTCAAGATTTCAAAAATTTTCCCCTCCCACATTGAGACCAAAAAGTCAAAATTTCAGAAATGTTTGTAATCTGAAATAAAAAAATTGGCTTGGGTCATTCAAAATATTTTGTTTCAGTAATTATGAAATGTTTCATAAACTTATTTTTAGTAAGATTAGCTTAAATTTCTAAACAGAAAGTTGTTTCAAAATGAAAATCCAGAATTGTTCATTTAAAAAATGACAAAGCATGTTGTTTGGACAATTTCAAAAAAATTTATCCTCACAACACTCTGTGAGGTCGGGAAGTGCTATTATTCCCATTATACAGTTGGGGAACTGAGGTATAGAGAGACTAAGTATCTGGCCCAAAGTAACATATAACATCTATAGCAAAGCAGGGAATGGGGCTCAGATTTCCTATATCCCAGGTTAGTGCCCTAACCATTGGATTTGCTGATGTCATGCTGATGAATAATCCCCAAGTTAACGTTTATGAATAAGCAACTAAAAAGGGTTGTGAATATTAGCAAAAAAATTTGGCAGGTTTGGCATTTCTCCAAATATTCTATTCAAGTGAGAGTCTATTAGTATACATTTGGGAGTCCTGTAGGCCATACAACTCTCGTACTGAGGGGAAAGAGAGGACAATTCGGTCCCAAGTGTTAAAATAAGTCATTAGTTCAGAACAGACAGCATGAGTAGTGGGTAAAAGGGTCAAATTCAGAGTCTAGAACTTAGCCTGAGTAGCTGGGCCAGGCCACAGGCACAGGGACAAGGAAGGGAAACACATCATCCCCCACCCCCTTGGTCACAGAGTAGCATTGGATCCACTTCATGGAGGAGATGACTGCAGTGTATGGCATCAGTAATCTCTGTAAGTCCTTATGGGACCCCTTCCTCCTTGTGGATGGTAAGGGAAAACCCACATAACAGTGGCTCTTTCAGACCTAACCTGCCCCTTTACCTCCTGCACTCTGCTATACATGTTGCTTGAACAGAGAAGGTCACTATGCTGAGTGGGGTGTACACACTCTATGCCCCCACCTCCAACATAAAGCACCTTACACAGCTGAACTCCATTGGTTCTGCTGCCAGGAGTTTCTTCATACAGAAAAGAGACTGTGTTTACCTCCAAAGGGTTATTATTTCTACATTGAATGTCTCCAGAATGGGATAGGAAAACTTGTACAACTGTGTTCTGTAAAATTCCCCTTTCATTGGTTTCACCTGGAAGCAAATTCTATATTTCCAAGATAATCATCTTAACAATGAACTGCCATGTGTCTCCTGAACTGAACTGGAAGAATAGAGCTTTGATGATAGAATTTGAAATATTTACTTTAGAAACTGTACATTACATCTCATAAAGGAGTGGGGTGGTGGGGAGAAAAGACATTACAGCGAAATGATTTAGACAGAAGCTGACAGCAGCTATGAAAATAAAACAAATGGTGAATTCAAGAGTACATATCTTTTTGACAGATCACTGAAAAATCTCCATGTAAAGATGTTTGAGTTCCTGTTGAAAATAATACAGTCAAGTAAAATACAACCAAATAGGAAGCTATAGAGCTATAGAGATTCTTTTCTGCTAGCGGATAGATAGTCTTTCAGCTGATTTACCTCAAACAGAAGCAAAAGTACTGAGGACTGGAGAAATGACAACCAGCATTGAACCACCATTACCCTGCTGCAGCTTATTCTGTGTGCTGAAGCCTCTTGTGCCGAGTCTGATTTAAAAATAAATAAATAAATGCAATAAATAAATGTCAATCCCCTAAATGTATAAACTTCTCTCTCTTCAGGAATTTTAATGAAAGAAAGTAACAAAAGTTAATGTTCTGCCAGGTGTTCACTACAGGGAGTTTATTTTATGGAAATTGAAGAAGGAACTTAATTTTGAATTTAAGAAAACTTTCCCCATCTCCTCCCATTTTTTTCTTGTTTGTCCCATGTTGCTCCTTCTTTGGTTTCTCTATTTGACCATTGCCAGAACTGCCACGCTGGGACCATGTCAGTGTTGTTCATCTCTATAGTACTGCAGGATGTTTAACTTTCTCTTCATGCTTTTCTTTTTCCTTCTCACTAGGGCACAGCCAGAAGGAGTAATAAAATGATCCAGAGACTAACTGGTAATTGCTCTGGCAATTCTTGATCTGTTCAAGAGAATGTGAATCAACTTGGGAGTTCTCAAGCAGAGCCAAAAAAAGGAGGAAAAACAATAGAACAGTTGTGTTTTAAGCCCTGTGAAATAAAATACTGCACCTCTTGCGATATTAAAATAGCTATGTGATGTGTGCAAACACACATGTGGGTTGGTTGCTGTCTATTTTAGAAAGGGAAAAATAAACTGAAATTGGACAAAATGACTTTAGGAGCAGGGAGGTGCAAAGGATTGAGATGAACAAATTTGGTGGAAATAAAGCAAAATTCATCCACCAATTTTTTTTTCAATCTAAAAAATTTCACTTTGCCTTTTGAATAATTGTTTTCCATTTTCACATAGCTCTGAGCTTCCCGACTCCATGCAGGATCAGCCATGGAAATGCCAAAATACTTACTTCTGGCAGCCTTTCTGCCCTGAGTTGAGAAGATATAAATTAAAGAGAACAACTGTTCTTGCAAGATTTCCAGCCCAGTTGTCTACTCCGTGGGCCTGATTATGATCAGCATAAATCAGAAGGAACTCAAAGGAGGTCACTGATATTGTACCAGTAGTTGCTGTAAGTAAGAGAAGGATTACACCAAAGTTGTTAGACTAGTTCAGATAACGTTTAGACAGGTACTCAGATTGAAAATTTGAATTTTTTGAGATTCCCCCAGTCACTATTGGTTATTTTAACTCCTGGTTCCCTGCTTCCTGCTGGACAAAGAGCTCACTACAGAACTGATGCATTTTTATATACAGAGGGTGGGGGGTGGATAAGTGTGGGTAAGCGTGCACACATATTCACATACTTATTCTGTCTCACTTTCTCAGATGACCTGGAAACAACATAAGGACAGTTGCATATGAATGAGGGGTGGGGGGGAGAGGGGAGACATCACCACAGAATAAAGGTCACTAAAGGGTCATAAAAGTTCAGGATCAGACATAAGAAATGAGAAGACACAGGCATACTCATCTCTTGAGCAGAAAGTTCCAATGTACAGAACAGAAATAACTCCTCCTGAACAGAGGAGACATTTCGAAAGGGGATAGAAAGCTTCACTCTGTGCTGTCTAGAAGAACACCAGTTATAAAGAAAGAAAGGTGGGAAAGTTTCTAGACAGAAGAAGTATCTCCAATAGCTCTACTGTGACCTTGGTTTACAGAAGGACAACCTTGAAAACTTTGCTTGGGAAGATGGACACTAATGCACTAGAAGCAGAATGTAATACATCACAGAGGCATTCACCTTGCCCAGAAAAAATGCTCTGCCATTATCTTTTCCAGTAAAGTATGCACAGAGAGATCATCAATGATATTAATTTCCTTAGACAAGAAACAGCATGATGGAAATGTCTTTAGAACACAGCTAGAGTTTAGGGCAGAGTTTAAAACATCCTCAAGCATCAGGATATGACAAGTTTTTTGGGGTCTTTAAGAAAAGATATTTGGTTCTTTTGACATCTGTCCAGAGTTTTAGAATCAGCAACTTCAGCCCTTCAGTCCTTGGTTACAATTATGCCGCTCTCTAACAGCTGTGTTTAGTGGCATTCTCTCTCCCTATCTTCGCCTGTAGGGAGGGTGAACAGATAGCAAATGTGAAAATCAGGATGGAGGTATGGGGTAACAGGCGTCTATAAAAGAAAAAGCCCCAGATATCAGGATTGTCCCTAGAAAATTGGGATATCTGTTCATCCTACCTGCCAGACTGAGAAAGATATGGGACAGCCAGGGGGGCTGGGGCTTGAAAAAACTGCATAGGAATGAGGATCCAAGGGATAACAGGAGTCTAGCCTTACAGTTCTTGGCTTTTCTTCTGTGTTACCCTCCAGCATCATGGAAGTACAGTAATTGGCTAGCTAATGGCTGTGTTCTTTGCCCCAAGAGGGGGGCTAGGTACACACGGGAGTTAAAGTTGCTTTAAGTAGAATTAATTTTCCATACATTTTACTAGGGAACATAAGCAGTTTTAGAAGTTTAATGTGCTGCTTAATGTGGCTGTTTCCCTGGCTACTCTTACCTACTGTCCGCATTCCCATTTTCTAGATAAACAGACTTTGTGGATAGAATAAAAGCAGCTATCTGGTGGGGAGGGACAATATAAGATAACAAATTTTCCTCTTCCACAGCCCCACTCCATCTTCTCTCTCTCACGCACACACGCACACAACTTCTATCCTCTTCACTGCGCCATATGGGCCATTACCAAGAAAGTAAAGCACTTTGAAATCCTCCAGGATGAAAACTCCTCTACAAATGGAAACAATTACACTGTTATTTTATGAATTATTACTAAGAAAGGCATGTAAAGCCTGAATTTTTACATAAAATCATTTCATTTACTATGAATTCATCCAAAGATTTGTTAAGCATGTAAGGGAAATTACAGAAAATGCCCTGAATGGATGTAAAATTATGTTGATGAAGCAAGCTACTTTTGTGATGACCTTTCTTGTATTTCAAAGCAAGTACAATTATTCTCCAATTCAAATGATGCTAACAGGTGTGTCTCTTAATGTGATCAAGTTCTTTCATCCCAGACACAAACAGCTGAATAATTAAGTGCAAAAGAGTCATGTTGGCATTTATTTCATTTTATCTGTAACATGTGAAATTTAATGAAATTTTAATTCATAATGAAAATATTCCAGGCAATATCTTAAGACAATGTAAATCAGCATAGCTCTATTAAAGTAACTGGACCTATGCTAGTCTATATCAGCTGAGGATCTGCTCCCTTTTCTATATTCATGCAGGGGCGGGGTTCAGTACATCTGGGCAAGGAGAAATTTCACTCTACTTGCAGTTGTAATGATGTAAAAGAATTAATGACACAGCGTTGATGAGTCATTAATTTGCATTCATTTTTATCCTTCAGAAGACATGTATAATCTTTGCCAGTCATTTGTTTAAGCAATCCACATAATTGCAATTTTAATATGGTTTTTCTTTTAATGTGTTTTAACCCATAAAATCTGTCATTCTGACCATGACCAAGCCATGAAATTTGCTTGTGGTATTTTTTTTTTCTTTTTCCCAATTAACATGGATTTCTAATAGTATCTGTTTTCTCTCATTTCTGGATGTCTTCTGAAGGTCTGAAAGGCACAAAATCACCCTCAAAGTATTTTTATCCTTAGTGCCGTAGTCACTGGCATTTCTCATTCCAAACATCCCAGCCTAGAGTCATTTATTCAGATGTTTTAGGTCTCTTCAAATCTCAGAGACCATAAGCCACATATCTTCGAGCTCTCTCCCATGTTTTCAACGATCTTGCAATTTGTGAGGTGTTCACTCATTTTCTTAAATGAAAACACATATGATTTAGTGTTTCACAGTAACTTTTCACCTCTGCCCTTACTTACACTAATGAATTCTACAGGGCATTTGAGACAACTATCTGATCTGCAGCATATCTAGAAGATGGGAACCAGAGCAGTGCATAAATTAGCATGGTTATTACCTAAGCTAAATGAATATTAATTCTGTTTCAATACAAATAGAGCAAAACATGTACTTTCAGACTAAAATGATACTTTAAAATTAAGGAAAACATCAAGAAGAAAGAACAAAAGTAAAGTCTTCATGTCAGTGGAATGTTAAAAGAACATAGGTATTGCTGTATTGGATCAGATCAGAAGTCTTTTAGATCTAGTATCCTGTGTCTAACAGTGATCAGTAGCAGATACATCAAAGGATGGAGCAAGAACCCTGCAGTAGGAATGGGGAGCAATCTGCTCGCTACAAACACATACACATAGGATTCATCCTGATCTCTGACTGTTAGAAATTGGCTTCAATCCAAGGATTAATATCCCTTCCAAAATTTCTATTGTTAATTATGATAACTGAGGGTACTCTTGATAGCTATATTCAATCCCTTTTGCTATGCTAAATTCTGGGCCTCAGTGACTTCCTGTAGCAACGAGTTCCACAGCCTAATTACATATTTTGTCAAAAAGTATTTCTTCTTATTAGTTTTTAATTTCCTACTTTCTAATTTCTTGGCTTTTTTGTATTTGTTCTTGAACTAGAGACTGCAATTACTCTTAGACCCAATGGCTTCTGAACTCTGCACATGAGGGAACGTTCTTAGAAATCAAACAATACACAAAACAAAAGGCATTATAGTCCTAATAACATAGACTTGCAGAGATGTGTCCTCATTTTGGATTAGTTTTACAGCAGTTATTTAAATACCTACATTAAATTTTTAACAATTTGTGATGAGACATGTAAAAGTACTTCTTTTTATCCCATCTTGATAGCCCTCTGCTTGGGGACACCTGCTAGAGTTAAGTTGGCAAAACAGTTTCACTAATCATTCCTGTTTTCCACAGCATCAGTATTCTAAAATATTCACTTCAGAGAAGAAATGTTCTGAGAAGAAATGTTCTGAGTGAAATCCTGACCCCACTGAATTCAATAGGGCCAGGATTTCACCCCTTGTCTCTATCCTGATTTTCTACAGTAGGTTTAAGCTCAAATCCCTTCAGCCACTTTGAAGTTCAGCCAGAATGAAAAATAAAAACATTTTTGCTAACAATCTTTTCAGAAAGAACTATGGCAAAGTGTCTGCAGTTAGTGGCAGAAGAGGGAATAAGACCCTGCCTCAACTCCACCTTTGCCCTCTTCATGGCCTCTCTAGATCATCACTCAGACTGTGGAGCTGCCATTTCTCCCCATGCAGGTGGATTGGGAATGTCAGAGCTGAGACAGCATGGCAGGTGGGCAGTAATTTGCTACTGGAAATGAACAGTAGAGGGGCATGGATCAGCATTCATGTCACGTTCTCCATCAGTACCTGGCCCGGGCCAGGGAAGCTCATGATCCAATGAGAGGACTGACTTCAGTGATGAATCCTGATCACATGCCACCTGAGGCATGTTGCACATTTGCTAAGAAGAATGGCCAGCAGCAGATACATTCCCACTAATTGCGTGGTGAGAACTGTCACAATTTCTTCCCTGAACTCCTCCTGAGCTGGCACTGCATTTAATGTGTAGTTCCACCCTGGTAAGTGGTAAAAATGTCACCATGAGTCTCCATGTTGAGTATCTATCGCATTTGTTCACTTTTGAAGTAAAAATGATGTTTTTTCTAACTCCAGACCTTGAAATTTAATCTCAGACCTGAAAGTCAAGCTTTTCTGATCTATGCATCAGCAGGCCACATTCTGCCCTCAGTTCCATCTGTGCAACTGCGTTGTCTTCTAAGTGCTATTACTTTAAAAATTATTAGTAGGCCCTTAGTTACAGTCTTGTGTACCCGTGTCTTCACTTTCTACTCTCAGTAATATTTGCACAGTCCTATTGACTTCAACAAAGCACAGAGCTGGGCAATATTTTTTTAAATAAAACCATTCAAAGCATTTTCTCAAACTTCTAAAAAGGTTTGGGGTTTCCACATTTGGGCAAAGGTTCTGGACTATTCTTTTTTTCTGACTCCCTCCTCACTCATTATACAGTGACTTAGCAACTCACTGACCGAGATTCAGACTGCCTGCCTGTATTTTAGCTCCGATAAAAATAAGACATATTGTAAAGTAAAACCAACGATGCATTATTACTGGCAGCTATTTACCAGAGTCAAAAATTTTCTTTTAAAGTTATTTCATGACATATGTAATCCCATAAAATGATGCCAGTTTTATTGCCATGTATCATGAGGTATCACTTTACAAATGATTTTTACATTATAAGATTGTACAGCACCATGAAAAGCAGTGACAGCTGATCACAAGACCTTAGATTCTCATAACACCTGACATGTGGCGCTTACATCAGGAGATAATCCAATTGTAAACAGTGACTCACTGTTAACAACTACAGGAAATAGGATTAACAATTCATGATTTCAGGGTAAACCCATTTCATTTTGTTCAGCAAAGAGAAGGATTAAGGATATATGAATCAGGTTTTTATGACTTCCCAGAGCTGAAAATGTTGGAAGAGTTTTCGACTGCTCAAATCAGGAAAGAAGAGCATACACCCACGCAGGGGTGGAATTGATTTGGTAGAGCTGATATAATCTACCAGCTCTTTTGTCAATACTGGCAATCATGGCTTCTCTATCTCTAATTTCCTAGGGCATTGTTTCCTAAAGTGTAGGATGCATCCTTTCCAGGGGGAGAGAACCATTAGGAACTAGGTGTGGGGGTCGTGGATAAACTGTCAATTATTCTCCAGAGCCTCGGATTTCACTTGTTTAAAGCAAAACATGGGTTTCTAGCTGTTAAGGCTGAGAAAGAAAACTTCATATCATGAAGTGAGTGTAACAATGCAGGGACAACTGCCTGAATTTGAAGAAAGCCTGAAACAATAGCTCTGAGACATTAATTGCCCCAATCATTTCCAGGGATGATAACTCAGATATTATTGGTGATACTTTAAATATAAATATTTAAGTGCTCCTTAAAGGAGGAAAGTATGATTATGTTTTATGACAGTGTTTCCCAAAATGTGGGGGGCAGTGCATGAAGGACTAACCAGAATATATATAAATAATTAATACAGAATTAATACAGAATATATATATAAATTAAGACTCATAGGCCATTAACAACATATGATGAGATGTAGGAAGGTGGGGACTTGATTGGTTTCCTTTTCCCGAAAGAGAACTCTGCTCTCAAAAGGTTGTGAAAAATTGCCCTAGAAGACCTCAGCCAATGACAGAGTAGAGGTAAGTACCCCTTAGGAAGCTAAAGAGGGATCCTGGAGAAGGGACCTAACAGAAAACTGAAAAAAGTTCAGATCCTAACCTAGCATTTGGGTAGACGTGAGGAGAAGGAAATAGTGGAGGGTAAAAAATCTTATGCTCAAGACCCTTCCTTGTGTACTCATAAAGACATAGAGAAGGCCCAAGAGTTCCCAGTTCCAGGACCCCATCCTTGTGTACAGGCAGAAGTGGGATGATGGAACCAGGGTTGGACCAGAAAACTCCTGTGTCCAGAACTCCATCACAGTTGCATATGTGAGTGACAAGAGGAGACTTTGGGGTACCAAGAGTGCCCAAGCTTATGGATCCCATAGCATGGGAAGACACTGAAAAGCCTGCAGTGTTAGCCCATCCTGGAGTATAGGTAACTAGAGGAAGCTGCTCTAGCTAGCAGAAAGAGGAGGTCTGGGAAGTATGGAGAGAGTAATGGGAAAACCAACTTAGAGAGGTTGCTGAAGGGGAGCCATATGACAAACTCCAGGATAGGTGGGACAAACACTCCTGTCCCTGGTCAGTAGAGCTGGTGAAATACAGAACAAGTAGTATTACGCCCCCTATCCAAGAATGGCAGAATTACACTTCTGACACATGCATCCCTGGAGCCTCAGCATGTATTCATGCTTCAGCCACAACACAGGCCTTCCCCACCCAATCCAGCAAACAGGACAAAATTTTGCTCTCTGTTACTGCAAGTCAATTTTGGATATAACTATTAACCTCTCTTTTTAACACTGATGAGAAGAAATTATAAAATAAAAGACTGAAATCCAGCAAATAAAATGAGCTAACCTCCACTGTTTCAGTTAAGACGTTGCATGTCATGTGTAGTGCACGTCTGGGCTCCAGAGGGAAATGGATAATCAGAAAAATATCTTTCAATGTCTAGTCTCTGTAAAGATTTACTGAGTAGTCTCTAATGCATGCTGACAGCTCTTACATAAAAATCACACAAATGTAAAGATCAATATATCAGGTTACAAAAAATAATAATAAAATGAAATCTTTCTTTTTTGGATGTAGCCAAAATAAATTAGAAGGAGAGTTTCATGATCTATATCTTTTGGTGCTTCCTCTAAATTGTTCATTTGTGAAGGACAATATAGTAAAAGAAGGATTTTTTTTTAAGATTACAAAGATACAAGAAATGTGTCAATTCATTGATAGGAGCTTGTAAATCAAGCCAGTAATGGAATGAGCTAATTGCCACAGCTCAAGTTGAAAATACTGCTCAGAACTGCTCTTAGCCCTGTGCAGTACATATGGTCACACAGGCCACCCCATCTTGCCATAAATAAACTGCTTACTGGCTTCTTTGCCAGTACATTAGTGGCTCCTCTCACCTCTATTGGCCATCAAGAAATTTATTATCATGTCTGGAGAATGTGTAAGACTAAATCTTAGGGCCATAACATCAGGGAAGCTGCTCATGCTGCAGGAACATCTAAATGCAACTGAAATAATGGAAATACAGTTACTCGTGCACACAACTGAATTAATTGGTTCTCACAGAAATCTACATCCACAAATCTGGTAGTTAGACTGATTTAAAAATGGCTAATTTCAGGTACAATTAATTGGACCTGTAATATTTGAGGTCAGAATAAGGCTCATTTAAAGATCAGAGTCTCAGTACTGACATATGCCTGCATGCCGTAAACATAGAAATATGAGAAAGCTGTTCATTTTGCTTACTGATTTTTTGGGGGACATGGATCAACATTCATGTGTACTGTCGCACTCCCTCTTAGTACCCAGCCCAAGAGGGGGAAGCCAATGATCCAACCAGTGGACCAAATTTGGTGATGAATTCTGATTATCTGTCCCCTGAGGCACGTTGTGCATACACTACAAAGACTGATCTTTTTTAAGGAACACTAGAATACTATTGTGAACTTTTTTACTGCATGCAATTTTGCTATGTATTTCAAACTTCAGGAATTTGTCTTTTCACAAATTTCATAATCGTTTCTCTCTAAAGCCATTTTCTAAGTCAAAAGTGTTCAGTTTTTTCAAAGCTAAAAAGCAATTTCCAATCTCAAAACCTGCCATTAGTTTTTGACATGTTACCAAGAAAAACAAGTGCTAAATCCTCAGCTAGTGTAAATTGGCATATCTCTATGGAAGTCAAGAGACAACATCAATTTACATCAGCTGAGGATCTGTCCCTTGTCTTTTTTCCCCACAAAAATAACCCAAGGCCAAAAAGTATTTGTTTCATTTCAGTGCAAAAATGTTTGTTTGGTTCTATGGACAACCTTTCTTTTAAAGCTCTATGAGGCCATGTCAATGTGAAAAAGGCCATTACTGACAAGAGAAACCATGGTAACTTACCCACTCTACTTGGCACCAGTGAGGTGTCAGCTGGAGTACTGTGTCCAGTTCTGGGCGCCACAAGATGTGGCTTGGAAAAGTTCAGAGAAGAGCTACAGAAATAATAAAAGATTTAGAAAACCTGACTTATGAAGAAAGGGCAAAAAACCTGGGCATGTCTAGTATTGCAAAAAGAAGATTGAGGGGATCAGATAACAGCCTTCAAATATGTTAAGACCTATTATAAAGAGGATGGTGATCAGTTGTTCTCCATGTCCGCTGAAGGTAGGACAAGAAGTAATGGAGTTAATCTGCATCAAGGAAGATTTAGGTTATGCAACAGGAAAAACTTTTTAACTCTGAGGGTAATTAAGCACAGGAATAAACTTCCAAGGGAGGTTGTGGAACAGATTAAACAAACACCTTCCAGCAATAGTTTAGGTATACTTGGTCCTGCCTCAGCACAGAGGGGTGGCCTCTCAAGGTCCCTTGCAGCCCTGCATTCTATGATTCTGTGGTGACTGACTATAGCACTAAACACAGGGGAAGACGACGTGTGTTCTTGTCCTGGTCTTGCCACTGATTCATATATAAACTTGATGAAGTCACTTGACTTCTCTGTGTCTTAGTTCCCTTATTTCTAAAATGAGGCTAATACTATTTAAACATCTTGAAGACCCTCGTGCGTGTGCACTTTTCCAATTTGATACCCCGCTGCAGCAGTTGCATGCACTTTTCCAGAGGCCCTTTTGCATGTACATTATTTTTTGGAATAAACTATAGCCAGACTATTTTTTAAGGTGGGGATTTTCAAATGCACCGAAGGGAGTTAAGCACTCAACTCCCACTATATTTCAATGGGAACGTAGGAACTTGATCCTGTCACCATTGAAGTAAAAAGTAAAGCTCCCATTGACTTCAGTGGAGCAGGATGAAGCATGGGATCCCTAAAGTCTAAATTTTAGCCCTACAGGACTATCTCTGGAACAAAATAAAATATTTTATTATATAAATGCAAATATGGCTATAATATTCTATAACATTTTCTACAAGCTGTCACAAAAAATGGTTATAGCTGAGATTTTTAAAATGTGTTAAAAGGTTTAGGGTGGCATCCTATTTTATCTAGCTGCTTTGCTCTTCTTAGTCATAGAATAACCTGATGGCATAACAGCCAAACACTGTGTTGTCATATGGAAGACTTAAGTTTGGGAGTGATACTGAGAATCCCTCATTCTCAGCCAAGCCTTGTCACAGGAGGAGGATGTTCCATACCAAGGATGCTGGCGAGACCCATCAGCAGCCTGTAACCGTTGATATGTAATGCACTGGAAGGACAGTGGTCCAACAGAGAGTCATCAAGCCTGGTCTACAATATTTGCAGAGGTAAGAAAACAAAAATAGTATGAGATGGGAAAGAGAGACTTAAAAAGAGAGAAATGATGATCCAAAAATTATAAACAGAAGAAACACCCAAGGGTCACATCCAAAGGAATCTTTGGACATTGGCCAAGAATGGGAAGGAAAAGCCCATGCAAATGTTCCTTTGTGGCTCCCAGCTTAAAGAAGTTAAATAACTTATTAATACCAGAGGCCAATTATTGAAAAAAACGTAGATTGTGTCTACACAGCTGGTAGCATCAGTGGAAGTTGTGTAGACAAGGCTCAAGCATTTTTACCATGGTGTCATCTAGCCATCAGGGCCTGTGTAAACAACAGAACCCAGCTGCATATCTTGTGAATTACAAGTCCAAAAATGCCAGTGTAAACAAGATTTAAGCTCTAAATGAAGCAGATCTCAAAAGGAACAGGATCCAGGCTTCCAACTGTAATGGGAAAGGCACTCTCCTCAATCACATCCCTCCTTTTGTGGACACCCTTGATTGTATTAGCAATGACTATTACAGGTCTTCCTACTTCTTCCATGCATCTGATATTTTCTATGCACTAGCACCATTTCATTTAAAATATGTAATTCAGTGGATGAGTCAAGAAGTAATGTGGAGTGTATACACCTGGCTTGCCTAATTTAAGATGAACTATAATGGAGAACTGTATATTAGAATAAAATGGTTATAAATCAAAAACTATTTCATTTTCTATGGTAGTGTAAAAGCCAGAGCTGTTTGAATCCATAATTCAGCTGTCATAATCTCTTAGAGATATCATTGACCTTCCTTGGAAATTTCTGTCACATAGAAAAGACTGGTTCTGGAGGAAGAACATTAAATCTCACTGCATTACTGACAGCCAGTTACTTGAAGGTAATTTAGCCCACTTTAACAAGTACTTAACAATGAATTGCACTTTTCTATATTCTTATTCTTTACATGTTAAAGTAGCAAAGTTGGTATGTGTATTAAAATCAATGCAAAAATGCATGTCCCACCACGTTTCACTGAGTACTGTCTCCCAAGAGAACTATTAAGTATTCTCTTGCAGTGCTTCACGCATATATTTTCAATCAGTATTGAACTAGATGCACTAATGTTTTCAGGGAACAATAGAATAATTTAGATCTGTAATTTCTACAGGTACATCTTTGGACAAATTTAGGAATATAGTTTCCATTTAAAAAAAATCATTTATAACATAAGACTAAAAAAAAAAATCTCTTGACCAGCTACATTTCTTAAATGAATTATTCAGTGAAATGGTGAGTTTCAGTGTTAAAAATGGAGTAAGGAATGGGATAGAATCTAAATATCCAAAAGCCATGGATACTCATGGTACAGGGTACCATAACCATTGCTAGCAAGAAGGCTGATTACACAAATGTGGATGTTTGGAAAACATAGTAAGCACTTTAAAATGACTACATGCTTGCCTAAATATGGTCTCATCAATCAGATCTGACGCAGGGTGAACGAGAACAATAAAGAGAGAGGAAAATGAAAATGAGTGTCTATTTTTTCTTTTCTTATCCCCTTTTGCTTTCAGATAAATGTAGTATGTTCAGCCCTGACCATGCACACATAATTACCCCTAGCTTTCAGATATTTGATTTTGTAGCTACAAACAGCCTGGCAGCTGCCAGAGCTTGTCTTGGAGGGGGAAGAAGATGTCCCTGCATTTTATTTTATTTTATTCATAATAAGAGAGAACAGTCTACTAAAAACCCTGCATTTTGAATTATTCTCACTCCCCATATCTGAGCCATGAGTGGATTTCTTTGTGAACTGAGAGAATTCAATTTTCCTTCTTAAATTATAAACCAAGAAAAAGGGGAAAAGAAAGGACATATATGAAACAGTATGTAATTCATTCTCTAGATTTTCTATCGTTTTCTGCAACAGATTCAATTGGATGGTCTCACAAGTAGCCTAATTACTGATGGAAGAAACTAAAAATATTTAGGGGTTCAACTAGAAAAAGTGCATGGAATTCATATTTACTTTTGCTTTTGGATTTCTAAGATCAATAAGTGTGTTTATCCAGCTGCATTTTTTTGGACCTCATCTAAACTATCTGAACCTTTTTGGACTGCAAATCTGACTTGGAAATATCAAAAGACAGGTTGATTAATTTGAGTTGGATTGCTTCTTTCTTTTTCGGAAGGAAATATCCTTGAGTGGGTGTCATGTCAGTAGAAAGTCAACTGGCCACAGCTGAAGCCACAGAGGAAATACACACACACAAACACACACATGCAGCATAGTGCCCCAGGGACCTTTTTGTTTGTTTGTTTGTTTGTTTTTTGAAGCAGATCCTCTTTGTTGACAATAAACAACAAAAATTAATAGCAAAGTACCAGTGCTCAAGCTAAAAACAAGTTAATGACACTTTCAGAAGGAGAAAAACAACTGCTTCTTGGTGGAAGGGGCAGGAGAAACCTGTAAGGCCTGTGCTTTGCTAACTAAAGCTTAGATATGGCCACTTCTGAGGGAGTTACTGGTTATAGTCATCAAACCAACTCTTTTATTGACTGGGAGATCACTACCCCCTTTTTCAGAAGAGATTCCTTGCCTCAGCTGTACACTGCTACGTCATCCAAAAATGCCTAATGGTTATTGGGGCTGGGAAGCTCTAGTAGGTTGCAACTGACACCGTGTAGGAATGAAAAGAAAAAGGAGCTGTGTTGTTTCTGCTGCCCACCCTCCTGCAGTTTTTGGCTTCACCACCAGAACTCCACAGCAACTCACATTCCACACATTCCACTGTTTCCCTCCCACTACCAGCTGGTACACAAGGGAATAGAGAGACAATAAGCCACTGCCAGCTTCACCCTCGGTCCTGCAAAATGGAAACTGCCAGGATCAGAGCTAGTCACAATTACAGAAAAAGGTGTCATTTTCATGGGTATTTCTTAGGCAATATTTGAAGTTTAAAGATATGTTCTTGTTAAATACATGTTTATCTGCCTATATAATGGAGTTTTCCATTTAAAATACTACAAAAAATGTCCTAGTTGCAAAATTCTGATCACCTATATCAACCTTGCTTCTTGATTTTCCATTCAAATACTTCAATCATTCTGGCATATTCATTTATTCTAATTAAATGCCAATCTGTTAGTTAATTCATGGTTTCCCTTTCTACTGTCCAGTGCCAGTCTGTTTCTTTTTTAATATAGAAGTACAGCAGAAGTCCACAACAAAAAGTTAGGGGGTTTGATTGCATTCCCTCTCAGGATTGAGGAGATGGTACTTTACACATTTAGGCCTAAGAGATTTGGATAATTTGGATGATAGCTAAGCCTCTTAAACCAAATTTTGCAGGTTTGCCCTGTAAATATTGAGATGGCTGCACTGCCACTACTAGTAATTTTGTGAACCATTTTCAGTGTTTGCAAGGAAGGAAGAGCCGAAACTGGGTTCAACAAATGGGACAAAGATCAAGGAAAGGTCAAGGATGACTAATTTTTATCTTCTGATTAAACAACTTTACGCAGAAGTGAGGACCATTGAACCAACATGATTACTGAAGCTGCAGGGGGCGAGGGAGGGAGAGGGGGGAATAGAAGACCATTAAGAGCAAGCTATGGAAAATAGGGAGAAAAAGAATAAATGCCACTTATATAGTAGCTAAATGAGATTTTCTTTCAGAATCAGGTTTTTTAATTCATTATAAAAATCCTTTGAAAAGCTTCCCTGTAGCTTTCTAATTTACTTTTTTGCAAAGTTCAAGCAAAAGGTGAATCAAATTTTGTCTTCAATATCATTGACTGTAGTTAAATAAAGCATCATTCACCAAAGTATCTTTATAGCATACTTGATGTTCTAGAAGTAAATAAATACAGAGAAGGAGAAAGGAACACTTCAGAATGCAAATATTTTTAACTAATTTATGTCATTCTGAAAGATAATATCAAGTTTCTACAAAAGCAACTTGGAAACTGATTCTGGCAAAAATTGCTTAATGAATAATCACCATTAGCTATCTATCACTTTCTAGATAGAAAAAATTTACATGATCTAATTTATTCTCACAGCAACCTCAAATGTCTTCACAAGCATGCTGCTAGCTTACAGAATTTCTTATTATAACTTACTTGCTTTGCTCCACTTGACAAGGATGTATTAGCCAGGAAACGAATAAATCCAGGATTTGCATTGACCAAAGTGACCCAAATCTAACTGGCCGATTATGACCACGTTGTTAGGTAAGGGTTTTCTGTATGGCCAGAATTTTCAGAAGGTACAGTACACATAATTCAGTCCAGATTTTCAGAATCACTCAGCTCCCATTTAGGCACGCAAATAAGTGTCTGGATTTGAAAAGAGATATTGGGTGCTGAGTTCTTTTGAAAATCTTGCCATAAGTATTACAATATAGCAGTATAAGTAGAATAAAAACCCATACAGAATAAAATAGAAATTGCTGGGTGCACAGCTTTACGTACCTTATTAAATTGATGATGAGCTGTGTTGAAAATCAGGCCCTGACTGTTGATGCTGAGCCCTTGGAAATCTGTCCCTGAAATCGTTTGAGCATCTGGCCCTGTGTTGTTATATCATCATTATTATAGTTATTATCGGGGTGTGTTTCCCCCCTGGTTACTCTATTCCATGTTCCATTGCTTCCCCTCACCACCTTCTTCCTGTCAGCTTGGCTCTTCTTTTCAGAGTGTCAACTCTTCAGGAAGAGGTCCATACGTTCGGTTGTGTTTTTGTGGCAAGTACTATTTGGTAGGAAGTGTTGGAAACACATTGTTATTATAATAATACTAGATTTTCATTAAAGTTTGAAGGCTGAGCATCAGGTACAGGTGAACCACAATCGTTCCAGAAAATCTATCCAATCCTTTCTTGAGAATAGACTTTTGTGTGGCTTCCTTACTGCAACCACGATAGGAACTGCTAGGAAAGCAGTATTTCTCCTAGTATTACAGCTTAGACTAGGAAAGGTAGATTTTTAAAGATCAGTGTTCTATACAAGAAAAAGAGAACTTTTCCAAGCCTTGAAAGCTTTGGTGTGAGTACTGCAAGAAAGTTCGGCTTGGTTCTTATTTTAGCCCTAGAAATGAGAGGACTTTGTGACGAGCTATGATTGTCTGGATTGTTCGACTTGTATCAGATCACGTTTGTCACAGTTCAAATTCTTGGAAATCTATCTCTGGCCAATTCAAACAAACAAACACCCAAATAAGAAAAACGGAATGAAAACCTCCTGTCTTGCATTTCTCTTAATTGTAGTTTCCCTGTGTACTATAGAAGAGTTTTTTTAAAGGACAGTATGTATTTTCTGGGAATGTCAAAATGTCAATTTAAAATCCATCTGTTTTAGCAGGAAAGTAATACTTTTTCATAAATGCAACGTAACAGCCAGCATTCTGCCTGGCCCCAGAGGAATCTGAACAAATCCTCTGATGCCCTCATACTGTATTAGTTATTATTTATGAAGTCTAAGCCTTATAAGAAAAATAGTTACCTGACATTCATATAATTTTTTGAGGAATATTGTCTTTTATTCCCCAAATAATACATAAAAAAGACCTGGAAAGCTCTGTCTATTGTTACTTTTCATTAATACAGAATTGCCATTTTAAAGCTTACCACATTAAAGAAAAACTGCTAAAGATTAATAATATTTATTTTATTTCTTCCATTCTGCACCGGGCACCTTAAAGACATCAAAAATAGTATGAAACATTTCTCCCACTGTGCTGTAAATACATTTCATTCAAACCTGGTGTGAATATCCTCCTTTATGTTTCTATTCTCCAGACCCTTAGACTAGGAGCATATCAAAGCTTAGATTGCCAAATTAGTGCCAATTTACTGCAATTTTGGGATGTGTAATCTTGTATACCAGCATACAAGCTGAGACTGCTTTCATTTATCTTGTGACACTTATAGTTGTCTCATTGGGTTGCAGTGGTTTTTATTGCTTTGCTGCTTCAAATAGGATAAACATCTTCTTTTTGGAATATCATGTAGTTTTCTGGCTAAATGGCAAAAAAACACCTTCTTTTGTGCTTGTCTGTTGGTGGGTTCTGTTCTTTCAGAAATCACAAGATTATGAGCTGTCCAGAGAGACATGGTTGCTTTTATTTGCTTTTCCAAAATATGTAATTGTAAGGCTTCATCTATGAAGGTGTGCTGTAGGTAATGGAAGTATGATTAATGATTCCTAAGGTTATGAATTTTACAGATAAAGTTGAAGGGGCATAAAGATGGCATAAATTTTACTTTTCACTCCCCCAATTCTGGGGCTACTGTGTGCAAGGCCAGTCCTCTACTAATAGTTAGGTAATCTTAAACTGGAACCCACTCCATATCTTTCTTACACACTAATATTACTATGTTTCTTCCTCTTTGAGGCACTTGACGGGCTCCCCCGTTCACTGCATCAAGTTCTATCTTCTTGTCTAAGTTTTCAAGGTTATATCCATATCCCAACCTAATTATCCATCCTTCTCATTTTCTGCTTTGTCCCATTCTCATCTATTTCACACTGCTGATGACAGTCGCAGTGCCCCAGTCCTCTGCTTCTTCAGCAAGCATCTCTGTGCTTTCTTTTATGATGCCACCTACAAATGGAGCACCTACCTTGCGGTGGTGTGAAAGACCACTATCTTCTTTGAATTTCAAAGAGCCTTTTCTACAGTGATGTTGTAAGAAACCAAATTGTGCGTTCTGGGGATTGATCTATATATCATTCTATTTAAATTACAAGGACACAACCAAGTACCATTTGGCCTCATTGTTTGAAGGTTACACACGTTCTTTATTTTTCTGTTCATCTTTCCTTTGGGAAATCTGAGTTTATTGGGGCAGTTCCTCAGTGCAGCTCTTCTTTTGAGTTTGTATAGTGCCTACCACATCATGGATACTACCTGAGAGAAAACCATCATTAACCAGATCTCTTAATAACTGTGTGCCAAATTCAACAGTTATTATTCAGGTAAAACTCTCATTGGAGCCAATGAGAAGTTTCCACATTGGTCTATAAGGGATTGTGCCCTTAATTACTTGGGATACATGTAGTTATTGGAAGGCAGTTTTCTGTGAAAAAGTCTAAGTTTCAGTACAAATATGCTTAATGTTGAAGTCATTGGTAGCACTATCTGAAAAAAAGGTAGCAGAATTTGACCCATAAGCAGAAAAGACCTTTTGTAAGTCTATTACCAGAACAGTACTTTTTTGTCTCCAAGGGAAACTAATGTCGATTTCTTTAGGACAGAAGTTATTAATGAAGTCCCCAGGTTCAAATTCATATGTTCTCGATCAGATTTACTGTAATAGTAGTAACTATTCTTTCAGTACACTGATCTTTAAACTGGTGTATATCCTTTCATCTGTTTCTATTTTGCCTAGGTAGATTGCAGGCCCAGGATTCATTAGAGCAACACTTCAGTTTTATATAAAATCATTCATTAATAATTTTACTATAGTGTGTGACCCACATTCTCTGTCCTGTTAAAAAACCAGCCAAATGCTTTGGTACAGTTTCTGTACTGTCTATAATTGTAAATTTCACAAATATGAATTAAAACATGGAAAGCGTTGATTGGCAGATGAAGATGTTTTTACTTTTGTGACAAGAGCAAACCTGTGGGGGAAAAATCCAGGCATCATCCTCGTATTTATCTTATTTCATTTATCAGCGTTCCTCATCACCAAAGTATTTTGCTTCTCAAACATACAAAATCCAGGGCACCTCAATAAGATAGGGAAGTATTAGCCACATTTTACATATAGGGAAAAAGAGGCAAAGAGAATTTGAGTCAAAGCCTATTGAAATCAATGAGAATCTTTCCAATGACTTCAAAGGCCCCTAGATAATGCAAACATTACATCTATATTTGATTTAAAAATTCCCTGACACAAAAACATTTGAACATTATACTGCATGCATGCAGCTCCCACATTCCACATGTCAGCAGCAGAGGTTTAAATGCCAGCCTTTTCCCCAGTGCCTTAATTGGATAGGGAATGGGCTGGAGAGAAGGAGCTAGCCTGTCCACACCCTTCCTGAGCTTCGTTTGACCAGTAATCTGGCAGGAGGTCCCACCCTCCTTCCTGCTGCCTTTTCTCTTCACACTGGAGAAGAGAGGTGCCACAAAGAGAGAGGGAGAGTCTGCATGCCTAAAGTGACACGCAGTCTAAGGTTTGGTCCAGGCAGCAGCCCAAGTCTGTGGTCCCAATAAATCTGCACTGCATGTAAAAATTGGCCATGGCTCAAAGGGAAGAAGTTGCTTTCATCTGGGAGTGCAGGACTGAAGTTGGAGGGGTAGTCCAGACTGATTGTTATTGAGGGAATTAGAGACATTTTATACATCTTGAATTTACATTATATTTTCATTAACTTCTCCATTGACACTGGGGGTCTGTCCAGACAAACGAAGGCACTGAGATAGATCTATGCATTGGAGTGATTCCTGGGTGAATTCCTGAACCTCTAAAGATGGTGGGCGTTTAGAACAATCTATTGAAGGGTGGCACTTCCATCACATATGTTTGCAGAATCATCTGAAATATTTATTGAGGTTCATTTCAAGTACTTTTTATTTCTCAGTTGAAATTTTCTACAGATATAGCCACATTTTGCAATGGGCACAAACACTGAATTGTGACATCAAAGAACGAGTCAGGCAGAAAGAGCAATCCAGCGGCTCAAGCTGGGTACATTCACTTTGTTTTATTGGAGTAGAATGGAAAAGTGCCTAGCACTTGTGAGTCTCCTCTTTTTGTTTTATACTTTTTATTTTTCATTCATGCAGATACAGACTTTCAGTCATGTCCCATTTAACTGTCATTAAGTAGCCCAGAGCCTTTTTTCTGTCTCTTTTGTTAGAAAGAGCTAGCTGACCAGTAACATTCTGAATTCTCATTGACAGCTGTAAGAATTGCCATCTTCAGTATCGGTTTATGCCTGAAAGATGTGAGTAACAATCAGAATTAACTTTTCGAGTTCTTATGTCCCTTTAACCCTGTTTAACCTGTAGTTTAGCGGTCACACAGTCAAATAGTGTGTCTGATTTTTCAAAAGACAGATAATTTTATGACCAATATTAACATATGTAGTCACATGTGCCAAGAAAAGAAAACTGAAATTTTACGCTCCAGTGATTAAACTGGAAATCATCCCAGGAATCAGGAAGCATTTTTCCTCACATACAGTGTAGTGCTCAACAGACTAATTTATTTGTGAGGTTTTGCCATTCACTAAAACATGAGGTAAAGGCCACTAAGGGAGGTAGGATACCAGATTTGATAAGCCAGTGATCAGGTAAGGCAAATCCAATGCTGCTGGCATACATCCACTCGGAAATAAGGATATATCTACTTAAGAGGCTTACTAACTCTTGATAAGAAAGCCAATATCTTTGAATGCATAAATAAGTTCATTCACTTGCTTTATTGGTGGGCTTTTGTGAGGGGGGAGTAAAAAATTCTTTATAACCATTTTAAAAACCTTTTTACAGAAACATACTTGGGTAAAAGAGTATCCACTGGACTATAACCTAGTCATTTTGTCTGTTTTACATCAGCAAACCACCTTCCACTGACTGTGAAAATGCCCTGAAGCCTGGAACACATACCATTTTAATCATATTTTTACACTCCATTTTTTTCAGCTGTTGTATTTATGTAAATCACAGAACCTTATTGTTATGAGTCTGTTGATTACCTGAAGGAGTTCTCTACTACCATGGTGATCAGACAGACAAACACAGCAGTATGCCATGTAATATTGCCATTTGACATGCTCTTCTTTTGTCATTGCTGCAGGCACTAAATCCCGTCAATGGGTAGATGATAATAGAATTTGAATTTCAAGTTATGAAAAAAGAGTATCAAAACAATGTCTATAATAAGGCTTCATTAATCAACTCTGTGAACAATATATTGTCTACAGTGTATTTGTTGCAAGTGAAATTCATATGAGAAAAGATGATCTTTTAATATAAGACATGTCAAGTTCCTAAAGCTAAACACTGAAGTGATAAAAGATGTTCTTTTAAGGTTGATGTAGTCATATGCATTTAAGGATGTGATGCTCAAGGTTTATTGTCATTTTTGGCAAAATAGTTTAGTTTTTCATTTTTCCCTTTTTTAGAATATGACCTTATATTTTATATCACTATTCTGTAATTAGGGTCTGAGCCTGCTCTTAGACCACCAGACTTGCGTCACCATATACCCTCTAATACCATCAAACATGCTGAATACACAAGATACACAGGAAGAGGATTAGACAAAATGTGGTGCAATACTGAGATCAGTATTAAGACCTTAGTGTTTTACACAAAGAAATACCATACTCCCTCAGTAAAATATATTCTGTACTCAATACACTGCTTAGTCACCTGTGGTGTGTCTACACAGCAAAGAAATAATGCAGTTAGCTCATGCCAGCTGTCTTGGACTCGTGGGGCTCAGGCTGTGGATTGTTTCATTGCTGTGTAGACTTCTAGACTTTATGACCCTGTGGGGTGGGAGGGTCCAAGAGTTCAGGCTCCAATCTAAGGCCAGAAATCTATACAGAAATGAAACAGACCCATGGCCCGAGCCCCACAAACCCAAGTTGGCTGGGACAGGCCAGCCATGGGTTATTCTTTGCTGTGTCAACATAGCCCTTGAGACTATGTTCTGTAGCTCTGATTCTGAGCATCCTAGATCCTATTGATGCAAGCAGGAGATCAGATTTAGCACTTTTTTCTCTTTGTGAATTGTCCACCAACCACTTTTGACCATTGTTATAACATTGTTTCATTTTATAATTAAAATGAACAAACTCCATTTTAAATTAATAGAAATACAAACTCATTGGGCCTGGATATAAAATGTTAACTGCTTTGTAACAACATCCAGCCTTGTCTTGTCAGGAATCTCTGTGATAAGCACTGGGAGAATCCCAGCAGGTGTTAAGTACTGGAGACAATCAAGATGCAATCAGTATGTGACCTGTAGGCTTTGGTAAACCTGTATGGGCCCTCTGTGACTTGAACTCAGTAAACTCCATTTAAAATAATATTCAGACATGTATTGCAATGAGTGATCCTTTGTCAACAGCAGACAACAGCTGGAGTAAATCCACAAAAAGAGTACGACTGCCCAAGCAGGGGGCCAGAAGTCTGTTTAGCACATAGCTGGGCAATCAAGAAAGATAATATCACGTTTGGCTGTGTTGGGGTGCAGCCCCCGATCACCTCATCGCTCTTAAGAACTTCATAATTGGCTAAAAGTGGGCATATGGCTGGGAGGAAGAGAAATATAAGGTGATCATAAACAGGAAGTAAACTGGAGATGTCCCGTATCTTTGGAAGAGCACCAGAATAGGTCTACGTGGAGGCCTGATCTACCTACTGTCTCTCCCCAGTTTGCCGCTCAAACCTAAGTATAGAGCGTGTGGCTGTGAAACCTGAATGTGACAGTGTATTCCACACAGATGCAAACCCGGGAATTGAACTAGTAATACTGGAGTGTTGCTTTGCTGCTGACAAACCTCACTGTTGCAGTGTAAGTATAATTGCATAAGTATAACCCTATAGTGTAAGCTAGCTTTATAAGTATAATTGTATAGTTGTAATTGTGATTGTGTTTTAAGTAGTTAAGTTGTGGTATTGGATAAGAATTAATGGTGATTTTTGAATTGTAATTGTTGATTTATAGATTGTTATAAGTAAAACAAAGTTGTATGCAAAGCAACCCTTGTCGCTCCTTATTTGAGGGATCCACATAAAATCGAACCTGACAGCAAGCTGGTTCTTGTTGTCAGCGCAACCATTTGTTAATTAGGTCTTTATTCATGTTCTACAACTATTTTAATACAGATATTTGGGCCTGCCAGGATGGTCTGGTTTCAATTCCTTGAGATGATGACCCTAACTTTTATGAACAGGAGCAGTGCTTGAAGAAATCATTAAGTCATGGAACCTCTGTGGAAGATGTTGAGGAGCACTTTAGGGGCAGCAAGAAATCAGCTGACCTATGACATTTTAGAAGCATTTAACGTTTTTTCTTGTCCTCTTTTGCACAAAGAATCAGCAAATTCAGATGAAAAAAAATGTTTCATTGGAAAAAGCAAGGCCTATGAGGTAGGCAGATAGCAAAAAAATTCCACTGAAATATTTTTCATCTGAATTTGCTGATTCATCAAAATCAAAACAGTGGGCTGGGACACTTTGATTTTGACAAAGTTCCAATGGAACCCTGGCATGGTTTTCTGATCAATCACTGGCCCAGCTGCTTGGTAGCCCACTTGGCAGGCTTCTGGAAAACCTGGGCTTTCAGGCTCATGGCTCCTTGCCAGTCCAGGCTTCCCAGACTTCCTGGGTCCCCTACTCTGGAGCAGCTCATCAAGTGAGATGCCTAAGAGTTGGTGACCCTGGGCTCCCAACCCTGGCCCAGTTAACTTTCTCTTGTGCAGAGAATTTCAAAATTGGTTTTGTTCTTGTTCCAAATCAGAATGAACCAAAGTTTCAAAATCCTCCGTGAAACGGAATCACTGTTTTCCTCTCTAATTCCCTCCCACTTCCTCTTTCTTTCCCTTTTCCTTCACACAGTCTCACTACTGCTGGTGAGGCTGCAGCGATCCTGAATACCCTTCTATCATATGCCACCTTATCAATAGTCCCTCAGAACCTATGCCTATGCCCTTTACTGGCTCTCTCCAATTGCTTTCCTTTTGTTTTGAGGTGAGTTCAACACCATGAAGCATTCCTAGGTACAAGCTTGTTTTGTATTAAATTTTCCATTCAGCCAAACTTTTTTTCTTTCTGCAATGGTAAATGAAATATTTTTGAAAGTCTTAAATTTCAGTCTTAAAGAAGAGTGGAATGGGACAGTATCTACATAATGTGAAAAATAGAAATCTTCATGGGAAGATGTCCTTCAACTATAAGGTATATAGGGTTAGAACTAGGCTCAGCATGTCCAAGAAAACCCCACAAGGCTTATCAGTCACAGAGGGGTCCTAGAGCGCCAAACATCTTTACATAGCTAATTTCAAACTTTCATTTTAATGCACCCCCAGCTAACTCATTCATTTTCTTTTTATAAAAATAATTCCAAGAAAGATTACAGAAGGTTCAACTGATTTTCTTTCCCCATCGCCCAACCCACATCTCTCCAGTGAGTAGCATTTAAATAAAAAACCATCACCTTTTATTCTGATCCTGACAGTATCACTGAATATTGCTGTCCTGAAAACTGCATCCTACTTTGGGAAGGTAATGACTATAAAAATATACCATAAGAAAGTATACATAATGTATGTTTTCACTGCATGCTCTACATGCCATTGTTTCTGAGATGGCAGGGACCATAATATGCAATTTGAAGAAAATGGTTTCAAATGCAGGTGTTGGCTTAGATAATAATAGATGAGGATTTCACATTTGAAATAAAGACATCAATATTGACCCAGGTATTTTTCCATGCTCATACTGTTCTGCTTAAAAACAACCTCATATAAAGGTGGTATTCACAGAGTTCTTGTTACTCTTCAATGATTGAAACATAATTTGGGACAGTGGCCAGTATCTTGTGGTTATTTTGCTTTTTTGCTTCTTTATTACAGCTTTGTTGGAAGGTTTTGTCTTGCCACTATAAAGCATTTATTTTTTCTGTCTCCTCTTTAATGTCTTTTAGAAAGCATTTATTTATATGCACAGCTCCCTTCTCTTCTGTTTTTAATTAGTAGCTTGGATGTGATTCTTTTTTATTGAACAGGCTGTGTAGCAAAAAATGGTTCTTTTGACATTCATGCACAGGGGACAGCAGCTCAGAACTAAGGCAAAAGATAACAGAGATTGACTTACAACATCCTGTATGTGACTAAACAGGAGAAAATACTGGTTATATTAATTGCTGGGATTTTGTCTCAGTTATGTTGGCTTCTGTATTTGAAAAAAAACAACAAAATAGTCATGAAAAGATATGACATTAAATATATGTATTGAATGATACATTTTATTCTGTGTACTGCACAGCAGTAAGAAAATGTGCTAATTTAACAAGTTCAGGTGTACAAAGACAATTATGGAAAATAATATTTCTTGGAATAGCCCAGCAAAGATGCAACTCTTAACAATAGAACAAAAATAGCGCTGGAAATCACATTGTGGTACAGCCCGTCACTTATGAAATACTGTGTGTTTGCTGCTTAAGGAAACATTCGCTGTAAAATAGCAAGTAACGCTTTTATATTTGCACCCTTCTATGAAAATGCCACTCATCTGTCCCAACATGTGGAAAACCTGGTGGAGCCAATGGTATTTGGGACACCCCCAGTTAAAAGGAAGAGGAGAACATACACTGAGGAGATGCAAGAGTGCCCTCTCTTTCAGAGTCTCAACCCACTCATTGGGTAGCTTGGGGAAGAAGGGAGTTGATTGGTCCCTTGCCCTCCCCTTTCATTAATTTAAAACCTAGGCAAGGCCATGCGGACCCTCTTTCTATTTCAGCAGCCTCAGCCTTTCACCCTGTACTGGTGGCCTCAAAGCTATATTTCACAGATGCTAAGAATGTGACCAATCAGCTGTTTTGAGGTCTGAAAGGAATCTTTTTTTTCCACAGGGTCAAACTCGCATAGGTCTAGGGAATTTTTCACCTTCCAGACAGCATTCTGGAAATGCAGTTAGGTAAAATAGGATTTAATTGTTAGTGATAGTACTTAGTAGGGAAATTAGCCTTTTAACTGCACCAGAAACTGGCTGCAAGTAGTGTTGAGCTAAAAGGAAAGGTTCCCAGAAGTAAAAGACATGGATATTACTGATGGGCCTTATGCTCCTGGGATAGAGGGAGATGTTCTGGCCTTCAAAGGTCAAGATTCCCCCTTTTACTTCCCTCTGTCCCTCGCCACCCCTGGTGGGGGAGGGGGGGAAAAGTTGAACTCAGATGAGCATGCTGAATCCTAGGGGTAGGCTAAGGAGAGTTTACCCTAAATTACAGGTTATATGGTAGAGACCCTGTAACCAACACTCAGGAACCACTGAAAATGCCTGGTAGGTGAGAGTCTGAGTGAGGGGGCAGGCAGTGCCCCTCCCCTATGTTTTAATAAAGCTGCAGCCTGCAGCTTAAAAGGCATGCTTGTGTTTCTCCTCATTCACCACCATTGTCTACACTGCTTCCAGGAACACTTTTCACATCTGTGCAAATGTCTTCACAGATGGGTAGATTTTTTTTCCAGTGCTTTTCAAGACACAAGCTGGGCTGTTTGTGTATCATTGCACTCTTGAAGTTACATGTTTTCTGCAGATCCTCTGCTTGCCTAATCCAATCCTTGGGCTCAAAGACTTCTGCAGCTGGATTTTCCTACTATGGTATAATGAAGCCTTAATCCTAACATTTTCAACTGGAGTTTTTCCATTGACTACAGTGGTCTTTGGATCAGACTCCCACTGCACAGTTCATATTCATAATGCTCTGGTTACACATTAAGAATAATGGGAAACGATCCTCATCAGAGACCAGATCAGAAGGGCTTTAAACTCTGTCCATGCTGCTGCTGTCTCTGTCAGAGCCGTTTTCTGTCATCTGGATTGGTGCCCACCTCTCTTTTTGTGTAACATGGAACTGGGCACTCAGAAGCAAATCTGAGCACACCTACTTGTGAATGATCATCAAACATGTCCTCATCACCGTGTTCCCTATGTGTGGCATAGGACCACAACTATGCTTGTGCATTTATTATCACACCACCACAAGCCCTATTCTCATCCAAGGTACAATATCACCAAACTCTGTATATTCTTTCCTTCTGTCTTCTGCCATTCATACCCTTCATTTGGTTAAGAGCTAATGTAAAGAGCATCCAGAGGAAGAGCATTTTCAGTACACAGCAACAATTTGACTAGTTCTCCAAAATCCAAGAATTATGTTACATTTTCTTGAATGCCATCTGCTGGCATCTTATCTATTAACTATGTACTGTTTCTGTTCCCCCAGAAATCACTTTGTGTGTGCACAAGAGAGATACCATACACTGTGTTCTTCTTTTGCTATAGGTCCATTGAAGGTATATTTCTTTACATTCACACTGCTGTACCATTGAATGTCTGGTATGAAAATGGGTACATTTGTATTTATTTTCTTCTTCAGATGCTTTGTAAATAATGCTAAGAAGACTATTCCAATTTTGATCCAAGTCTCTTTAATTTTGCTTTTTCATTTTGTCGTTTTGGATATTAGTCGTTGATCATTTTGAGAGATTCATTTTGTAGAGTATACCTAAACATCATAGGTGGCCACAATGAAGAAATAAGATCTGAATTGACTAGAGACTGGAGGGAAAGGGAAGAAATGCCCCTGCTTCCCCCCTTGTGCATGTCCCTGGATGTGCTGCATGTGGTACAGTTCTGGATCATTTCATAAATATGTCAGTTCCTGATAGGCTGTATGGTATCTCCAGTTTGACATTTATACACCACTATTCACAAATGGCCCTCATATATCTTCCATACAAAATTCAATCTTTGGCTTTTGCGGATTATTACTTTCTCTCCCCTGAGAACAATTCCTCTGTCTACACTGAGCTCATTTTTTCTGGTTCTAGAATGCTTGGATTTCTGCTGGGATTTCTTATTGCTGTTTAGGTCATCCTTGCTTGAACGTCTTGCTCATTTACCAAATCATCATCCTGTGATGATTCCTTTTCAATTTCCATTAGTTTTGTAATGGCTGCTGACAGGTTTCTAAATACCATCTGTCCCTACTCATCAAGGCTGTGGTCTCCCCTGGTGTTCTATAATAGCATGAGAATGCAGTTGGCCTGCCTCTGGAATGCCACCCAAGTGCTTTTCATCAAGTGCTATACATCTATTCCTTCAAAACGTTCTAGTCAATGAAGCTTTCTAGCCATAAGGCATTTTTTTTCTATACTGTATTGTGATGGCTCATTTATTTATAATATATGCCCTTCACATCAAGTATTTACCTGTGGGTCTGTATAAATAATACTGTTTAGTCTATGTAATATTTCTCAGGAGCACTTTTCCTACCCCACCATTTGTTCCCTCATTTTAATTATTTATTTTGGTTTATAGAAGTGTCAATCCTATGCTCCAGGGACCAGATTTATAAAGATGCAGATAGGTGGGATATTTAGAAGTGTCTAGGTGCCTAAGTCCCATTGAAATCAATGGGAGTTAGGTGCCAATGTCCTTTTGAAAATCACACTGTGCACTTTTCTGCATGTTTAAGCATCTAAATCCCTTTACAAATCTGGCCCTAGGTACTTTATTACAAAAATGTTAAATGTAATATGTTCTCATTGAATGACATGAAAATGTCAAAAGCTTTTTGCTGACAAAGTGGTATTTTTATTTAAATTCACCACTGTTTAACATAACTTATTTTAAATAAATAAAAATAGTGCAAAGACAATAACAAATTCAACAAATAACAAATGTATCATGAGGCTATGAGTGTAGTTTAAGGGCTATTTTTCAATCCACCTCCTGGTATCCTCCTTTCCTCTCCAGAAAAACTCCACTGCCAATATCACTTTGTGAAGGTCAAGCTACTTTTGCAATCTGATTCCCAGGCATGCTGTTACTTTCAGTGGTTGATGCAGTCTTGGGACCCAATTAGCAATTGTATGAAATTCAAAAGGTAATGGTGGCACAAGCAGCGAGGGTTCTGGAGCTAGCAAAGTCTTTTGAGGAAAACTAACAAAAAGAATTTTGGTGGCCTGCATTATAGCTTAGAGGCATCACATGCTACAGACACAAATACCTTAAGTCTAGGTGATAGCTGTAATTCAATGGGACATATCACAGCATGATAGATCAGGTCAAAATTATTGACATTTCCATATTTTGTTCATTTTTTTTCTTTTTTAATGAAGGATCAGCTATTTTAAATACTTTGGCTGGGTTCCCTAAAGACATCAGATAATTAAGCAAATCTTATTTCCAAGGAAAAATATTTTTAGCTACCAGACACACTACCTGTGGACTTCGATGTGCACTTGCATAATTCATTTCCAACATAATAAATGGGATTGTTGCACAAATTAATATACATGCCATAATATCTACTTGGCATCCTCTGACAAGAAATCATATTCTTTCTAAGGGAGAACGAACAACTAAATAGATATAGAAAATTCTTTTGCCTTTGTGATATTAGTACAAGTTGACTCTTAATTTAAAATATATATATATATATATATATTTGCAGCACACTAACCATGCATCAGTTGTATCCCCATCTCTATTTTCTTACCATTTGTATTTTCCTATATGTTATGCTTTTATTATTAGACTTACTGAATATTAGGAGCTGGAAATGACCCCATAGTAGGTTATCTACTGCAACTCCTAACTATTTTGGAGGAGGAAATAGGTCTAAAAAATAGCTTGAATGGGCCATGAATCAACTCACCATGACTGATTCTAAATCCCAGATTTTCTAATCATTCTCTGTCACACCTCAGAGAAGATGACTCTATGGGGAAACATGCTCATATCCAAGGATATGAAGTAATGTCTTTGCTATTGGATTAGCATCTGAAATATGACTCTCCTTACCCTTTGAGCAGGAAGGGAGAACTATTATTCATATAAACCTAAAGAATGTTAGGGAGTTGGTGTCTTGGATATTTCTAGAAGAAAAGTGACCCACAAAGACAGAGGGTAATGCCATCTTGTAACTATGCAGAAGCAGCAGATTAATTAATTGAACACATAGAAAGATCTTTGTTGTCCAGGGTCTTCCTGAATAAAATGCTGGGGACAAATTTAGTAACTCACCCTGAAATCAATGGGAATTGCACTTGCTTACAGCAAGGCTGAATTTAGTTTGAAGAGGATTTTTTTCTAGTACCAAGTTGCCCACTGTATTCATTAGCCTATGGATAGCCCACAGGATTCATGAAAGCCTGGCTGCTCACATGCAGCAGGCTCTCCCCTTTGTCCCAGCTGAGGAACAGCAAACAGATGGGAGAGGGAAACAAAATGAAGAGCAAAGGTAGGCAGCAATGATTTTTTTCCAACTGTTAAAACACCTACCCTATTAAAGACAGGTAGAATACATAATAACTACAGCCCTTTCCTAACATTAATTTTCCATGCCTTTCATTGCTATAGCTGTCACAAAAATGTTACGCAAATTCAAATGAGGGGGGCCATGAGCCAATTTTCTTTTCAGACATGGTCCAGGCTGCAAAAATGCTTGTGAAGCCCTGCTGGGAGGACCTATATGGATGGAGATAAACAGCAGAGTGGCTGTCTCAAAAGGCTGGGGCTCCAGAGGCACAGTGTCTTCCTTCCAGATACTCTGAGCTGGCTTTTTACTCTTTAGAGCCCCAATATCTGTCAGGGAGTCTTCAGCCAGTGGCCACTTATGAAACCCCTTCTTACAGCATGGAGTCTTCATGTTTTCCTGGTTTTTTTCCATGAGATTGGTGTGGAGAGATGTGCATTCCCCAGACTGTCCCCAGCTTACTTTTTCCTGTTCTTCTCCCCACTTATGAAGACCTCACCCTCAGAAGCTCAAGGGTATCCAAGTGTAGCACTGCACAACCAGTGGCTCCTCTGCCCCTGCCTCCTTCTGGCTCACAAACCACTCAGAGATCCTCAAGTTCAGCAGTTTGTTTGCAGCATACAGTCCCACCAATTTCTGACAGCTTGGGCTAGCAGCCTCAGGGATTCCTCAGCTCCGAACGGCCGGCCCTCTACTCACCTTCCACTCTCTGTCTTCCCTCTTACTTCCTTCATGTGGGCCTGTATATAGCCTCTGGCTAATTAAGCAAACAGCTGCTTCCCATTCACCAATCAGGTACAAGTGTCTCTGGCCAGCTCCAATTTACCTTGCTTGCTTGGGAGTGGCCTGACAGAAGGCTGGCTAAAGAGCTGTTGTGCAGCACCCTATCACCAAGCCAAGGAAGAATAGACCTATGAATGAGCTATGTGTTTGAAAGAGATATTGGTCTAGAGGCTGCTCTCCCCACATTATTATTGATGACCATATTATAGAGCCTATACACTCTGTTTCTGCACTGAGCAGAAGAGAACATTCCTAATACTTGGGGCTAGCTATAATGACTGGTGATATGATGAATTGCACTAAACTTTAAATAATAGCTTATACTTAACTATATCTATCTCAATCCATCTCTTTCAGATGGCAGCACATGAATAGTATAACCATTTGGTTAAATCCACTTTCCAGGTCCCTTTTAGGAACTCTACCATCATAAGTGACCAGGTATCTCAGTCTTTTGATGTGCCCTTTCTGGAGCTTATTCATCTATTGGTGCATCAAAAGGTTGGCATAGAGACGTATACTGTATGCAGTATTGCAAATGTCAGAGATTTCAGTCATGCACATCTAAGACCAGAATCGATCCCTAAGTAAAGAAAGTCAACTGCTCATATTGACCTTCATTGCTGCTTTCCATATCCTTATCAATAAAGCCCTTTCCACACATTTACAAAGCCTTGCATTGATGAATAATGTCTGATCTAAATCAAGCTAAAGTGGGGTCATCATCACATCACTAACAATGTTTGTACCAGTCAGATGGTGGTTTTCTGTCATTCCTAGCACAATGGGCAATCTCTCAGTCTATTAGCTTTTCCCTACCCTGACCTTATAAAAGTCAAACAATGCAGAAACAGAGCATTGTGAATCAAAGATTTTTTAAAAATTAATGCAGTTGTCAGTCAGCTCCAGAAGTTCCAATATCTCAGAGTCCCTAGGTGAACTTTACCAGATCATGTTGCCATGATAATCATTGCCTCAAAGAATGGTTGCATGTTTGCTTTTTGCCAGCTAAAATCTTCCAGCCTGATACTTGCAACATATCTTTAATGAGTGGCATAGATTTAATAGAATTTTCTCCCATTCACTCAAAGCCCGAGAGAGAGAACCTGAGAAGAAACTGCTGAAGTATCAGCAGAAAAGTACAATTCATTGGAACACTCAAAGAGAGACTCATATCAAAAAAGAGACAAAAGCAAAGGACTTTGTGACATCTGCAATCTAATTTGCTTGGCATGGCTTAGATACTGTGGTGATGGGTGGTGAAAACAGAGGGATACGAAAAGAAAAAGAAGTTCTTGAGACGTTTAAAGGACAACAAAATGAATCACAAATGCTAATATTGGCAATCACATGATCAGAAAGCCCTGATTGTACTGCACTGCCCTGGTTGTACTGGATGCCAATTTTGTTAACATTCCCCCATTAATTTGGGAAATCAGCAATAGTAACTTCAAAATAAGCCCTGAGCCGCTACTAATCTGGCATCTGTATCATTAATGGGGTGAAAAAGAAAAGGGAACTAGGAAATTTGAAACCAAGCGAGGGTTAAAAAAAAAATTGCCCCTATCTGCCAAGTCTTAGTCATTTGGAGGGAGGCTCTGTTATTCTGGATTAATGTAAAATCTTTTCTTAAAGTATCTTATTCTTACAGTGAAGAATTCTGTTGACTGTTTCAATGGGATATTTAAACTTTTATATTGAAATTGGTAGTTTTGCAACTTGCCTTCCTTTTCAGATGTTTTCAGATTCCAGAATCATAAAATTGTTTCACTAGTCAGATTATGGGTTGGTAACTCATTTCTTGATTTATGTCTCAGATTCAGAATTGATACTATGGCCCAGCTGCTCAGCTGGGGCAAATGGGCGTGGTCTGTGGAACTGTGCAAATTACAACAGCTGCAAATCTGACCTCATGTTTCCACCCCACAGTAAAATAGAGTACTGGGAGGAGGTTCTTGTATGCAAACGGTTTGGAACTAATGCATTGTTCTCTTCTTTTCCCCATCCTCCAAGCTAAGTGCATCTGAAACAGACAGTACAGATATCTTCCAGAATTACAATACATGTAAAGGAGATGGTAAAAATGACCTGATGATTAGCACCAAACAGATCATGTGGCTCCTGCATTATTCTGTCTGTTCTTAGTAATTTGTAAACTGTCCAGCACCAAGATATCTTAATGCCAAATACAAGATAAAATGAAATTATTAATTGCCAAACAGAAGACCTAGGCTACATCAGTTCTGTCATTCTATCAATGTTACTTCTGTTGCCTTTAGCTTTTTAGGAGTTGTGTTTTGTCCTCCACTCTGCAGGAGAATTGCCATTTGCCCATTCTTCCATTGCGCTGACAACCTCACTAAACTAGGAATCTTGCAGGCAGACAGAGAGGGAGAAGAGCATTTTGTATTGCATGCTGAGGCTAATCAGGTGTGGAGTTATCTTGATCTCCTGTGGTAAGGTGTTTTACCCCATTGAGCCAAACTGGAGCACACTGGTAAAGAAAAGTGTACTCTGTCACAAAGGAAAAGGCATTAACGCTGAGAGAGTGGGGAATAGAACCTCAGCTTGGATCCAGAGTTAAATGGAGTGCTGTAGAGAATGTACTAGGTAGATATCAGTAATATGTAGTATGTAGATATTGGGTCTTTGTGGATCATGTAAGTGTAAATTAAGGATATAGCTTAATTTTCCTCCAGATTAATTACACACTATTTCCTTAATGAAAGGTCTATAGGTAGCAAATGCTGTCACTGCACTGAAAACTAAGATTTCAACTGCAGTCAGCACCAGCAAAATTTGTTTTCTCAGCATTCGCAATGCCATTATTTCAGATAGGAATTCCGCTTCATGCATCCAATATCAAGTACCTCACTACTTTTAAAGATAAGTCTGGAAAACTTTCCAGATATTACTTCCTTCTTCTAATTTATAACTCAGAAAATTAGGCCTAATGGGGTGGCAGTGACGATAATAACATTCATTCCACTGCATTTATTCTTCTCTCTTTCTCTTTCCCTAGTTCACACCTCTTCCCCATCCACAGCTATATTTTGTCTAAGGGATTTCCAGTAGCAAATATAAGCTGACACATTGTGAGCAATTATATTGTTTGCACAACAAGCATAGTGTCATTTGCTTAACTCTGAATATTTTGCAGAGGATCTAATAGGATGAATAGGTAGAACTGGAAAAATACTACAAAAGATTTTCTGTGAATATTCATTTGCCTTTGTAAATGAATTAACTTTGCCCAAGTTTATTCATTTGGATAAATATTGCTCTCATACTAGAAATGATTCCACACTTTTCTCAGATAGCCCTGCAAGAAATAAAACTGTCCAAATCATATCAATGACATTTTGTCAGGTATCATAAGCCATGACAGAAGAGAAGGAATGTTAGGTTACAAATGACGTCTCTCTTACACTTCAATTTTGCGAAATCAGGTGCAAAATGTGAGGTTTGTGAGTAAATTATGGCTTTGCTTTGAACTAGTCTGTGAGTCTATTTCCAGTTTTTCATCATGAAGTACCATACTTTTCCCACTTCAGAAAATGTTTTATTTACCCTGGATATGCTTTGAACTGAACTGTGTTTGACAGTTTTATTATAAATGTCTTGTAATTGTTGCACTAAAGAAAGTGATTGGAAAGATTTGCAAAGTTCTACAATTGGAATTAAGCTCCCTGAAGTGCAGAATGAAGAAACGAATGTTAGTTTGTAGTTATAATATCCTCCGATGTCTATAGACTCACAAATAAAAATTTGATTTATTATTTACCTCTGCTATGGCAACTTGTGTTCTGGGAGCCAGCTAATATTACTCTTCTTCGCAGAAGTGGTGACAAATCAACACTTACAAATTATTTTCCAATATGTTTACTGTCCATAGCATCAAAATTGCTTGAAAGTATTGCACGGAGTTACTCTGTAAACATCTTCAATGCATTATCTAAATGCTGATACCTTTACTGTCTATAGCATCAAAATTGCTCAAAAGCATTGCAGAGAGTTACTCTGTAAACATCTCCAACAGAGTAACTAATTGCCAATCTGGTTTATCTGTATTCCCTGTTTTCTCACAGCAGCATGCCTAACGGGTGATGTTATGTCAGCCTTGGATATCTAATCTAATGGTAAAACTGCATGCGTTTCACACAGTTAATCATAAATGATGGGGCAGCCAGTTAATATTATTAATTTATCAGCATTTTATAACAGGAAGTAATCAGAGAACACAAAAGAGGAGGATTTTTTTATTCATATGATTTTGACATTTGTGATAGTTGACATATTGAAAGCCCTGGAGATTGAAGCCCCCTCAGAACAGGTGCAGCCTGAGAAGCTTGCATTGCCACTGCCTTCCTGGCCTTTGCTATAGGTCATTTTCAGACGAGTACAGCTGAGATCCTATTATTTAGAAAGCTCAGGTTTGGGGGACAATACAGTGTAAATCTTGTAAAAGAAATACTTATGGTTAAAAGAACTGTGATGCTCCCCAGCTTGGGATGCACCTTGCTTTGGCCTTCCTTAGCATAAGGAACACTTTCCCCTCACCCCACACAGGTTCTGTTGTCCCTCATACAAGCCAGCAACAGGCACAATTCAACCTCTGAGTCCTTCAAGCATCCTCTGTAGTGCCAAGAAACAGCTCTATTGGACACTCAGAAAATAATTAGTATGTAGATCCCAGACCCAGGGGAACCCTGTAGTCCTTATGCACCTGTGTGCCTTCTGCCAGTTGCCACTGAGACTCCTGGGGTCACAAGCCATGGGTTTTTGTTTTAGCATTTTGAAAAACTAATTTGTGGATTATTTCAATTGCAGGGCCTCAAACCATATTGTAGATTTTTCTGTGCTTCTAAAACACAAAACTATTTCCTTTATGAAAGCTAAATGTGACCAGCCACTAATTAGTTCGTTCCTTGAGCTACTTTCATTGCTTGCTTTGACAAAAAGTGTACAAAGATTCAGTTTTGTCCTAAAAGTTCATTCAGTCCACATGCAAATATGTTTTTCCACCTAATAATTAAAACTAATCAGTTTTCAGTAGAGAGACTAGGTTTCATGCAGAGGTGAGGATAACCAATCAGTAATCAATTAAAAAGAGCATGAATAGCATTCTGTCAGCCAAAATCCTCACCCTTCCCTGTCAAGCTGTTTATAATTTCTGACCTATACTAAAATAAATTTGGAATGTTTTCTTCCTTAGGTATAAATCACCTGGAATTACCACTGTATAACACTGTGGAAGTAGAAGTGGAACAGCGATTGAGCTTCTCAAAGATATTGAACAAGGATATAAATAACATATGCAGGGTTAAATGATGCACATTGTCACCTCACATTATTTTAACAAAGCACCTATTTTTAAGTAATTGATTATTGTACAGCTAGTAAACCCAGAAACACACTTATCATATATGTACATATGTTTATCTATCTAAATATAGATATATTGGCTGATTATTAAAAACACTTGACACAGATCATAAAACCAGTGTTCCAACGGGTTGACTATCAGTCTATATCTCCCACTGAGGGAACATTAGTATATGCTTTGGACAGCCTTAACCTAATCCCTTTTTATAGGCTGCTTTGCAAAGGATTTATCCCTGGACATACCGACTGTGCCCAAAAAGTAGGCAAATCACATGTACCATATTGCACTCAACCTCCTTTCTGATCCCTCCAGTTCCTGACAGCACATGGTAGCATCTTTGGGAATATAACTTACATTCTCGTTGCAAAAACTTGGTATAATTTGCAGTTTTAGTAACATATGTAACATGGACTAGATAGGAGAATGACACCCCCTGGCTCCTGAGCACTCGGGGCTTGTCTACATGGGGACTTGATACTTTGAAAAATTAATTTAAATTAACTAAAGGTGTAACTAAAAAGTAGATTAGTTAAACCACATTAAGCCCCTGTGTGGATGTTCTTTTTCAGAATTAAAGTGGCCTTAATTTCAGGTTAGCTAAATACACTTCCAGAGTGCAGTCCCCTTGTGTCCCGTCTCCCCACCTCCTTGTGTAGCAGAAACATACCAGTTTTACTGCTGGAGGAGCATCCATGCCCCATACCACAGGAGCAGACTGGAAATGAGTTTTAATTGGAGGCTATTAAAGCTGGGCAGGAAATGGCTTTCCCATCCCATCAGAATGTTCAAGATCTGACAAATTTTCTCATCCCAAATCAGGATGAAAAATCAAAATCTAAAAAATGTTCACAAACTGAAAATCAAAACAAAAAACAAAACAAAACAAAAAAACAGATCAGCTCCACCAAATTTACTATAAATGAACTTAAATTTCTATACAACAAATCACTTTGAACCAAAAAAATGGAATTGGTGCTTTTGAAAATGTCCATTTTTTCTTTTCTTTTCTTTTTTTTTTTTTTGGTTTCATTTTGATAATTCTTGAAACTTTATTGTTTAAAAAATTTTCAGTAAGGAAAATCCATCACATTTTAACCCACAAACTGTTTGTTTTGACGAATCAACATTTTCTGACAAAAAAAAATTGTTGACAAATTTCCATTCATTCTAGAGGCTATATCAAACTGAAAGGAAGAAAGAACAAAATATTTACCGTACCACCATGATCCACTGAAAAAATCAGCAGCATGTAGGAAAGTACAATGATTGCTATAATAGTAAGACACAATCCATGTCATATTGTATGATGTTTCAACAAGCATTTGTTAAAGCATTTCCCTGGAACAAGTTGGTAGCCAAACTGTGTACTACAAAAGCCCTTTAAATAACAAAACAGACACGCTAGATTCAAAACTTGAACAAAAAGAGTCTCTTCAGGATGATAAAGGGCACCAATGGGCCCCAGGAATTCTGTTTAGGTAAAACAACAAGCTGTGCGGCATCTGCTGATCTTCAGACAGAAGAAAATCACCAATATATAGCAGGGAGTGAAGCTTTGCATAAAGCGCAAAACCTTGAAATCAAAGAGTTACTGAACTGTCAGCCACTGCACAGAATGGAGGGGTGAAGTGAAGTGTAGGTTTGATTTTGTGTCCTTGTTGCAATGTTTCACAGTAACTGGAGCCTATGAAACAGTATGTTGGCCTCATAACAAAAAAGAATCTCAGTAATCAATATTGGTAGTGACAAAAGCGTCTTCAGCTTAGCAATATTTTGCAAAAAGAAAAAAAGACACTGGTGATAAGTCATAAATGGCATTCCAGAGATAACAGGCAGCACATGACCTTGGCCTAGCCTGGTTATTAGTGTTTTTCAAAGCACTTACTTGAATTCTTATACTGGACACAAGACCTGAAAGGGAGCAGTCATCAATATTATATTGGATTATCTTTTATTCTTTAGTGTGTGTGTGCAAACGATAATAATATGCTATTTACATAGATACACACACTCAGGCCAAAATTTTCAAAAATAGGAGCCTGAAGTTAAATACCTAAGCCAATATTTCAGCACAGGTGGCATTTTCAAAAGCACCTAAGACCTCAATCCACAAATGGATTTAGGCACCTAACTCACACTTTAGGTGTCTACATCCAAAATGGACTCTGGAATCCTCCAAATCCTAACTCTGGAGGTGCCTAAAATCCCACAGCACCTAGATTTTGTTGTAAAAGTCCCCTTAGTGCCTAACTTTCTGCCTCTGGACCTGTGTGCTGCTTCCCCCAGAAGATTCCTGGATGCTCAAGCCCCAACACAGTCCCTAAACCAAGTGAAGATAGGTTCTGTCCTACCTATCTCACCTGCAAGGTCCAATTCAGAAGGCATGCCACGCAAAATGTCCCAGAGAGGAGGAGATGGACTCTTTTTAGCCGAGTGGTTAGGGGACTTTCCCAGGATGTGGGAGACCCTGTTTTAATTCTGCCCTCTGCCTGATGGGAAGACGGGAAATAATTAAATATACATTGGGCTAGAAAGAAAGAGAAAATTACTTTATAGTCCTAGAGGCTACCTCCACCCACTCCCCCACACACTCAGCTCTTTTGTGTGGAGTTAGGTGTGCATCACCACTGTTCTTAGAAGAAGCGGCTTATCCAACTGAATCTAAGAGAGGGTTCTCAGCTGTGGATCCCAAACAGAGATAGGCATCCCCTCTCCAGCCTGGACTTAGACATCCAGTTCCCAGAGAAGGGTGGGGCTAAGAAGTTGCTGGCTTTTGTGGACCCCATTCTTAGGAACCTATGTCTCCCCATGCATTGTACTGGAAGTCTAGGCACCCAACTCAGAGTTTGTGAGATTGCAATCCTCAGCATTGCAACACTTAATTCCCCTTGTGGATCTGGGCCTAAGTGATTTGGGAGCACAAGTCTCACTGAAAAGGGGATTTTGAAGATTTTGGCTAGCCACTATAAATGGAAAACCTTCCATCTCTCTCCCACCAAACACTGACAATGGAGATGTGGATAGATGTTCCATTAGATAAGGTCTCTTTCATTTATTTACTATTTAAAAAAAAAAAAACATATTGAGGCGAGGAGAGAGAGGAAAGGTTATAAGTATGTTCCAATCAGGCGATCCATTTACAGTTTCCTGAGTTACATAGTATTCCTCAATGATACATACAGTCCAAGCACATCCAAGTTCTCAGCTAGGATTTTTTATTTTTAATTTAAGGAGTACAAGTAAGTTGGTATCTGAATCATTTTCTGCCATGTTCTCTTAAGTACTATGAAAATTAGATACCCATTATCTTTGATACACATGAATATGTAAATAGGTAGCAGGAAAGAATTGCAAATTATTAGACTTACAGGGCATAAAAATGATATTTTGAAAAGACTAATACGTTTTTATCTATTAAAGCTGTCACCTTTTGTTTTACCTTTTTATATTCATTTACATGTAAAAGTACGGAATAATACTTTACTTTGTACTTAGCACTTTTCATCTGTAGATCTCAAAGCTCTTTACAAAGGTCCAATTACTCATTTGTACTAGAGGCAATGTTGTTCAACAATTAGGAGATAACAGGACACAGAGAGCAACACATTCAAAGCCTGCTTTTAGAACAAACATCAGGTTTCACTGTAACCTAAGGAAAAAGCACTCCAAAAGCAGAAAGCAGCCAGCGAGCATAGAAGGTGAAGTTAGATTAACCGATTGCAGTTATTAAAACCAAAGCATTAAACAATTGTTGTGTTAAAAATTGTCCATGTAAAACAAGGTCCTCTAGCAATTGCAATAGAACTGAATTTTACAAACAAATCAAAAGAGAGCAAAACAGGTGGTTAGAGAGAAAAAGATAACTTTTCAAAATTGGAAGTCAAATCCTACTGAGGAAAACAGAAAGGAGCATAAATTTGGGCAAGTCAAGTGTAAAAATATAATTAGGCAGGCCAAAAAAGAATTTGAAGAGCAACTAGCAAAAGACAAAAAATAACAGTAACATTTTTTAAGTACATCAGAACCAGGACATCTGCCAAACAACACTGGACGATTAAGGTGCTAAACAACCAATAAAGGAAGATAAGGCCATTGCAGAGAAGCTAAATGAATTCTTTCCACTTATCTTCATTGCAAAGGATGTGAGGGAGATTCCCAAATCTGAGCAGTTCTTTTTAGGTGACAAGTCTGAGGAACTGTCCCAGACAGGTGTCAGTATAGGAGCTTTTGGAACAAAATGAAAAATTAAAGAGTAATAAGTCACCAAGAACAAATGGTTTTCACCCAAAATTTCTGAAGGAACTCAAATATGAAATTGCAGAACTACTCACTGTGATATGTAAACTACCACTTAAATCTGCCTCTGTACCAGCTGAATGGTGGATATGTAATGTGACACTGTTTTTTAAGACGACTCTAGAGGTGATTCTGGTAATTACAGACCAGTAGCCCTAACTTCAGTACCAGGCAAATTGGTTGAAACTATAGTAAAGAACAGAATTATCAGACACATGGATCAACACGATATATTTGGGCAAAATAAACACAGCTTTTGTAAAGGGAAATCATGCCTCACCAATCTATTAGAATTCTTTGAGGCGGTCAACAAACATGTAGACAAGGGCGATCCAGTGGATACAGTGTACTTGGACTTTCAGAAAGCCTTTGACAAGGCCCCTCATTAAAAGCTCTTAAGCAAAGTAAGCGGTCATGGGATAAGAGGGAAGATCCTCTAATGGATCTATAACTGGTTAAAAGATAGGAAACCAAGGGTCAGTTTTGACAGTGGAGAGAGTTAATTAGTGGGGTCCTCCAAGAATCTGTACTGGAGCAATGCTGTTCAACATGGAATCATAGAGCCAGAGAAGAGACCGTATAGGTCATCTAGTCTAACCCCCTGCCAAGATGCAGGATTTGTTGAGTCTAAAGCATCCAAGAAAGATGGCTATCCAGCCTCCTTTTGAAAATCTCCAATGAAGGAGCTTCCACAGCTTCTCTAGGCATTTGTTCTATTGTCCTACTTTTATTACAGTTAGGAAGTTTTTCCTGAGATTCGGTCTAAATCTGTAGCTTGAACCCATTGCTGCTTGTTCTGCCCTCTGTTGCAAATGAGAACAACTTTTCTTCATCTTTTTATGGAAGCCTTTCAAGTATTTGAAGACTGCTATCATGTCCTCTCTTAATCTCCTCTTTTTCAAACTAAACACACCCAGTTCCTTCAGCTTTTGCTCATATGATTTGCATTCCATCCCTTTGATCTTCTTTCTCACTTGCCTCTAGATTCTTTCCAGTTTCTCCACATCCTTTCTATACCTTGGTAACCAAACTGGCCACAGTACTCCAGTTGAGGCCTAACCAGTGCCGAATACAGCAGAACTAGCACCTCCCATGACTTCCATGCTATACTTACAAAACTTAAACCTACAATTGCATTTGCTTATTTTGCAACAGCATCACATTGCTGACTCTTGTTGAGGTTGTGATGCACCACAACTCCCAGATCCTTCTCAGCAGTTCTGCTGCCAGGTCAGTTATCCCCCTTTCTGTATTTGTGCATTTGATTTTTCTTTCCTAAATGTACACCTTACATTTATCTTTGTTGAATTTCATTTTGTTGTCTATAGCCCAGTTCTCCAATTTATCAAGATCCCTCTGAATTTTAGCTCTATCCTACAAAGTGTTGGCAACCTCCACCCCCTACCAGTTTTGCGTGTGCAGATTTGATCAGTATGCTCTCTATACCTACATCCAGGTGCTTAATAAGGATGTTAAACAAAACCGGACTTAAAATAAATCCCTGTGGAACCCCACTTGGCTGTGGCTTGGTAATTCTGCCAAGCCTGCATTTCTCCAGCTTCCTTATCAGAATGTCATGAACATATTCATAAACGATCTGGAAAAAGGGGTATACAGGGATGTGGCAAAGCTTGCAGATGATACTAAATAACTCAAGATAGTTATGTCAAAAGCAGACTATGAAGACTTACAAAGAGATCTCACAAAACTAGATGACTGGGCAACAAAATGGCAGATGAAATTCAGTGTAGATACATGCAAAATGATGCACATTGAAAAACATAATCCCAGCTATACATACAGAATAATGGGATCCAAGTTGCTATTGCCAATCAAGAAAGAGACCATGGAATCATCATAGATAGTTTGCTGAAAACATCTGCTCAATGTGCAGCGGCAGTCAAAAAAGCTAACAGTATGTTAGGAACCATTATGAAAGGGATAGATAATAAGACAGAAAATATCATAATGCCATTTTATAAATCCATTGCATGCCCACAGCTTGAATACTCTGTAGTTCTGGTTGCCCCATCTCAAAAAAGATGTTACAATTGGAAAAAGTAGAGGTGGGCAACAAAAATTATTAGGGGTCTGGGACAGCTTGCATATGAGGAGTAATTAAAAAGATTGGGACTGTTCAGATTGGAAAAGAGACGACTGAGAGGAGATATGACAGAGGTCTATAAAATCCTGAAAAGTATGCAGAAAGTGAATAAGGAAGTGTTATTTAACCATTCACATAACATATGAACTGGGGTCATCCAATGGAATTAATAGGAAGCACATTTAAAACAAACCTAAGGAAGTACCTCTTCACATAACACGCAGTCAACCTGTGGAACTCATTGCTAGGAGATATTATAATGGCAAAAAGTATAACGTGATTAAAAAAAATGAGATAGGATGGGTAGGATGGAGGATAAATTCATCAATGGCTATTAGCCAAGCTAGTGAGGAACACAACCCCATACTCTGGGTGTTCCTACATTTCTGACTGACAGAAGCTGGGACTGGACATCAGAGGATAGATCGCTCAATAAAATTCCCTGTTCTCTTTACTTCCTCTGAAACAACTGGCACCAGCCACTGTCAGAAGGCAGGATACTGGGCTAGATGGACCTAGTCTGATCCAGTTTGGACGTTCTTATGTTCTTAAGATAACATCTTACATCAGAAAATTGCAGTATCCCTGTAATGACCTGGGAGCTAGCAAGCATCCAAGTGTCACATAGTGGAATAAGAGCAATGCAGACTGCATACTGGAAATGATAGTAGTGCTTCATCTTCTCGTTTCTCCAAACTATGCTACTGATGGCATGTTTAGACCAGAGTAACTGTATGTATTTAGCTTGAAGTCATTCTCCCCTGGTAAAACTATTCCAATTTCCATAAATATTTTTGTGAGATTCTACTAATGACTTATGTCAGCATCAGCCATGTCATGTGGATTTAAACTAGTCAAGCCAAAATATTCTGATAGTGAAAGCATGGGCAATTTTAAGTGCAAAATTTAAAAGAATCCCCTAGGAAATACCCAGCATAATCTGAAAAGGCAAAACCAAAATCAACATACATAATCAGGTGCAGGAGTAGTAGGATGTGTGGCAAAAGTCCAATTGTACTGCCAGCAAGGCACAGGTGTACACCACATGAGCAGGTGAGAATGTGATTGTGAGTGGGAGAGTTATGTTATCTCTGTAGTCATAATACTATCATCCAAAGCAAGTCATTGTATTTCCCACACCCCGCCAAGAGCTGGAACTGGACTAGCTGTTTGTTTGAGTTTGATGTTTCAAACCTATTTTAGAAAACACATTCAAAATGACATATTCAATGTGTTAATACCATCATATGGCTGGTAATTCATGGTAATAAACAGAGATTGATATGGAAGAAAATGTAATTATAAGAAAGGTGTCCCATTTATCGAACAGCTATATTGGCCACTAGGCCTGCTTTTTCCTCTCTGCTGCCCCCTAATCCTCCCATTTTGTAGGTTTGATACTCATATGAACATAGATACAGTATTAAGAATAGATAAACGAAAAAGCATACTTGTTAGAAAGAGTCTGGTTATTATTGCTATGCAGTGGCACAGGTGTGCATGATGCTTTACAGGTTTACACAGAAGACAAAGTCACTGTTCCAAAGACTTTTCAATCTAAGGATCCAATACTGCAAAAACCTTAACCCCGCAAATAGTCTCATTGACTTCAATGAGTGAATCACCTCAACTGGGCATGAGTAAAAGTGAGAGATTAGACCTAAATTAGCAAATGTACAGTCAAAGGAGAATGGATGCAATAATGAGATTTGAATGTACTTGACTCGTTAAAGTTTGTAGTTCCAGGATTTATTTTTTTTTATTATATGTTAGGCCTGGTCTACACCTCACACTTGAATCAACTTAGCTCATTGCTCAGGGGTGTGAAAATTTTCATGCCCGGAGCAACTGAGTTAAGTCAACTTAACCCCTATTACAAACACAGCTAGAATGATGGAAGAATTCTTCCATTAACCTAGCTACTGCCTCTTGAGAGGGTGGGTTTACTACAGGGATGGAAAATACCCTTCCCTTGCTGTAGTGTCTGAACTACAGCTGCATGGCTACAGTGCTGAAACTGTGCAGCTTGTAGTGTAGACATACCATTATATTAGCCAAGTGAAGCTAGTTTTAGATAGAAGTCAAAGGAAAATGAGGTGGCTAGATGCACTAGTTCATGGGTAGGCTGTTCCAGGCATCAGGGTCAGCATGTTAAAAGGCCCAGAAATGTGAATAGGAGGACACAAAAGAGAGTTGGCAGACCTTCATGCATGAAAGGGGATATACTATAGTATAAAGGCAGAGATGTACATGTGTGTCATAGATGGGAAACCTTGGAGATAAGGAGAAGGAATTTGAAGAAAGTGTAAAAAAACTTAGGAGCCAGTCCATGGGTTAGAGTTAGGGTGGGAGATAATTTGAACAGAGCAGTGAGCAAGGAAGTTCATTTCAGCTGCAGCATAAAATACAGTCATTTACTTTGTCTCAATGTCTTTGTGTTTAGATTAAGGGGAATAGCCTAGGACAAAACTAAAGTCTCCAGGAGACCACCATAAGTGTTTCCTCTGTAATACAACACATCAATTCTGCTTCAAAAAAGAGCAGCTGCAAACAGCAGACTCTTGTTTATCTTCAGTACAGATAAAACAAAATCATACTAGTTCACTAGCAGCACACACCACAACTATAATTATACACAAACTAAAGTAAAGAGAGATTTAGACCAAACTTTCTGAAAGTATCCAATAAATAAGGAGACTCCATTCTGGGGTGTTTGATTTGAGACACCTAGTCTTAATTTTTTAGAGATGTTGATCACCCAGAACTTCAGTTGCCATTCATAGGACCTGTTGGGCCCTTAGTAGATCTTAGGGAAAAGTACGCATATTTGGTTTATCTGATACTGTATATTGTTTTCATTTTATATTATTCTTGGTGTTTGGGCCCCTTAGCCCTAGCTCCTCGACCTTGAATCAGCAGCCACAGGCCAACTGCACACATCTCATTGCAGTATAGACATGCCCAAAGAGAATGAAAGAGGATACAAATTCTGTTTTGGTCTGATCTTTAGATACACTAGTTAAGACAATGGCACAATAAGGATATCAGGGAGCTCACGCTGCCCTGAAAAGTTATAGATAGAATAGAGAGGGGAGCATAATAAAAAAGAAACCCAATAATGGCCCCCTTCTTGTAGATTGATTCATTACTTTGGAAGATATCCATGGCAACACCTATAGGGAAGAATACTAGTTTTAAGAGGGAAGAGTTTAGTGAAAGCAGCCAGGAAGTGAAGTAAAGTGAGAGAACAGACTGAGACTTAACCCACTGTCATTGAAATCAAGGGATGTGTTTCCACTAACTTCAGTTCAATGGATCAGGTATGATATGAGGTAGAACTGACCTGAGCTACTGCAAAGCTGTGACAAAAATAATTGAAAACACTATGTATGTGAAACATTTACATATAGCTATATAGTTAATTAAATCAACTAGTTCAGCCATATGTGTGTATTTTTCACTACTAAAATACAATTCTTATTTCATACTCTGCTATGGTTTTCCCCATGTGTCCTATCTGAAATATACAATACATCAGACATTTCATATTGCAGAGGCTGATAATAAATGCTGACTTCTGTTGAAATTAAATTATGACTTACAATTTAATATTGTTCAGCCATAATTAAATGTTGCTAGCCATTTCCAAACAACACAGACAGTATCTATTGTGTTTCAGATTTACATTCTTCAATCCATCCAAATCAGAACATTTTCCTTTATGCAATGTTACTCTTGCTCTTAAATGACCATATTATTTATTTCCTCAACAGAAGGCAGACTCCTTGGGGCAATGCACCCTGCATTCGATTTCTCCAAAATATAAACTATAATCTATGGTAAATGAAAAACTAAGTCCTCTCAACACTGCATTAGCAAAAGCTTCATACAGTTGAAAGTTATTCATGAATTCCATCCAGCCAATCAATAGTCATACTCGTTGGTAATAGAATGTCAAAAATTAGAGTACTGCACCAGACCACAGCAATACTATTATTGATCTGCTGTTGGCTTTTCCTTTTGGGGCCAAACTATTTTCTTTGTTACCCAATGTAAATCCATGCTAAATCTATTGAAGTAGGACTTACATCAGTTTCAGTATAATTGCGAGTAGAATTTGGCCCTAGTATTCCAGCAATTGAAACCTTCAAAATCAAAGCAATTGTGCTGAACTTAATTTTGAAGTTTACAAATCCTATTGTTTTTTCTAACAACCCTGCTTGTCCTGGGGGTTTCAATTCTGATACCCAAGCAGCAATATCATTGCCAACTTTTTGATTTAATAGTACATACTCCAGTATAACTGATTAGGTTCCCATATCCTCTCCCTGTGCCTGTCTCTTTATTTAAGATAAACAAATGTGGTTTAATAGCACTGTTGGAGATTACTGACCTGGCCTAACTACCAAACCAACAGTGCCTGAAATCAAAGTGTGATCTCTTGAGTACAGAAGCCAACACACTGGTGCATTGTACTGTCCTGACACAGTGCACCAACTAAAGACTATTGCTTTTTAATTTAATCCAAGTTTTAAAATGCCATAAAACTACAGAAAAAAAACTTTGCACTGCTTCCACTTTCAGATATAGGTATGAAATTTTTAGTTTTACTTGATTAAATCCAAGAAGTTGAAGCATTCAACCATATATGTTCTTCAAGTCTATTTACTCTAGGGAAACACAGCCACTGAAATTCAATGGCAGGGATCCAAACCATGATGAACTGAGGCAATTTCGTTTATGTTGACCATTGCTCCAGGTCATTGTAATTTAATGAGTAGTAATCCTATTTAAAATATGTTACAGGCAGCAAGGTGCCTGCTGGGAGAAAACTGCTATGCATGAACAAATCAATATGCATTGTGTGCATTCGACCATTCAATAATCGATTCACCCTTGTTATGAGAAAATAAATGCTAAAGTCCTAAAAGTTAATTTCTATAGAAAGCTTTTACAAGGCTATCAAATTATTAAAAGTTTTCATGGGTTCTCTTTTCTTCTTTTTTTTTTTTAATTTTTTTTTAAGTCTTTGTGCAGTACTGTCAGCATCTGACAACAACATCCTATTCAGTACTAGAAGCTGAATCCTGAATTAGATCTTAGGCAGCAAGACTGAGATTGTGGACCAAAGTCTGCTTTCATTTATAGGATGCAAATCTGGGGTAAATCCACTGAAGAAAACAGAGTTATTCCAGATGTATTCCAAATTAAACTGAGAGAAGAATGTGACTCCATAGTCTCACAACTGGATTGATGAAGACTCTTTTTAAAAGTCCATACTCTTCCTTTATATAATTGATTTCACTTTTGTATTAGTTTGTTAAAAAGGATTACCACATTTTAAAATGTCACTGTTGGGAATACAGTTGCATCTTTCACCTCTGCAGGCCACATTCTGCCTCAGTTTTTGTGTTGTACACATTGCTTGAATAAATCCTGATGCTCCGTGAGTAATTCCCTGAAGACACTACTCAGTGTTAGGGTGGCAAAATTAAATTAAATGAGTAGCTATCAATAAACATACTCAAAAGCACCATAAAATGTTATTCTAAAAATCACAGGCAGAGGGCCTCAGCTGCTGTACAGTGACATAATTCCACTGAAGCAAATGGAAGATCAGATGAGGATATGGCCCCATACATTAGGAATCTTTTGTGCGTGATTCTCTCATCTGATAAGGCTACTTGGCACCACTCCAGGTGTGCAGAGCAGCCCGAAAGCTAGCTAAACAGGTGAGTGGAGGATTTTCCTGCATGCAGGTATCCTGTTATAAAGGAGCTCAGTCTCCAGCCAAGCCCTACTTGTGGGGGTGAAATGAGGTGGTGTGGATATCAGGACCACAAAGCCAATGGTAATCCCCATCCTGCAACAAGCACAGCTGATCTAGACCACAGAATCTGCCGCCTTATTTTTAAAATGCCTGGTTCTCTCCCTTACATGCATGTTACTAGTTTATGTATTTTATGTCAGGGACAAGGTGGTGGTGAGATAATATCTTTCATTGGACCAACTTCTGTTAGTGAAAGAGACAAGCTTTCAGGTTTACACAGATTTCTTGTTCAGGTCAGAAGAAGAAGAGCCGAAGAGGAGTTCTGTGTAAGCTCAAAAGCTTGCTCTTTCACCAACATAAGTTAGTCTGATAAAATATATTACCTTATCCACCTGGTCTCTCTAGTATTCTGGGACCATCACAGCTACAACAACACTGCAACATATTTTAAGGCAGAATTTTTAGGAAATACAATGTGGTATTTATGTTAATGTGTGCTTTCAGAGACCTTAGTTATCTGCACTGAGCTTCTCATGTTCATTGTTGAAACATGAAAGGGTTTGTAAAGGATTAAATCTTGTGTATCAAAATCACAAATATTAAGCTGGCATTTCAATGCACTCCATCTTAGCATCTCCACTGCCAGGTGCTAATGGTGTTTTTATTGCTGTATTATAAAACCATAATTCATTCACTGAGCCATAAACACAATTTTTTTCTGAACTGGCTTTCACAAGGGTATCTCATATGTTCTATGTTTAGATTGAGGACAAATATGTTTCTGCTTCTCATTGCTGTTCTGACCTTATTCTCTCTCAGATTACTGTTGCGGCAGTCGGTTTGGAAAATGGAAACTAAACTACAGAAATACAAGTAACAGAGTATCTAATGTGGGCGAATGCCGGTCCCTAGATTTGCATGCGCAAGAAACCCTACAAATGCTGTTGACCTCTTCCCAAGTAGAATATGTGTTAGTCACCTCCATGACTTCAATATCCCCTCCCCCAGTAGAGACCTATTCTAGAGAGCTGTTACCAATCAGTGTAAATTAGAACAACTCCATTGCTGCCAGGGACTGAACCAGCCCTCACAGTCCACAGGAATGGGGGAATGCAAAAATAAAATGCAGTACGTACGAGGTATCAGCCACTGCCAGGGATTTGGGCCTCTATGTTTAAAAAACACAGCGCTTTTTGTGATTCCTATCTCCCTGTCACAGAGCATTAATAATAATCAACAGAGTACTGTAAACCTTGAGAAGTAATAGTCATTATAGTCTCTTCTGTCTAAAGTTCCCCACGCTTCTGTTCTAGCATTATAGAATTATAGTTCTGAATCCCGCCAGGCCAGAATAACAGCTGTTCTTTCCTACTTTGTAACCCTACTGATTTTGATTAAGTTCTTTCTCATAACTAAAGCTTTTAGACATCTAAAATTAACAGCTACTTTAATTCTTCTGTGTATCGTCTTTCATTGTCATTTGCCTTCTGGCCAGACACTAGTTGGTGACTTCACTCCAGCCTAGAAGACTGGCTCCTTTTTTGAGCTGATGTCAGTGTTACTTCTCTGCTTGCAAAGGTCAGGTCCCTTCTGTAACACCCTAAAGAGACACTTAACTAATACTGACCAAGCAAGGAGTCCAAATCCATTCATCAAAATGATCAAAGACTACACGTTTTTGGTCCTTAACCTTTAGTAGAGTTCTACATATTTTGAAAAATCTGAAAAACAATGAGGCTTAAACACCTGTCCAATAGTCCAACACTTGCATCTTAACCTTCCCATAATGTATTGGGAGAGGAATGAGTGACTAGTGGGAAAATATATTTACAATGGATGCAATTCATCCTTATGCACAAGGCATATACAACCGTTGAGGCCAATTTTGTGGGTTTAAGTGGGACTTAAATTATGTGTAGGCCTTCTGCTGGCAACAACAAGGAGCAGAAGATACTCAGCAAAAATGTCTCCTCCCTAGAGACATGGAACTCCAGCATCTCCACTGTCCCTTTGTTTGGTGGAAGAATGTTCACCTACACCCCAGTGGAATCCCATCTAGAACATAAGTGTGGTGGGACTGCTGAGGTAAACACTGCTGCAGCTTCTCTTGCTAGTACTCCTTCACCTACCCATGTTGCTATTGAGGTGATTATGGCAACTCTTGATGATAGTAAGTGGTAGAATTCTCCCTCTGTACCTGATCGGAGCCCAACAGTAAGTCCAGATGATGAGAAAGATAATTACAGTTGGAAAGGGGACGCCTGGCTGTGAAATGGCTTAATTCCTACAGTGGAAGAATTCTGAAAGGTTGTCACACTCTCCAGCCTACAGAAATTCTGAATAAAATCACTAGAGAAGATTAAATACTTCAAAAGTGATGGAAACTCAGGACGTGACAAAAAATAAAAATATTAAACATTTAATTATTGGTGTTTGCGAGCAGTTGTTTCTCTCTGAATACGTTCCTCACTGATTCACTGACTCCTGTTTTTAATAATAAACCTTTTACAATAGCAATATATTAACTGAATCAAAGAAAACAAAAACTGCCCCAAAATTATTTTCTCACAAAGGGAATCTTTTCTCATGTTTGGAAAAGTTTCAGTAAATTCTCTGTGTGTTTTGGGAGAAAGGGGGGCATGTGGGCATGCATACACGCTGGGGGAAAAGAGGATTGTTTTAATTTTGTCTGCCTTTGTATTTTCTAGTTTTGCCTTACACCAGAGGTGAAAATATCACAAGAAAGGTCCCAGCTTCCTTTCAGCACTGACTCAATCTCAGCAGCAGCCTCTGCTTGTGTACTATAAAACTAATTAACAATCAAGGTAGTTATTCCCCAGAGAATTAAATGTTACTGAATGCAACCTGCCTGTTCTCTGGCGCTTTTCTCTGAAACATCTGGTACAGGCCACCAGACAAGAATGATTGGTCTTCTCCAGCATGGGAGTCAAAGTCCCACAGTAAGGCCAAGCTGTGATATAAAAACAGAAGTCAGATGTGATAGAAACAAATTTCCCCATGCACATTATGATATAAATGTTAGCAAATACATATATGTTAGGCATAGTGCACACCACATTAATCCCAGCATGTGGGCAGTTATGTTAACCAAATTACATTATGTCTTTCCCACGTTGCTGTTTACTCATGTAAAGATACGTGTCCCACAATATCCTGCAAAGCTGAAATCAGCTTTGGCACTGGAAAATACAAAACCTGTCAAAGACATGACACATTGACTGTAAGTAGGGCTGTCAATTAATTGCAGTTAGCTCAAGTGATTAACTCAAAACAAACTAACTCAATTAAAAAAATTAATCACAATTAATCACAGTTTTAATCACACTGTTAAACAATAATAGAATACCATTTATTTATATATTTTGGGGTTTTTTTCTACATTTTAAAATATATTGATTTCAATTACAACACAAGATACAAAGTGTACAGTGCTCACTTTATATTATTTTTATTACAAATATTTGCACTGTAAAAAAGATAAACAAAAGAAAGTACTGTAGTGCAATCCATTTATAGTGAAAATGCAATTTATAAATGTTGATTTTGTTTTTGTTACATAACTGCATTCCAGAACAAAACAATGTAAAACTTCAGAGCCTACAAGTCCACTAAGTCCTACTTCTTATTCAGCCAATCAGAAAGACAAACAAGTTTGTTTACATTTGACGGAGATAATGCTGCTCGCTTCTTATTTGCAATGTCACCTGAAAGTGAGAACAAGCGTTTGCATGGTACTGTTAGAGTCGGTACTGCAAGATGTTTACAAGCCACATATGCTAAACATTCGGATGCCCCTTCTTGCTTCAGCCACCATTCCAGAGGAAATGCTTCATTAAAAAAAGAATGTGTTAATTAAATTTGTGACTGAACTCCTTGAAGGAGAATCTTATGTCTCCTTTTCTGTTGTTTTACCCAAATTCTGCCATGTATTTCATGTTATGGCAGTCTCAGATGATGACAAATTTAAGACAGGTTGGTTTGGTTTAAGAACACTTTCACTGCAGATTGGACCAAATGCAAAAAAAGTACCAATGTGAGACTTCTAAAGAGAGTTACAGCACTCGACCCAAGGTTTCAGAATCAGAAATGCCTTCCGAAATCTGAGAGGGACGAGGTGTGGAACATGCTATCAGAAGTCTTAAAACAGCAACACTCTGATGCAGAAACTACAGAACCCGAAGCATCAAAAAAGTCAAATCAACCCTCTGTCGGTGGCTTATGACTGAGATGATGAAAATGAACGTGTGTCAGTGCGCACTGCTTTGGGTCGTTATCGAGCAAACCCAGCATTTTTATTGTTTAACAGTGCAATTAAAACTGCAATTAATCCCTGTTATATTTTTTAATCTTGCAATTAATCATGATTAATTTTTTTAATCATTTGACAGCCCCAATTGCAAATATTGGTATCATTTGGGAAGTATCTTCATGGGTGACATGATACCAAAAAAACAAGGCAAAAAGCTGATTGTGTATAACCTCAGACTGAAATTTACCAGAATGCTTTTAGCTCATAAACAACTAGGATAGAAATAGATGTAGTCTGGGGGTCATATTTTGGGGCACATCTTTTAAGTAAGAAGAATTGCATGCTGTGAGAAACAGGCTTCCCAGAAGGACTGGTCAAATATTAACTCTTTTCTTTTTGCAGTGTACCGCTTTGTCTTTAATTATATATAGTTGGCTACAGCTGGTTATTTGGTCTCTTGAATATTTTAAATATCATACCACAAGTATGGTTGAGCAATTGGCTATACTTTTAGCAGTTCCCACAAATGGAAGAATTCCAGGATTCTACAGGTCTTTGAAATGAATAAACATAGACTGGGCTTCACCTAAAATCTTTCTAAACTAGGTACAGCAATAGCCATCTTCCAGGCCTCCAGTACAGTAGCTGATTTTATTCATAATAATTTGCATACATCATGAGCACAGCAACTTTTCATTCGTTTCTACAGAAATCTCAAAACAACTCAAGAAATTAAATGGCAATAAATCACCAGGACTAATAAGAAAACTCTGATCTCAGGGAATTTTTCCTTTCTAAAATTGATATAAAATTATAAAATTTCAGTTAATAAGGAGAGTTCTCAATAATGTGAAGCATTATTGAAATTAATAATTGCATCAAAGACAGATACCGAGCAAAGGAGAAAGTGTTTGTTCTTATTTTTGCACCTAGATCAGAAAGTTCAGTTAAAATCTAGCCTTTCTCTTCTTTCTCTGAGAAACGATGTGGAAATGGCTTTGGCTAAGATGAACAGAGCTTCCTGATCTAATGGCATAGGCTCAATAAATAAGAGACCCAACAGAATTATCCTGTGTCTTCCACTATCTGATTTCTCCTATATGATCTGTACTACTGATCCCAGTTGAAACTCAAAACAAAAACTGATGATAATTCATCTGAAAAAGTTCACAACTTTTCTGTTTAATTCTTTGCAAGCAGACTGGCATTTTCTTGGGCTGACAAAGTAAATCAGTTATTTTACTGCTCAATGGGATATTTTGTTATCAGCACAACAATTTCGGTTAACAGATTTCAGACTGTAACTTGTGTGCCAAGTGTTCACTGCAAGTATTTGATTTTCTAAACTGATTGGTCATATAGGGATAGTTTACACTGTTGACGGCAGTCAATGGGAGACATGCAAGCTACAGAATGTAGCTTGTGTTTCTCCGGTCAACATAATTACATTCACATAGCACAGCATCTTTAAAGTGCTGTATCAATGGGAGATGCCCTCCCCTCGATGCAGCCTTACTTCTTTCGGGGAGGTGGACTAATTCAGTCAACCAGAGAGCGTTCTCAGATCGACTGAGTGGGTCTACACAGACCCAGTCAGGCAACACTGTTGCATCGATGCCTACTGCTGCGGCACTGAAAACATACCCATGGTTTGTTTCTTTTCCTTGCCTGGATGAATATAATTCTGAAAACTATATTTCTGGAGTGCACATTCACATTCAAGAATTTCCAATCCATTTTTCATTAATACTCCCACTATACTAAAAAATGTGGAAAAATGAGTGGAATGCCTGGAAATGGGATTCTAGCTTGCGATGTAAAGGAAAAAGAAATGGAGGCTCTCTTCAAATACCTGAAATGAACACAAACCATCAAGAAAACAAATTTTATTTCACTGAGCACTGAATCTCACTGATTATAGATCTTAAAAGGACTGTATGATCAGCTGACTTCAACATTTCAGGACAGGATAAGTTACATAGTAATGGAACCATCTCTGTAGAATCCTAGATTTGTTGTCTCTTTCCTTCTTGTTTACCTTTTTTTATTTAAATTTGGTCACAAGTTAATGAAGTCTGTTTCTGTTAATCAAACCCTTAGGGGAGACTACTCCACATCACAAAATAGATCAAACAAGTCTGAAATCCAACTGTTCTCTCCTAGACACACACAGTGTAGCCCACCCATATATGATACATCTGCAGAAGGAATGTATACGTCTTAGATACTGCACTTCCAAGTATTAACTCTCTATATCAGATTACAGTGCTGCTTAGTTATTTTGTAGTTATAAGGTGCTACTAGAGAGAGAGAGCTTGTCTATCTATAGTTAGATATAGATACAGGTACATACACACACAAGGGAGGAAGGAAGAGAAAGAATATACCTAGAGTAGAGATTCACTAACATAATGAAGTACTGTTTGCCTACCAGGAACAACAGACAAATGACAATACAATTTTCACACTTCTTAATGAGATCCCAAGATAGTTTTCTTGAGCTCAAAATTGAAACAGTTGAATAGATGAATTTAAAGTCAAGCTGCTTCCCAGGAACCTTATGGTTGATTTCTATAAAGAAAGCCATACACAGAATTCCGGACAGCAGTGGAATAATGCATTTTGTGCACACACTGGAACTGCGAGATTTATTATTAGGAGTTCAGCATTGATTGATATTCATTGCGATATCGTTAAAGGAGCAAAGAATGATTTGTCACTTATTATAAAATGCAGCTACATTTGTTTTAGATACTTGTGAAGGGTCCAAGGAACTAAAGTAATTATTTTCTGAATGAAATATTGCATACCAGACATTAATAACAGAAGGCCTTGCTCTCCCAAACTCCCCTTGACTATAATCTATGCAGACTTTTTTCAGTGGAAGTGTGTGAAATGTTTGGTGCTCATAAAAGTGCAAAACTGGCTAGAACTGAGCGATTGGATTGACAGACACCGGACTAGATTTTCCATGCAAATCTCATGGAAATTTTCACTTCACATTTCTGATCTGCAGTATTTCCACTCTTCCAACCCTGAGGCCAAATCCTGTCCCATGCTACAGTCCCCTTTCACAACTCCAGCTTCACAAAGGAGCAATAATACGGCCCTTAGCAGGCAGTTAAAGATTTCCCTCACACAGGGTAATTCCTGGCTGACTTTACACCATCTTCTCTTAGTCCTCACTCCTCCTGTGGAGGCAGACCCCAAAAGAAGGAGGGATGTGGTTAGAGTACACTGCTCTCTGCTGTACTCTTGACCCAAACTGGCACAATGGCTCCTTGGGAGCTATTTCAGACTGATGTAAATTAGAGAAGCTCTGAATCTGCTCTTACCTGTTTTAAGAGCTAAGCCTGCTGTTCTGGGAATCTGGGAAATGTAAAGGTGACATACATTCACTTTCCCTTCAGGTCCTAGGCTGAGCAGAGTTGAGTATCAGGGTCTTGGATGTCTTTTGAGCTGTGATCGCATCAAATGAGTTGGTTTTATGATATGACGAAAAATTCATTAAACTTTCGTCGCTCCCAAAGTGAATTAAACTAAACCAAATTAAGGCCACTTTAATTCTGAATAACAGCATCCACACAGGGATTTGATGCCATTTAATCCAATTTAAATTGCCTGCGTGTCCTTATGTAGACAAGCCCTCAGATACCCAGACTCATTTTCCTTTGTTTGGCCAGATCTCCTATAGTGAAAGGCTAGAGAACACGCACAATCCCCTCGTTCTTGCTATTTTATCAGAAGATGTAAGATCTTGTATGTATCTCTTTGAATGTTACAGTTTATGGCTTTCAATGCCTATTTGAGAATTGTTTTATCCTAGGGTCTATGAGCAGGAGCCAATTAGTTGCTTTGATATATGTTGCTTTTGTTTGACAATGACCTGAATGAAATGCAGTTTTGTGGTTAGGGGGTACAACTGTGCTTCCACCCACACACCCTCTGTAGTGTGACTTGTTAAGCTTTGAACACCATAATTTGTTTGCAGTAAGTATCTTGTTTGATTTTATTGTTGTTTGATCTATTTTGTCACTTTTTGTTTTCCCTGTGGTTCCTTCTAGTCCTTTTTTGTTTTGGTTGCTCTCAATTCCTCCCGATTTTTCCTTTTCTCATATATATCTGTTAGATTTCCAGGGTATTTCAAGGATGGATGATTTCAAATGCACACTGTTCTAACCTAGGCACACTAAGGGGTACATCTTCAGGGCAGTGCACAGAGATTTAGATGCGCTACTCCTATTAGCATTAATGGGAGTCATGTGGCTAAATTCCCAAACACCATGCTGAAAAGAACCCCAGTTCTTTTTTTCAATGAAAATTTCATAAGGATGTTTAGCACATGAACTCAGCTGCAACACGTAATTACTAAAAAGAGCCAAAAATACAGCACTAAGAGTCCCTAACTGCTTACTACAGAATATAAGTCTGCGACTTTCTAAATGTTATGGTCTAGCAGGTCAACAGTCAGCACTGAGAAAAGATAATATGATCCTTTATTAAGAGGTTTTGGAGTAGTACATGATCTTACATGTGCTACATATGCCATGATATCAAAGGAAAACAGAGCGAGTCACATTCAGAAGGGATGCATAGCCAGGGTATAATATAGCTTCCTTTTACTAATTTAGGCCCTGACCCCATAAAATGACACCAGCACCTGCTTGATCCCATTGATTTCAATGGAACTCGGTGTGGGCACAAGTATCTATACACACAGATCCCTAATCTGCCTTAGACTAATTTAAACATATTTCAACCTGCTCCACCGATATCTAAGAGTGTAAAACAGTATAGCTGACACCTCAAGGAGCTGAAAGGTGTAAGTTACAGAAGTCCTCATCCTGCTTTGACTTGTTTCTTACCCAGCATCTCAGGGTGTAAATTTTCCTGACATAGACTCTAGCAGAGTGACTCTAAGTAAGCATCTGGTGTCTAATTTATGCCTTAAGCATCACTTCTAAACTTAACCCAATATATTAAGAAATGGCATATCAGCCTTTTAACACTGCAATACTTTTAATATTTTTAATATTTCCAAGCTGTGCACATTTACTTGAAAGGTAAGTAAGTTACCTGGTTAGTTCGGTTTTTTTTTTTTTAATAGTAATAATTTCATCCATTTCAACTTATCAGGTCAGGGTCTAATAAAACTTCTGTTATTTGTTCTTCAGGCCTGCAACCTGATCCCAACGGCATTCAGGTATAGACCTCCCAGACAAACCAGCTGCAGAAAGGTGATTGTTATCTGCTCAATCTCCTCTCTGATTCCTCGATAAACAAATGCCCCAGCACAGAGCTTAGATCAATATTAGGATGCAGAGGGTGCATCTTTAGGATGGGATGTAAAACTTAACTCCTGACTACTTGTGGTCATTAAAACTCAGATGCCAGGTTTTATAAGAGTAATCCTGACACCTCTGCCAAATTCCAATTCAGGTAACTGCCTTCTTGAAGAAATCATATTCCTTTTGCAGCTTTTCTTGGCTCTGGTATTCTTCGTCTTCACTTCCTGTCCTGAAATCTGTTGTGCAGTGTTGCTGTGCACTATAAAACAGATGTACAAATTCAAATAGTGGGTACCTCTGATTTATTTTATTACTGTGGTATATAGTGCTTTACAGGCAAATACAAAGGGTTACAACTCTCCAGCTGGATACTCACCAGGTGCTGTACTGGACCCAGGCTTGGATCCCATATGCTCTTATTTCGATGGGCCTGAACACAGTTTAGACACTGTGTCTCTGCCTCCGGGACTCTGGGTATACGCTCCAAATGCACACCCATGCCTGACATCCTTCTTGACAGTAGGGGAACCTGCAGTACTTATGCTGATGCCCCAAAACTCATCCAAGCTGTTACACATTCCCACAGTTCCACCAAAGCTGTGAGCCCTCTTTCCCTCTAAAGGGACAACATGACAGTGTAGGTGGGCAACACAGAACCTCTGTGAAGGAATTTCTAAACACATGCACAATTTTGTTGTAGAGAAAGCACAACTGTTACACTGCTCTTTAGAAAAATAAACACCTGCACACAAGACCCTGCCTCAGTATACTCTTGAGAGTCCTTTGGGTTTTGGTTAGTCCTTTCAGGGGGTCCCAGGTCCTTCCCGTACCCCTCTCTTCCTGCTCAGCTTTCAGTTTTTGGTCAGGTTCTCCTGTGCAACAGGCTCCCCTTAGCTTGTTCAGATCTGGCAGTTAAAATATTCCCCAACTCTGAGAGCATGCCCTAACATCCCTTTCTTTGTTCTTTTTTTCTTCCTTTCTACTGGGGATTTTCCCATTCACGGCCACTTTTAGGGGCAAGCGACCCAGGTGACCTCCTGGGGTGCTGGGTTTAGGGTACTGTTTTTGTTGTTAGTGACAAAAGGGCACATAGAATATTTGACGTAAAGCGTTTCAGATATTCTGTATATGGATTCATTTTTCACTAACCTCCTAGAAGATTCTGGACCTTTGTAGAATGTTGTGGAACCTTCCAGATTTTCCTCGATCCTCCTAAAATGTTGTCAGCAATGGCCCCACAGGTATATAAGGGGCAGGACATCACAAGTCAGTTAGTGAAATATAAGAAAAAAATGAAGGGAAGTGAGAGCCCAGCTGCGATACTATGAACCTTGCTTTTGTGTAATTGTGAAAGTGTACTTGTGCATTAAAGTCATGAAATAGGCGTCAAATGCAATAAAACATAAAGTATTCAAAAGTTTAACAAATGGGAGGGAGAGCCAAAGACACCCCTCGCCTACGGTGCCATTTGGTCTAGGGCCCTCCCTGATCTTGTTGCAGACAACCTGGGAGAACAAGCTTCCTTTAGCTTGGCCACTCTCTTTAGCATTCCCATCATTTTATCAGGACTGAGTCATTCAATGCTAGTGCCTTTTTGACTGTCCTGTAGCAGCTTCTAGACAGTGTTTCTGAGATACGTGAGCAGTCTTTGCTAACAGATAGCTGATTCAGTACAAAATGAGAGTTAGAGCTATATAGAGAATTCATAAAATCTATCCAAATTCATGAGTCTCAGAGAGAGATTCCTCAAATTGGAAGGGCTATATATTAAACCCTTCCTAAGTGTCCATGGCACATAAAGGTACCTGGAAATCCCCCTTCCCAGAGTAGGGGCATGCTATAATAGGCTAAGAGTGGGAAGGAGATATAAGAATAGGAAAGGGGTATGACACTCCAGTGATCCTGGCAAGCAGAGTAACTGTTTTGGGAGTCATTATCCACTGAAGCAAGTTAGAGTATCCTCTGGATTTCTCTAACTTGCCCCGGGAGTGGGTTAGCCTCTGCAGTCTCCAGGACTGGCAGACAGAAGTATGACTGAAATCACCTAGGAATTGGGCCTACAAAGTCCTGGACTCCAGGAGCTATCTACATTAAACCAATAATACAAATGCGAAAATCAAGATGTGTAGGGAGGGGAACTTAAGTGTGGGAGGAGAAAGAACACTGAAAATGAGACAGTAATGCTGCTCTTGCTAGTGAAAGTGAAAGTATGTCTTCTGCAAGTGTAGATCATATAAATTGCTTGGTTTCACAAATTTTTAGGCTATTACATTCCTCCGTTCCTTTAATAAATTATTTCTATTTCTTTCATGGCTTATTATTGATGAACTTCAAAAGCAGTGTGTCCCCAGGAGTGGTTTAAATGAAGAAAGCTTCAATGAGAGACAGAAGTGGGAGACCATTCCATGAAAAAAGGGCAGAAACTGGGTTTATATACTGTCATTAAAGATTCCCCAAAAGACCAAACTTTGAAAGTCCTATTTGCTATTGATTTATCCGGGGACAGGTGACAAGCATCTTAAATGATTCCATTTGCTATGTATTGTATTATTCAAACATACTGCTGTTCCTGTGTGAACACTGTGTAATGTGGTGTGTGCTACTTCATGAATACAGAGGATGTTTTGACATTAGCTCTTCTCATGTCCTTAGGCTTTAAATCGGATATAATCATCACTAGTGAAACTGATAACCCAGCTCCAGTCTGAGAAGCAGTGATCTCTATTAAACTACATTACACGATCCTACACAATCAGTTAATGTGATCCTGTATAATCAGTGACAAAAAATATCAAGTGTAATGAAGAGAAATTGGAAGTCTGATAAATACTGGTACCATCAACAGAGTTTAAAAAAAATAAAAATAAAAAAACACCTGGTGCCCATGAAAAATTCAGTGCATTAATTATCTACCATGAAATTTTTTATTTAAAACACCCATCTCATATTATGCATGTCTCATTCTCATGTTAAAAAATGCATTCAAAAGTGTTTGCTAATGGCAGTGCTACACACATTCTTTTGGGGATAATAAGCTGTGATGACATGAAAATTTCCCACTTACTCTCATATGTGGAAATTTCCAAACACATGCCAGAACAAATTGGCATATTTTGGTTGATGAGGCCCTGCAAGGCCATACACAATGTAATATGTCCAAAACAAATACCTGCATTTTAACTGAGAGGTTCATCTACAAGAAGTATTTCAGGCTGAAAATTGATTACGTTTGCAAACTGATACATTAGAAAACCATCTGAATAGCAAAGGAGGATTGTGAGGGGCTTTTTAAAAGATTGATTTTAGGGTGACAAATGTGAGTAGTAAAACATTCATCTTGATTTACAGGGGCATATTTCACAAAATGTTCAGCCATGTAAAAATGAAAGTACTAATTATCAGTTCACTGTGGTGTATAATGAGGAGTGAGCACCTCAGCATTTTGGATATGACATATCCTGTAGCACATTATGGTTGGAGTTTTCAAAACAAAGATCTGAGCTGCATAAAAACCCCACTCCAATAATTTTTCTCCCTCAAAGAAAGAGAGAACTACATGGGACATGTTATTTAAGTCACTTAACACACTCTTGGAAGGTGCTCTGTTACTGCAGTGATGATGGGGATGGTAAAAGAATATGAATCAAAAAGAACAGAATATGCAAAAAATGCATAAGCAGGTGCATAACAGCATATGAAGATAAGAAGCACAATTACCATTACTACAGTTGTGTGTGACTGAGCACACAAATCGGGATTTAGATGCGTAAACAGCTCTCTGTGCACATCATCATCCAGTCTGCACTCACAGTTGATATAACTGCACATTGTGCATATTGCTGCTACTGAAAATGCATTTTCTCTATACAGACCCCAGGTCTCTCATTATGAAATTTTGGCTCAGTATATAATAAAAGGCACCTCTAATAATCAATTCCTGGATCAAAGTAACTTAGTAAGGACCTCCTTACTGCTGATTTCTTTTAATGTTTTGAAGTGCTGACTTTGGCTGCCCCTAACTGATCCTGCCATCCAATTTTACCTCCATAAAGCATGGATACTGCAGAATAAAAATTAATGCTATTTCTAGCAGCAATAACTTTTTGACAGAATTACTGCAGGTTCAGAGTGAACCATGATACACAGAGCAACTGCTTTTCAGCTGCTCCCCACTCTAAGCTACAAAGTCCTGCCAGCATAGAGTTTACACACAGGAGCTTCCACAGATTCAAAGAAGTTGCTGAGCTACTGCCCTATTTGCTCCTCCTCCCTCCCCCCAATACACATACATTGCTTTAGGGGTTTTAGTAACCCCTCTTTTATTTGCTCATTTCCTCACTATAGAAGGAAGGAAAGCACAGACCTCTATGTAATAAAAAAGAGTTTGTGTCAGAGCAAGGATTGAATTCAAGAGTTACTGGATCCCAATCTTTTATTCAGACCATACCTCTTTGGACAACCACAAAAGGCACTGTTTGGAAAGGACATTAGTATGGTCAAATAAGACCACGTTACAAGAAAAGATGAAATATCTATACAAAGTAGAATGTACAGGTACTGGGAGGGTATCATTAACAGAAAAATTATGCTTCTAGGTACCCTAACTGGGAATAAGGGGACAAAATTAATCAAAGAAAAAAGTATGCTGAAAATTATGAAAATCCCAACACTGAGGTCTGTTAAAGCGTGGCCCAGTCTTGCATGTCACAAGAACCAGTGCTTGAGCCATATAAAGCTAAACAGGTTGAGGTACCTGAGGGTATGCTATGTAGTGTAATCCTGCATTGGCAGGGGACAGGCCCAATGACCTTAAAGGTTTTTTCCATCTATATTTTCATGAAAACAGCCAAGGTAGAACAGATTAGCCATGTAGATAGCCAAGTTAAACAAGACTCACTTTAAACTAAAATTGGCCCTCATCCTAAGCTTTGTAAACCCCCAAAAGGAGTTATTTGCAAGAGTAATATAACTATCTGGGTCATGTTTAACTTGGCTATTTAACTGGCTAATCCTTTTCTAATATCTTATTGTACTTGATGTTATCCAGCTATTTTATTACTTGTTATTTTATGAGGCTATAATATTAGTTGGTGTTATTTGGTTGATGTCTGTACAGACCTTGGGTGTTGAATTTCTACTTGTCTTTTTTTTTTTTTTTTTTACGAGAACTCAATGGATTTCACCCCATAGGGCAGGAAATCCACTCCAGGACAGGTGAGATTTTAAAGTTCCAGGACAGTATTTGGTTTTGTCACGTTTTATAAAAGACAACATACCATGCTAGCAAAAATAGGCCTTTAAAATAACACTTTGCTTTGCCCTCTAGAAGGGAAATAGGACTGCCTATCAGCACATTTACCAAACAGACCTCTTGAGTCCCATTTTCAGACTAATGCATTCTCAGACACATTCCTTTATAACAGAGAGGTAAGAATAAACAATTAAGCAACACATTTAACAATACTCTTACACACCTGCCAACAATTAAATACTTTAATTAAAAATCACAAGAGAGTGTATGGAAGTATAACCTTTTCAGCAATCACATCCTGGTCTATGAAAAGAGAAATGTTGTTGCTGTACAGCTGCAGTTACAGCATTATTTATAGATAATAGAACTGATTAAACTGGGAATTAAAGAGATAATGTAAACCTGTTTAGGTTCTAATGTTCTCAGTCCTTAAATAAAAATCAATTAGTTACATTATTATTGTCTATAGAGCACCCAAAGCATGACGGTATTTGCAGATGAATAAAAGATGCAGGCTCTGCTTTGCCAAACTTATGACACAAGCTTTGCAATAACTTGAAGCATGTTGAGTCATGACACTGAATAAGGGGGATGCTGAAGGATGACTGAGCCTTTGTGTCTGCGGCTTTACGATTCCAAGTTTTCTGCTGTTTGAGTTTTTGGAGCGATGGAGTTTAGGGGAGGTTGGAAGGCATGGCAGAGAATGGAGAGGTGAGTATGGAAATGTAGAGGACGACAGAAGGGAGCAGGAGTGAATTGGATGAGGAGGAAGATACGAGGATGAAGAAGAGGGGCATCGAGACAAATGGAGGAGCATGTTGGGAGAAAGCCATTGAAATGGAATGGTAGCTGTGACTGAGGGAAGTACAATTAAATTGTGATGTAGACATGAAGACAGCTTATGGTGGGAGAGAGACTGCTGCAAACAGACAATGACCATTCTAGCGAAGCCAGGGCCCCTTTGTTGGGGTGTCACAATTGTAGGGACTTCATAGGGAGCACAAATTATAACTCATACATTTCAGGAACTTCTAAAAATACTCATCAGTAGCTTTTCTATAAATAGTAATGGTTTTCGTTCCAAAGTCTGATAGCCTACTCTCTACATCAAGTCCTGTGTATCTCCTTGGAAAGCTGTTAGCTCTCATAGCTCATAAGAAATCAGACCTTAAACCTGTTGCTTGTTCAGGACTAAATAGCTGTCCTGGGCCTCAGACTATGTAGTTGCTGCTTGTGTAAAGAACTGCAGACAAAACTATATGAAAATATATTAAGAGAAAACGGGTCATGTAGTTTGCATACCCACAGAGGGGTGCAATTAAAGTTGAAAATTCAGGTTTGTTTGGCATTTTCTGGTTTTTAGTATTTAATCATTCAACTGTAATATTGCATGAGCACAGATTTTTGTATCTAATTTCTAAAAGTAAAACAATTGGTAGCCATTGCTAAAGATCTAGATTAAAGATCTTTCTAATAATTTATTGTATTGTATTTCATGGAGAGAAATAATATTTGTTTAAAATAGATAAGGGCTGAAGTTGCAAAGTTCAGCTTGGGAAAGATGGTGGGGGAAGTGTAAGCTATCATGCTCTTTTGGTCCAGGCCTAACCCTGATTAAAATGTGAAAAATACCTACCTATTTCCTAGGATTTTTCCCAGAGTTCCCCAGGTTAAGACAGAAAAGGGTCTGGAAAGCATGAATTGTCTTTCAATATTTTGCAGACAGTTCACTTCTGCAAAATGTGTATTCCACATCTCAGGCCAGGGCATTACAGACTTATTTTCTGTTTATGTGACACAGAAACAGGTATGCATCATAATCGAATTTACACAATTTGGGGCGTTATATTGAGCTTTTGGAGCAGATGTTGCCACAGTGGTTGTTAGCATGCAGTTTGATTTGGCAGAAAGCAAGAATGAAGGAAAAGGGTGAAAGAAAAGGCCTTAGAAAGCACTGTATCCAAAAAAAAAAAAAAAGGTTAGCTTATAGCCAGGCCTGCTGATGGGGGTGGGGGGGAGGGGAGAATGACAGAAAAGGCAATTGCCCAGGGGCCTTGTGATTTTAAGGGGGCCCATCAATTTTAAAAAGGGCCCTGGGCCATGGGTGAAAGGGTGAAATTTTACCTTCAGGGATATTAGCTCCCAGTCCCACCTCTTCTGCTCATGGCCCCCACCCATAATCCACCTCTATTCCACCCCAGGCCCTGCCCCCACCCCACTCACTGCCACGTCCCTCCTCACCAGTCTACCTGCCCGCTTGGCCCCCCTCCTCTCTTCCACACCCCCTTTCCCTGCTTGGCCTCCCCACAGACATGTCCCTCCTCCCCTTTCAGCCCCTCCACCATCACTTACCATGTGCATCCCTCCTCACCGTCCCTAGCTGCTGCTCACCACATTCTTCCTTCTCCCCACTACTCAGCCCTTCCAGCTATCATTTGCCACCTGGGGGGGGAGTAGTATGGAAGGGAGGAGGGGGGAGGGACAGGGCAGGGAGTGGTCTGAGCGGGGAGGGGGCAGGGCCTGGGGCAAACTGTATGCGGTGCCGCAGGTGAAAGGGGCAGGGTGGGTCTTGTTTGCCCTGGGGTCTGGAATTCATGTCAGCGGGCCTGCCAATGATTCAGAAAAACATATCACGGGGTAGCAAATTTACCCTTCCTACCAGGGTCATTTAAGGCATTAATCCTGTTCCAAAGAGGATTTCAGCCATAGAGTACATGAAGCACGACAATTGAGGGCTAAGAGGTTTAAAGGACTAGAGAGCTCTCAAAAGAGATGGCTTCTCCAAATCTTGACATCAGTTATAAGTAAAACTGTTTGGAAAAGTATTTTCCCATCCGATGAGAATTTTTGAGATTTTTTTTTAAAGTTCCCATCCCATATCAGAACAAATAGTCAATTTTAAATATTTTTGTGAACCAATAATCCAAATAAAAATTCAGATTGGGTTCAAATTTTTCATCTAATCGTTTTGAAGTGTTTTGCTTTGATTTTGAATTTTTTTTTAAAAATTCACAAAAAATTGACTAAAAATTCAAAATGAAAAGTAATTTTGAACCAAAAAAAAGAAAAATGTTGCTCAAAAAGTGTCCAAACAGGATACACTGACAATTTCAAAACTCTTTTCACAATTTTTTCGAATTGGAAAAATTGTCAAAACTGACCTTTCCACGCAAATAGCTTCAATTTCAACAAACCAGCATATTCCAATGTTAAAATGTTTGGTCAGAAAATTCCCAAACAGCTCTAGTCGTAAGCTTTAATGAATTTGAGAATCTCATGCTAGTCCTTATGGTGGATCTGACTCAGCTCAACTGTTTTGGCAGTCTCCATCCAAAAGACTTGAATAAGACAGGATATTGCTGGTCAGAATTATGATTCATAGTGGCAGTAATGCTAGAAAGTTTACACACACTTCTGTTTCACTCTAGACAGGGCCATGTGTCCCTGGTTACCATAATTAATTTAGCCACACACAAATGTTTTCAAACAAAAAGCTGCAGCTATAAGAATGCTCTTTGTAGGTTTCATGGTTGGTTAACTACCTGTTAAAATATGTCCACAAAAAAAATTTCTTTACATTCTCTGCTGAGGCAGAAACAGTATTTACATTCTATGACAGTGCAACAGCAAGTAAAAAAAAGTAAGTGTGGAGAAGAGCTGCATGAAAATAGCGTATTACTAAAAGAATGCACCAAATGAAATCAATAAATACAGATAGACAGCCTGTAATTTACTGTAGAAACAGATCATAATCCTTTATTACCTAGATCATGAACATACAGCATCTACACAAACCCAACACAGTGTGTCACGAAAATACTAGAGATGGGACTAAACCACATAATTCAGACCTGGATTTTGATTTCAAACACTTGAAATTTCAAGAGGGTTTGGATTATGGGTATTAGATAGGCCTAATGGCATTGGTCAGCTGTGTCACATTGGAATCTGTGATCCACTTTCAGGTTCCTAATTCCTCTTTTAACACACTCTTTCTGCTTCTCCTCTTCCTCATATGTCCCCTCTTCCCAACAAAAATATTCAAATCCAGGATTTTGGATCAGGATCATCTCTAGAAGGGACATATGATGATATTAGTTAAAGTGTAAACTGCAATTGAAACTCAGAAAATCTAAGGGCATTTTCCCTCAAGATTAAATATTTTAAAATTTGGAATGTTAAAATTCAATTCTGTCTTTCATACTATCAGCTAACACCATATTAAAAATATGTAACCCTTGCAAACAAAGCATGTGGGGTTTTTTCCCATCTAATCGCTTGACCATTTAGAGAGATTTGAGTCTGCTACTGCCACCAAGTTAAAAGATTTAGTCCTTTATGTCAGGTGGTAAGAGCTCATGGTTTTAGACCCAGAGCTCCAGGTTCAATCTCCACAGAACCCATCCAGGGGCATTATACACAGATTTCTTCAACCATAGCTTTAATTTAAACTGCAACTTCTATTGGCCTTTTTGCAGCTCTCTACCAAAAAAAATCTCTTATCCAAAACCTTATAGGACATCACAATACATTATTATTAGTGGATAGTTATTATTAGTTCTTTTAAAAGATCTTCATTTACTGTATACTACGTATCCATGTGTATCATCAAAACTAATATTCACCTTCATGAATCATCGAAACACAAAAAAATGCAACGCCCAATTATAAATTAACCTTTTAGAATGAACGTTGACATTTCAGATCAAATTTTCAAAACTCAGGGGGACAATTTTGTTCTAATTATATATGTGCACTATGCACTTCCAGATACAAACTGTTAAACCAAAAGGAGTAATTGTGCACGTAAAATGACACTTCACATTCTCACTTCAATTATAGTGCCAGTGTGATGCGTGTTGAGTGTTGTGAGTCAGAGTATATGTCAGAAGGATCATCTTGTAGTTCCATTTATATTGTGGGCATATACTTTTGGCCCCTGTATTTTTATCTCCCCCATCTTTTCTCCAAACTCTGATACTCAGTTGCACTAAACTTCATCACAGTTTTTTCCCCCTCTTCATTGGATTTGACCGTTTTGCGTTCTAGTACATATTTTATCCTACTTTGACTTCAGTTCTCCCTCCTAATGGAGAACAGGTGTCAAAAATCTGATATCGATGTTAGTAATATGAGCAAATTATTTGATTCATCTTTTACTTGTATAGCACACCTGGACTGTTTCATTTTCATTTGTCAGAGACAGTATTTGCTTCCAAGAGGAAGAAAGAAATGGGCCTGCATGACTGTTGAAATTACATGTTTACCTAAAGCTAGGAAACTGTAGCAATCCTAACAGCATGCATTTTTAGAATGGCACTAATTGCACCAAAAGCTGTGACAAAAGTACTAGCAAGAGCACACCCTTGATATCTATAGCAGTGCCAATGATGACTTGGCAGACGTGAAGCCTCAGTAGGTCATTAGGAGGCCAGACTATCAGCTTTCCCCCCACCACCTTGTTTCACACTAGTCCATTTACAGCTTGTTCAGTATCAATGGAACAATGAGAAACAGTAATACAGTGAGAGGGAGAGACAAATCCTGGAAATGAAAAGTGTTCTTTATGCTGACAGATTCAAACCTTTACAAATCATCATGTAGAATGTGTCTGCACACCAGTTTACTTGCCAGTCCTCAAGCCTCTTTCAAAGTTACTGTATTTCTAACAGTAACAACCTTAAACCAGTCTTCAAATGAGAGGATTTTGGGCTATCCCAACATTACATTTCAGGAAAAATGCTCACACTGGCATTATCAGGATTTCTTATATAATTCCTAAATGTAATGACCTCCAGAAAACAGAACGTCATAGTTATAGAACCCAAAAAAAACTAATTTGCTGTCACTGTAATGTCACTCCTCATCTTTCCAGAGATGGTACTGATACTTCTGGGCATAAAATCAATTGCAGCTGAATGGTGGCTGTGTAGAATACCCACTAGGCCCAGATCAATTACTTCACACATTTCAATTAATTATAGACAACATTTACTATGTTTAATCTAGTTAGCAAATTTACTATTTTAACTCTTAATTTCCTTCCTGCATTATTGACAGATCTTCATTGCACCTAAGCAATAAATGCCAAAGGAATCAGCCATTTTTATCATGTAAAGAGATTTGTACATTGTCCTTTGTCTATATGAGATTTCACAGAATAGCTTTATCTGCATCCTTCTAACTCCCTTTACCGAGTTTCAAATGATTATGACAGCTAACTATTATTGCTTTTTATTTTACAGGACTTAAGTATGTGTTAAGATCACATACTCATACCTCATACACATACCTCACAGATCAGGTAAAAAGACACGGTCTCTGAATAGCTTACAGTCTAATTTAAGATAGGGGGCAACAAAAGTGAGCAAACAGTGAGAGGTGTTGGAGGAGGAAGGTATGGGATCACAGCAATAAGATTAGTTACTTGACATAGTCATGGTAGTGTAAGTGTTTTTACATTATTCCTATAATGATTACATTCAGAAATCTTAACCATGCCTACTCAGGTTGTGATGTCATAGGACCCAAAACCTAAGCAGTATCAGATCTGGTCAATATCTGTAGACCTCCAAAGAAAACTCTTGGTGATTGAATAGGCTGCACCCTTTCTCAGAGTCAGTACTGAACCAATACCCCAGCTGGATGTCACAGAACTAAGATCCTGAACACGTGTCATTAATGATTCTATAACCATTTTAGCAATGGTTAGAGGTGCTAACCCTTCTGCCTTAGTCACTTATAGGCACACATTCTGCAGGTGCATTTTAACACATATGATTATAAAAATTTGGGCCATTACATATTTCAGAGATGAAAGGAAGAGGGAGGAATAGATCACTTCCTCTCTCACCACGACACCTTGTTACCTCATTATCTCTCTCATTGCTTAATTCCAACCATATTCTCGTCTAAGGTAAAATACTGTAAAAGATTAACAACGCTCAATTTGGAGGGCAAAATCACATCTCCATAGACTACATCAGGTTTAATTCTGCCTTTTCTTCTTTCAGATCCCTCCTCAAGACTCATTTTTTCTGAGATACCTATAGGAAACCAACTCATTTCTAATGGTAATTAGTTTCAGAGTCTCTCATGTATCCTTGATGTGAATTCATTAGAAATAATCATTACCAAGTGTCATAAAAAGTGTTACATATACATAAACGTATATAAAACTGTACATATTTTGGTAATTCCCCTCTACCTCATCCTTTGTGTCATTTGCCTTGGGGACAAGAAAGGGAAAAAATTGGAACCAACAATACGTATGCTTATTATCACCCTGACCACTGTGGTGATTTTTTCCCCAACTGCACCGAGCCTCATAACACTTTGTAACACTGAAACAAACACAGAAAATTAAGGACCCAGCCACCCATCAACCCCTAAAATATATGGTTGTATGCAACCTATCGACAGCCCCTTTATATTCCATTTCCCGTCTCTTTGTCCCTTTTCTTTTTTGTTTCAAAGACTCTTTTCTATAGGGTTGTACAGGACTTATCATCATGGGATTTCTGTACTCTAGCACAATAAAAATAATAATCATGCAAGCTTTGAAACACAGAATGCTAAAAATCTCTGGTTTAAAATGAGTTAATATTTACTACTACTTTGATACATGTATTTTCCACTTAGCACTTGCTGATGTACAATGCAATGATAGTTCAAAAAAAGTGGAAAATCAGTGTTCTTTCTGCAGACAGTTTGTCTTAGGTCTTTCATATCTGGTGCTACATCTGGTATAGAAACCACTGTCATTTTCTATCTCTGTCAAATCCAGCTATATATTTTAATTACAATAATCAAAGGCTTTACAAAAAAATAGATCATCAACAAAAGTCTAAATACAGCTGAAGTTTTGTGTTTCCCTGCACCTCCTTTCCTGTGCATGTACATTTCTTCCTTCTTCTTTCTCCCACTATCATCTGCTGATTTACTTAAAGTTTGTGGGAGGTGGTAGTTATTTGCAGGAAAGGTGTAGCAGACAGATAGATCTGACATTTCATTTGGAAAGCAGTAAGATTTGTGGTCATTCTAATCTCTTCTGGACAGATATCACTCTTCCTGACAGTGAAATCTATTAAACTGTGGAATAGTTTCCCCAGAAAAATGGTAGAACCTTCATTGCTTGGGACAGTTGAAACTAGACTGAACAAAACACTAGCAAATGTGTTGTAGGGAACAATCTACACTGGCATAGTGATAGACTAGATGATTTAATAGTTGTTCAGCTTGAACATCTGTGATTTTGCAAAACATAGGATTTGCCACACCAGTCAATAACATACTTTAGAAGCTGGTGAAAAAAGCCCAGAACACACGTGGCCAGCTATGCAATGTTGTACATAGAAGGAAAATCCTCCTTCACTGCTGCATTTATCAATTTGTCATTATTGTATTATAGTAATGACTAAAAGTCCCATTGTATTAAATGCTGTACAAATATGCACCACATAAGGCAATCCTTGCCCCTGAGAGTTCACAATCTAGGATTATGACAAAATGCAAAGAGGTGAAAAACACAGAGAAATGGAGAAGAGTAAAGGGAGGATGCTATCATATCCTGAAGTATGAGAATCAATAGTGCTTAATGTCTCAGTTTAGCTGATTATCAGTCTGTTAACAGTCATGCCATATCTATAGCTCTTCAGATATACATCTTAATTCTACATGTGGATTGTACATTCTAAGCTAATTTGAGCCAATTGTATTCACATTAAGTAGTGTCTTCTCTCACTTCAGTGATACTACACATGTGAGTAGGCGTGAGTCAGTGTTGCACAATCAAGGCTCAAGTGAACCTATGTTTCCCTTTTTTCTTTTATTTGGTTTAAATGCACTGCCCTTAAATTTCACTGGGTTTCCCAATGGTCTTCTATTATGTGACTAATTAAAAAGGAGAAACTGATCGATTTTCATTGTGCTCTCATAATTCTGAATACATCAATCAAGTTTCCTCTATTTAGATTGGAAGGGAATACTAATCCCAGTGCTACCATCTCTCACTGTATGTTTGGCCGATTGCACCTCTAACCATTTATTTGATGCCTTTTTATGGAATATTTCAATTTCCACAATATCCTTAAGGTGATATGACCAAAATTTAGATAAAGAAGAGACTATCATTGTGCCTTAGGCAGCTATTACAGTACTCTCTACACTATTTTCTGTGGTGTTTTTTAATGTCATCATGTATCCTATTTCCTCCTATTGCACATTTGGAAGACATTTTCACTGACCGAGCCACCATGACTCCTAGGTCTTCCTCAAAGTCTTCTGCAAATTCAAAGCCAACAGCACATTCGAGACGTCTTGATTTTAGCAGATGGGTATTGCTTAATCTTTATCCAAGTGAAATCTGTCATTTCTTACAATTTGTCACAGTCTTAACCAGTGGAAATAGCTCAATGTCATAAACAACCTTTACTAACTCACTGCCCAATTCCTTCCTCAAACCATGTATAAATAACCCTGGTCTAAATAACTAATGGTGGAGCACCCTGCTATCAACCTCTTTTCCATAAATGGAATAGCTAATCAAGGACTCTTTTCCTATTACTTACTTGGTTGTTAATCCATTTGTCAAGGCTTTAATCTTTAACACATGGTTATTCATTTTCTTTTATAGTTTCTTTTGAGAGATTGTATCAAAAGATTTTTTTGAAAATTCAAGTAAATATCCATTGGGTCACCTTTATCTACTATTTTTTGTTAACTTTTTCAAAGAACTCTAACAAAATAGAGAGGCACAGTTCCCTTCTGCTGGTTCAATCTACTCTGTGTTGTTCCACTTTCCAATCCTTCCATTTTTAAATGATTTTTCTGATTATTAGGGTTTTTGTTAACCCTATAGAGCTGAGAGAATAACTGCAGAAAATAGTTTACTCAGTAAATTTAGCCTCTCATTCCGCTCACAGACTATACATGAGCAGATTTCAGTTTCCTTCAATGTTTTAATTTTAACTTACCCATCACATATTTTTGTAAGTTTTTACTTTATGGAAGTGAAAGGGTGTTGAATGCCAAATTATTTCAACCAATCTTAATAAATAGATGCTCCTTTTGTGTCTAGGGCTTTATGGATTTATTGTAAACAGTTTGCTGAAGGTTTAAATGCTCGGTGTTCAAAATCTGGGCATTGCTAGTTAGTCGTGATTAGCCATACAAGTCACGTGATATTGCTTCTGTTCCTTGATTGGATTAACAATTGCATAATATATAGTCAAGTGGAGGGTTTTAAAAAACCAGTTGGGCTTTGTATATATGAGCAGTAATGGTTTAGGGGAAAGCAGTAAATAAATACCATTAGGGAATTCTAGAAATTGTTAGGGGGCAGATTCTCTATACACTTACATCCCTTTGGATAAGTCCGGTGCTGCAAAGGAGCCATAAAGTGGGGACAGCTGCCAAGCAGAAAATTTCCCTGTCAAAGGGGAACATCCTGCTGGCACAAGTGTACTGCAGCTGGGTACTGTGCTAGTGACTTTCCTGTCCTTCCCAGGTAGCACAGGGACCACATTGTGGGAAGGGAAAAGCAGAGAGGGTGCAGGCGAAACAGAACTATGCCTAGCACTGGGGTAGCCTAGGAAGGACCCTACCCCAGTGGCACAGCTTTGAACAGACTGCTACTTTAAGTATCATCAGGGCTAAGGCTGGTCCTGTGAACCAGAGAGCCATAACTGATTATCTGGTGCACCCCACTCTCTCCTGCACTGAGTAAAGAGTTCTAGCACCTGAGAAAATATAGCCCTAAAACTTTTGCTTTATAGGCCACAAAGACCTTACTGAGGCTTCATTCCTTGACAGCAGCATCCCATATAAAATACTCTAACCACCCCTACTGCTCATCAGCACGCAGTGCAGGAAAGTACTCATAGCAGCAGAGAATGGAGAATTTTGTATGCAATCGTAATGTTTGTTTTCTGGGAGCATTCGTGCAAGTAAAGCTCAGTCTTTTTTTTTTTTTTCTGAAAGTGAATGCAAAGGAGTATGAACACTTTAATTTAGACCTTAGTTCTGCCTGTGTCACTGACACGTTGGGCAGTCTAGTTTCTCCACTGATTACAGTCACTCACAAGTTCTGGTATTTCTTCCCTGGTGTTGCCAGACAGACAAGATAGGTGAGGTAATATCTTGTACTGCACCAACTTCTGTGATGCCAGTGCATTCAAAATCCTCTGTCACTGTCTTCTGCCAGTTTTTCCTGGACCTTTCTCACTTTCTTTTTTGGTACCCAATTCAATGCTTGCTTAACATGTCTCCCATCTCCCACATTGTGTCCAACCACCTGAGTCTTCTTTCTTTGATATTTTCAAACATGTCCTGCTTTGCCAGCACCTTTACTTTCACATTTGTTGTTTTGTCTTGCCTTGAATGTGTAGTATCTTCGTCAGCCATCCATGACGGGTAGCCTCCAATCTTTTTCTTAGCCACTGTCATTGGCCACGTCTCTGCTCCATACAATGGTGTGTTCAGTATAATTGCATGGTATAATCTGACCTTTAGTTTGGTGTGGAGATCTGTTTGAACTGATGTTAGGCCTTCCAGAAATGTTTGTTTTTCCTAATCTTGTATGAATATCTTTATCATAGCCACCTTCAAATGCCATCACTCCCCAGGTAAAAAAAACCTCTTCTACCTGTTTGATTTTTCTTCCATCCATGTCACCTTTGCATCTGTTATCCAGTTTCTCACCTTCATAATCTTGGTTTTCTCTGCATTTACGTTCAATACAATTTTTGCTGCTTTCTGTTCTACCTTTGTTGTAGGGCAATCATTCCTTTCCACGTTATATTTAGTAAAGCAATGTAACTGGCAAAGATGAGGTCAAGTAACTCATCTCCACTAATCCATTTTGCCTTTTTGTTATCTGCTTCATCACCTAGCCTGGTGCTAATACAAAGAGGATTGGTGATAACACACAGTCGTGTCTAATTCCAGTCACAATATTGAACCACTCACCTAGGCCTATATCTGTTCCTACTGAGCATCTACTTCCATCACAGAAACTCATCATGTTGATCAGCTTGTATGTTATTCTATACCTTCTAGCAGTATTCCACAGGGTCTCTGTGAATGCTATCAAATATTTTCTTCAAGCTGTTGAAGGTGGGGTTTTGCCAGGCAATAGATTTTTTGATGATCTGTTGAAGAGTGAATATCTGTTCACAACGAGCCAGAATGGAGCCCAGCCTCTTCTTCTCATAATATTTCATCCTCTGCCTTCTTCTTTCTGTTCAGAATGACAGTAGCCAATACTTTCTCTGTGTTCATAGCAGTACAATACCTCTCAGTTTGTGTGCCGAGTAAGATCACCCTTTTTTTTCCCCAGTGGCCATGATGATACTATCTTTCCAGTTTTGTGGCACTTGTCCTTTCACCCATGCGTGCACATATGGGCAAGTAAATTATTTTAAAATCTGAGTGAACATTTGCAGAAAATATTTTGTAGCATTTGCCCAGCTGTAATTTCCAATACATTTCCTTGCTGTTGCTCTGATACCTTTTTATTTTATTTTGCTCAAAAATACATACACCATATGGATCTCTAATATATTATTTTGAAATAGCCTCCAAGGTGATTTTTTGTCAAACAGAACCTCAAGCTGTCTTTTCCCCACCTGACTAAAATGAATTGTAGCTTCTCTTGAATGTGGAAAGGGGATCTACTTGTCACATCAGCTACAGCAGGGTCCTTCAAATAGTCTGTCATTTTTCTTGGCAGAAACCACAGTGAAGGCACAAATATCAACTTTTATTTCTAATTATTGAAAGGTTTTACAATGACATTAATGAATATTGAACGTAATTTAATAAACTGACACCTGTGCTTGGAGCTCCTACATCTCATGCCCTGCCAGTACAAAATGTCTTTTGGACCAATGAACTTTCACAAACAACAGGCATAGACCAGATTCTACTCCATGATAATCCCTACCCTAGAATAAACTGTTTATAGTAACTATGGCAGTCATCACGTATAAAATAACCCCTCCCGCTTCCTGTTACTTGCCTGTCCTTCCTGTGTAATGTGCCAGAAATAACCCTTTGATTGATATAATCCATTGATTAATCCATCAATAATGATAGGATAACCGATTGATTTTTATTGACTCACTACCTAAGAAACCCATTATTTTCATTTCCACTTGCAGAATCAAAAAAAGATGAACTGGAATTATCATGATTAACATAATAGGCCTGACTGTCCTCTCCTTTCACACAGATTATAACCTGTGGTATAAAGCAGTCAATCCAAATGTACCACAATCTCAGGGAGAACGAGGCCTAAATAATTTGGCAAATGCATTATGACCATTATGACCATTAGCTCTTTTAATTGAAACTCTGAATATTCACAGAACGCTGTCAGTATCGAATTGTAATAAAGCTCCTTTAAGGGGAGCTGCTGACAATAACATCACTTAGGCCCAGCCCCCTAAGAAAAAGAATGTAGGTGATTCATCTGAGGGTCATATGACAGTTGTTTCAGGTTAGCAACAGAGTGGAACTGGTAGGAAAACCAGCTGAGATGAAGCAGATAGGATCCCTGCAGAATAGCCAGGATGAACTGCAAGGAACAGGAGGAAGTTGGAAGTTTCTCCAGCCATACCAGCTGGCCTAGGAGTGTGAAGCCAAGTCAGAGGTGGCCCACAGGAGACTGAAGTGGGATTTGGTATGAATGTGAAGACCAGGTTTCCAATAATCAATCTTTAATAAATAGCCAATAATTATTAAATTAATGTATTAATATATAACTGGTCCAGTTATACAGTTTACATATGCCAAACAATTAGGGAGAGCTTGGATAAATCAGAGTGATTTAATTTATTAGAAGATTAGACAGCACATAATAGCAAGAGGCTCAATAATTACCATGCAGTGCTCTGAGAGTCACGTTCTTGCAGCATGACCATCTCTTTCACATTCTCTCAGGACTCTGATTAATTGCCTATAACTGGACCTTGTTATAGGTACCCTGTTTACAGCGGCTTTTTTCTTCTTTTCATATACACATCATTATTTTTAGCACATTTCCAAATTTCTGATCCCATTTCATAAACTTCCAACTGCAAGATCAGCATCTGGTGTATATTCATTGTTTGTGCCATTTATATAGAGTATAAATTTTCAATAAATACATCAGATGTTTCAAGTGAACATCCGTTAGTCTTCTGGTTAGTACTTTCCTTACAAAATCACTTACTAAGCTACATAATGTAACACAATATAAAATAACTTTTAACATATTTTGCAAACTAGCATTTTTCACATTCTATAATCATCTAAGAGCATTTTCAAAGTATCTTTGGAGTTTGTTTCTTCAGCAGGCCTTAGGCCTAACATAAGTTTGGCCTACCAGTCAACAAAGCGGACACAACACTTCACTGATTAGGATCTCCAGGCAGGAACCCATGGTTGAGTGAGCATCTCCTCTACACCACAGCAGTCCATGAAGAGAGGCAAGCTAGAAGAGGCAAAGAATACTGTTCTGGAGAGTCCAGCAATGAGTCCAACAATGCTGATTAAGCACAGCCACACCTAAATGACTACCGAACCCAAAGAGGGCAGGAAGGATGAGAGATTGGTTTTGTTTGAACTGTTTTTGTTTGGACTGTTTTGTTTTGATCCCTGAAAAGAGGGCAAGTCATTTAAACCCCATTGTCATCCAGTCACTGAGGGAGATGGTGACATAGCAAGAGAAGTGTGTGAACTGAGTCAATGACAACAGAAAATAAGAACCCCATTACTCTAACATATAGACTTTACATCTTTCTTCCCCCATTTCTCTTTGTCTACCTAGGAATGTCACTTGTTCTCTAAAAGCAGATTTAGACTGTAAGTTGTTTGGCACAGGAACTTCATTTTTATTTGGTGTGAATGCCTAACACATATCTGTGTACTCAAAAACAATACTTATTAATCATGATGAATGATTTGCAATGCCTTCACAAAAGTGGCTACTTACTTCTTTGGTGAAATCCTGGCTTTGTGGAAGTCAACGGGCATTCTGCCATTTACTTCAAAGAAGTCAGGATTGCGCTGTGCATTTCTCATGACTGAAACTCTTGCCATCGCTTCTGCCTCTCCCATATTTTATTTAATAGTTTTAAAATAACAAAAAAATGAAAACACGGACGCTCACAACGTAGCCTTGGTTGTTTGAACAGCACTTAGCAAAATGGGACCCTGATCCATGACTGAGGCCTCTTACTCCTTCCCACAACACAAATAATAATGCTTGTATATTACAGGCATAAGTCTATGCTGGAGCCAGGGTGGAACCATCCAGTCCCAATGGGAACATCAGGAATCATTATGCCTCCTCAGAACACAATGCTTCCAACACTGCTCAGCACAAGTGGAGAAGCATGCTCGCTTCCAACTCTTCTGGCATAACAAGTGGTATTGGCAGTACTGAACCCACACAGCTCTTATGCTCAGGATAGAACAAGGAATGCATTGTATCTGGGTCCTGTGTCAGAGTGACAAAGGGGAACTGCATGAGCATGATTTCTTGCAAGTGGAAAAATTTAAATAGATAAAATTTGAAAAAAATACTTAAAAGCCATTATTTTGTAAACTGTAAAAATTTAAATAAATAAAAACTAAAGAATGCTTAAAAATTAACATTGATATTATCCATCAAAATTATTTAAGAAAATATCAATTTGAATTCTGCCAAGCCTAAGTATATAGTATAGGTTTTGTCCTGGCTGTGAAATTAAAACAATGACTATTTGCATAAAATAATCCCAGCTACAAACACTATTTAGTAACTCCTTGTTCAATATGATGATTGCATTTCAAGGTCTAATCTAACCACATTCCAAGATATTTCAAAATGTATGGCATAGAGAATGGGAGCCATCAGAACAGGGGCTATCTACTTCAGAATTCAGAGATTTCAATCTGGTATGTTCACCCGCTACTCAAGCTTTGCATTTGTGAATTTAAAATGACATTATCCAATTTTTCACAATCATGTAATTTATTGAACTCACACTGGAAACTAAATTAAATTCCATGTAAATATTTATCTGACCTATAAATAACAGTGTCATCTCCACCTAGATGAAACTTTGAGTTTCAAAAGCCTGGATCAATATCATTAATATATAATGATAAAGGTAACAAGCCAAGAACTGAACCTTGAAGGACTCTGATAAAACTAAAAGCATTATTTGAGCACAGATCTTTATAAACAATTATTAGACAAACCATAACACCCTTAGGATCCTAATTCTTTTTCACTAAAATGATTTGTCACCTGCAGACCGGATGACTGCAATTCTCTCTACCTGGGGTGGAAAGTGAAGGACAAAGAGACGCCCCAACTCCACTGCATGCAGTAGCCTGTCTTCTGAACAAGTCTGAGCTGAGAAAAAATAGTACATCAGTATAACTGCATGCTCTATTGGCTCCCCATTCAATTCCAGGTCAAATTCAAGGTCCGCATCCTTGTTGTTAATGCTATGAGGGGAGTAAAGCCAGGGATTATGTCTTCTTCCATGAATCTTAAACCAAATGATGCCCAGGGCTGACATTTTAGGATGCTGGAAGCAAAGCATTCTCAATTCAAGACCCTAAATTATGGCCTAATTACTAGAACTGATCAGTTTGAGCACAGCTCTAGCTAAGCTATTCACAAGCATGTTTGCTGAATTCAGGCATAATTTAAATTAAAAAGTTAAAGAGAATTTAGCCAGTAAAAGGAGAAAGGGATGGCAAAGTATTCAATGGGGCTACTTGATGAAGTAAACTTAGTCGTGTATTTAAGTGTTGGCAGATTCAGGCACTTATATTGTAAACTATTCGAGGCTGAGTTAGTTCCTTATAATGTGTTGGTGCAGTACCCAGCACAAAATGGCCATGTTGCTGATGTAGTCTCTACTGTAAGACAAATACATAATATAATTAATAACCATATTCAAAGAGGTTAAATGTGGTGTAGAACATCTTCAGTCAACAGAGAGAAAAACTGAAAAAAAAGCTGAAGTGCATAAATTTACATGCATATAAAGAACAAACAGAAGAATTATTCTTAGAACTAGCTGTATTAGCTAGAATACCATTATTAATTATCTTACTTTTTTTCTAAGGTCATTCAGCCCCAAGGATTCCAAAGCGTTTACAGTTATATTTATGAAGACTTCAGTTGCGAAGGGTGTGATCAGTGCTCCATTTCAGACCTTAGTATAATTTGTATGCAGCTAATGGTTCCTGGAAATGAAATTTTCATCTACTTTTATTTGTCACTCATGTACGGGAGTATGTGTTTGTTCCCCCCTCCCCAAATATAACTTAATTAATATAGGACATATACTTCTAATGAAAATTTTGAACGTGTCTCAAATTTTTGGCTGTCTCACTCAGAAATGGAAATGTTTCACATTTCTGAATTCACTCATAATTAGATATCTTTAAGAGCTTGGGTATAGGTTAGTTTTCAAGGAAATACGTTTTGAACCACACTTTTATTAGCAATCTTTATCAGTTAGGACTGAATCCAAACAGCAATGTTGCCATTGAAAAATTTGAACTCATGTATAAATCTTTCAACATGAACCAAGTTGCTGGTTAGAATTTTCTCCATTCTAAGCAGGTTGCTGAGTGCTGACTTGGGCTACTGCAGAATTTAGAAGATCCACAAATTAGTGAAAGCTTTGGGGACTCATGACATAGCCTGAAGACCTCTGGAATTTAGCAGCTTTCCAGGGAAATAAGAGTTAGAGGTAGTCCCTGAACCTACTGAGCTATTTAAGTTTTTATGCTTGTAGATGCAAGCCATTTTAGACCTCAGCTAGTTAAGCATTCATCACTTAAGGTTTTATGTGCATAAAATTTGCTGAAGCATTAAAACGACAGAAGTTTAAGTTAATTTAACTCTGTGAGTACCATATCAAACTTTAAGCAGCTTTGTAGGGTTCACATTTCCCCAACAACCAGAACCAGGAAGGATTCCTATGGGCTTGCTTATGTGGGATAATGCACTCTACAGAATTTTGCACTCTACAGAATATGAATTTTCCTCATATTCTTAATGGTGTGGAAAGACCAAAGACACAAGAGAGGACATATTGGAAAAAATAATTGAGGATCACCAAAGATTTGAAAAAACCTGGGAGCGAACCCAAATATTGGTGGTATTGCCCAGCATCAGGCAGGACGTAAACTCTAGGGAGCAATCATGAGAGTGTTACAGGGTGACCAGAAAACAGAACTCAAGGAACCCCTGATGGTTGCAGGATTACTTTATAGGCCTTAGAAACAAATACACTAGATCTGTGTGGAAAAAGTGACAAGTCTATCTGGTAACAACTGACCATTTTTATAGCTTTATGGAACTACTCACTGGAACTACTAACATGCTTAAATTTAAGCAGATGCTCAAGTGTTTTGCTGAATAGGGATGGACTTATTCATGTGCTTAAAAAGAAATATGTGTTTTGTTGCTTTTTTTTAAACTGAGGCGTATATCAGCATGTGCCACAATATGTATATTTACTACACAGCTAAATTAGCTATGCATGCCTCTGCAGTAAAACCTATCTTCACTCCAAATATTGCTATAAAGTGCTAAAAAAGCAATTTAGCACGTAAGGCTTTTGGTTCCAGTTTAGCACAAGAAGGGAATAGAACATCCAACAGAACTTCTAAGGAAGTTTAGGAAGACAGAATGTACTTACTCTAGTTGGATTCAGGCCCAAGACAGTAAAATGTATATCCCTACTCTTGCAAACTGTGTCATGAAATATTTGATGGCGGCAGATTAGCATGAGCATGTCTCATATAAAAGGCAGCACAGTAACCCCTGACACCAACTTGAAGCATTTGGTTTAGTGTTAACATAGTGGGAAGTGAGCCCTTCACTTATCACAAACCAAGCTTCCTGCAGCACTTTGGTTTTTCTGGGAGGTTGCCCATCCAACAATTTTACTTGGAAATTTAGACTGAAGGATTAGTCAAACCATTTACAATGTATCCCAGACATTTTTAGGATTATAGTTCTCATTAAAAAGACTTTTAAAAGCAGGCACAAGTACCCTGTAACTAGGGGGCTTTATATTTGCATAGACTGCACCTAAGTTAAATTGATTCTTAAGCTTCCTTTAAATACCCCAATCAGCTTTAAGATTTGTAGGTTTAACTTAACACCTTGGGGGGAAATAAAGGTCAAATCTCTTCATTTAAGGAAATGATTTTCTCTTCAGTTTCAGCCATCTATAAAGCGTACTATTTTAACAAACATTTTTAAAGTTATGGTTTATAAACTGCCTTCTGGCTTTACTAGAAAGAATAAGTTCTATCTTTGATCAGGGGATCAAAGAAAAATTATACCAAGGCATGAGAATCATACCTTTTAAATTTCTGCACTCCTTTATACTGAAAGCTATACATCTTTTACAGATGTACAGGGTAAAACAAAGATATTTAAAAGAACTTGGACAAATCCTAACTACCATGATTAAGCATTACCTGCTTTTATACCTTGTAAAAAGTCAAATTACCATGACCACTAAAAATAATAAATGTGGTAGTGATGTTAACCTATGGTTGTCATGTGGTGTCCCATGATCAACTGATAACTTTATGTGAGTTATATCTGAGTAACATACTCCATAGCAATTTATAATCAATATAGACCAGGGTTCTATGCCACTATGAGTCCTTCCCAATATCAACTAATTGTAATTATTTAAAGATCTCATTGCAAATTTTAATTTGTATCAGCAATGATAAAGGAGTCCTTAATCAAAATTCTAATCACCCATGGTAAAATTCACCCAGGTGTTGTGGTCTGATGAAAGGCCCTCCATGCATGGTCTGCTGGAAAAGGTCTCAGTGTCAGTTTTGCATAGGATACTGTGGTAGGATACATTGAAGGTGGGCCAGCAGTGGTCCAGTGGTAGACCAGGGGAGGCAGTACAGAGCTGCCTTTAGACTCTAATTGATCAAAGACTCCAAACACTTCTTTAAATCTCATGGAGGTCAACAGAATTTAAGCATGTCTATAAAGTTAAGCATGTAAGAACATAATGGCTATACTGGATCAGACCAATGGTCCATCTACCCTAGCATTCTGTCTTCTGATATTGGCTGGTGCCATGTGTTTCAGAGGGAATGAACAGAACAGGGCAACTAGTGAGTGATCCATCCTCTGTTGTTCAGTCCCACACTTCAGGCATTCAGAGATTTAGGGATGCCCAGAGCGTGAATTGCATTCCAGAACTTCTTGGCTAATTGCCGTTGATGGACCTATCCTCCATATACTTATCCAGTTCTTTTTTCAACCCACTTATACTTTTGGCCTTCACAACATCCCCCAGCAACAAGTTTGACAGGTTGACTGTGTGTTATGTGAAAAAGTACTTCCTTATGTTTGTTTTAAACATGCTGTCAATTTCATTGGGTGACCTGTGGTTCTTGTATTATGTGATAGGGTAAATAACATTTTTTTTTCATACCATTTGTGATTTTATAGACCTCTAATTTATCCCCCCTTAAATGTCTCTTTTTTTAAGCTGAAAAGCCCAAATCTTTTTAAGCTTTCCTCAGATGGAAGATGTTTCATATCCTTAATCATTTATGTTGCCTGCCTCTGCATTTTTTGCAATTCTAATATATTTTTTGAGCAGGAAGCATTATTCAAGGTGTGGGCATATCATGGGTTTATAGAGTGGCATTATGATATTTTTCTGTCTTATTTGTTTCTTTCCTAATGGTTCATGACATTCTGTTAGATTCTCTGACTGCCACTCCACGTTGCACAAATGTTTTCAAAGAATTATTCATAATGACTCCAAGATGCAGGTGGAAACCATGATTGAGTTTAGAAGCAAGTTTGAGCAGATAATGGAAGACAGACATGATGAGCCACAGGGGATAAGCTCAGACGAGCAGATGGAAGTAGGACCAAAGAATTCTGAGGAGCTGCTGGGTGAGGAACCTGGACGGTGGAAGCATGTGACTAGGAGAACCAGGCAGAGGAAAAGACGGGCCAGCGAAGGAGAAATAGAACTCAGGAACAGGTTTGGTGCATTGGAAAATGAAGATGGAGCACAACTGGTGCTCGCTGTAGGAGAGAGGGCAAGGAAAAAGAGGCGAGCGGCTAGTCCTGCGGGAGGAGGGGAGGAGTCGATGGAGGCGACAACCGGTATGAGCCCTAGGAGGATTGCGAGGGCAAAGACGAATCGAGAGGGCTTGCGGCCAGCTGGTGCCGGGGATAGACCGGAGAGTCACACTGTCGCCGGGAAAAGGCAAGTCTACGTGATTGGAGACTCTTTACTGAGAAGAATAGATAGGCCCGTAACTAGAGCTGATCGGGAGAACAGAAGGGTGTGCTGTCTGCCGGGGGCTAAGGTACGGGATGTGGACCTGAGGCTGAAAAGGATCCTAGCGGGAGCGGGAAAGAATCCGTTGATTGTCCTTCATGTGGGAACGAATGATACGGCTAGTCGCTCCCTGGACTGTATCAAGGAGGACTATGTCAGACTGGGGAAGACGCTCAAGGAAATCCAAGCTCAGGTGATCTTTAGTGGAATTTTGCCGGTTCCTAGAGTGGGGCAGCAAAGGAGCGACAAGATTATGATGATTAACAGATGGCTCAGGCAGTGGTGCTATAAGGAGGGCTTTGGGATGTACGGTCATTGGGAAGCGTTTACGAACAGACGACTGTTCGCTCGGGATGGACTTCATCTAAGCAGGGAGGGAACTGGACTTCTAGGATGGAGGTTTGCCGACCTCATTAGGAGAGCTTTAAACTAGGAAGTTGGGGGAGATGGTTGGGAGATGTTCAGGAGATCTCCACGCCGGAACTTAACCTGGAGAGGGAAGCAAGCAAAGTGAGAGGGGATATCCTAGTGGACCGAAGAATTGACCAAAGGGGGAAAAGCGGAGTTGCATCTAGCCAGACGGGTGATGATGGTGGTAGAAGGTCTGTGTGTGACGGGGGAAAGAATGTCATTGACGCCAAACGTCAAAAATTAAAATGTCTGTACACTAATGCGAGGAGCCTAGGAAACAAGATGGAGGAACTGGAGCTACTGGTGCAGGAAGTGAAACCGGATATTATAGGGATAACAGAAACCTGGTGGAATAGTACTCATGACTGGAGTACGGGTATTGAAGGTTATGTGCTGTTTAGAAAAGACAGGAAGAAAGGTAGAGGTGGTGGAGTAGCTTTGTACGTCAATGATGAGGTGAATTGTAATGAATTGAGAAGTGATGGAATGGATAAGACGGAGTCTGTCTGGGTAAAAATCACACTGGGTAAAAAAGCTACTAGAGCTTCCCCTGAGATAGTGCTTGGGGTGTGCTACAGACCGCCGGGGTCTGACTTGGATATGGATAGAGACCTCTTTAATGTTTTTAACGAAGTAAACACTAAGGGGCAATGTGTGATTATGGGAGATTTCAACTTCCCGGATATAGACTGGAGGACGAGTGCTTGCAAGAATAATAGGGGTCAGATGTTTCTGGATGTGATAGCGGATGGATTTCTTCATCAAGTAGTTGAAGTACCTACGAGAGGGGATGCCATCTTAGATTTGGTTTTGGTGAGTAGTGAGGACCTCGTAGAAGAAATGGTGGTAGGGGACAATCTTGGTTCGAGTGATCATGAGTTGATTCAATTCAAATTAGATGGAAGGATAAACAAACGTAGATCTGGGATTAGGGTTTTCGACTTCTCAAGGGCTAATTTCAAAGAGTTACAGAAATTAGTTAGGGAAGTGGATTGGACGAAGGAACTTGGGGATTTAAATGCGGAGGAGGCCTGGAATTACTTTAAGTCGCGGCTGCGGAAATTGTCGGAAGCCTGCATCCCAAGAAAAGGGAAAAAAACCATGGGCGGGAGTAGCAGGCCAAGCTGGATGAGCAAGCAACTCAGAGAGGGGATTAGGAAAAAGCAGAAAGCTTACAGGGAGTGGAAGAAAGGCGGGATTAGTAAGGGAAGCTACCTTAGTGAGGTCAGAACGTGTAGGGATAAAGTGAGGAAGGCTAAAAGCCGCATAGAACTGGACCTTGCGAAGGGAATCAAAATCAATAGTAAAAGGTTCTACAGTCACATAAATAAGAAGAAAACAAAGAAAGAAGAAGTGGGGCCGCTATACGCTGAGGATGGAACGGAGGTTAAGGATAACCTAGGCATGGCCCAATATCTAAATAAGTACTTTGCCTCGGTCTTTAATAAGACTAGTGAGGAGTTTAGGGATGATGGAGGGATGACGAACGGGAATCTGGATGTGGTGGTGGATATTACCGTATCTGAGGTAGAGGCCAAACTTGAACAGCTTGATGGGACAAAATCGGAGGGACCGGACAATCTCCACCCGAGGATATTAAAGGAGCTGGCGCGTGAAATTGCGAGCCCGTTAGCGAGAATTTTTAAGCAATCGGTAAACTCGGGGGTTGTGCCGTACGACTGGAGAATTGCTAACGTAGTTCCTATTTTTAAGAAAGGGAATAAAAGTGATCCGGGTAATTATAGGCCTGTTAGCTTGACGTCTGTCGTGTGTAAGGTCTTGGAAAAAATTTTAAGGGAGAAAGTAGTTAAGGACATGGAGGTCAATGGTAATTGGGACAAATTGCAACATGGATTTACTAAAGTTAGATCGTGCCAAACCAACCTGATCTCCTTCTTTGAGAAGGTGACGGATTACTTAGACAAGGGCAATGCGGTAGATCTAATTTACCTCGACTTCAGTAAGGCGTTTGACACGGTTCCGCATGGGGAACTGTTAGTTAAATTGGAAAAGATGGGGATGAATGTGAAAGTTGTAAGGTGGATAAGGAACTGGTTAAAAGGGAGACTACAGCGGGTCGTGCTGAAGGGTGAACTGTCAGGCTGGAAGGAGGTTACTAGCGGAGTCCCTCAAGGATCGGTTCTTGGACCAACCTTATTTAACCTTTTTATAACTGATCTTGACACAAAGAGCGAGAATGTGTTAATAAAATTTGCGGATGATACGAAGCTGGGGGGTATTGCTAACACGGAGAAGGACCGGGATGCTATTCAGGAAGATCTGGACTACCTTGTACACTGGAGCAATAGTAATCGGATGAAATATAATAGTGAAAAGTGCAAGGTCATGCACTTAGGGATTAATAATAAGAATTTTACATATACGTTGGGGATGCATCAGTTGGAAACGACGGAGGAGGAGAAGGACCTTGGGGTATTGGTTGATAACAGGATGATTATGAGCCGCCAATGTGATATGGCTGTTAAAAAAGCAAATGCGGTTTTAGGATGCATCAGGCGAGGTATTTCCAGCAAGGAGAAGGAGGTGTTAGTGCCGTTATATACGGCGCTGGTGAGACCCCACCTGGAATATTGTGTGCAGTTCTGGTGTCCCATGTTTAAGAAGGATGAATTCAAACTGGAACAGGTTCAGAGACGGGCTACTAGGATGATCCGAGGAATGGAAAATCTGCCTTATGAAAGGAGACTCCAAGAGCTTGGCTTGTTTAGCCTGGCCAAAAGAAGGCTCCGGGGGGATATGCTTGCTATATATAAATATATCAGGGGGATTAACGTTAGGGAGGGAGAGGAATTATTTAAGTTTAGTACTATTATAGGCACGAGGACGAATGGGTACAAATTGGATATTAGGAAATTTAGACTAGAAATTAGACGAAGGTTTCTAACCATTAGGGGAGTGAAGTTCTGGAATAGCCTTCCGAGGGAAGTAGTGGGGGCAAATGACTTATCTGGCTTTAAGACTAAGCTTGATAAGTATATGGAGGGGATGTTATGATGGGATAGTTTAATTTGAGCAATTGATTTTGGATTATCCGCATATAAGTCTGCTCAATGGTCTGTGGGAATGCTGGATGGGATGGGAACTGAGTTACTGCAGAGAAATCTTTTTTGGGTGCTGGCTGGTGAGTCTTGCCCACATGCTCAGGGTTTAGCTGATCGCCATATTTGGGGTCGGGAAGGAATTTTCCTCCGGGGCGGATTGGCAGGGGCCACGGAGGTTTTTCGCCTTCCTCTGCAGCATGGGGCATGAGTCGCTTGCTGGTGGATTCCCTGCAGCTTGAGGTCTTCAAATCTCACTTTTGAGGATTTCAATAACTCAGTCATGGGTTCGGGGTTGTTATAAATGTGTATGGGTATGGTTTTGTGGCCTGCCTTGTGCGGGAGGTCAGACTAGATGATCATATTGGTCCCTTCTGACCTATGAGTCTATGAGTCTATGAGTCTATAAGATCTCTTTTTCGTGAGTGGTAACAGCTAATTGAGATCCCATCATTTTGTATGGATAGCTGGAATTGTGTCTTCCAGTGCACATTACATTGCATTTATCAACATTGAATTTCAATGTATGTCACAGCTTCAAGGTAACTGCATATGTATTCCCCCCCCCCCCAATGTGGTCCTGAGAGGGCATGCACCTAAAGGTTTCCGGCTCCCCCCTCACTTCCCACGTCTCTCTCCCTTCTGACCAGGGGTTTTAAATTGATACAGTTCCCTGATCTACTCTCTGATAACCCCAGCCTAAAAAGCCAGCGCCTGTGCTTTGTCTTCTCTCTGAGGGCTTTGGTAGTGTATTGCTTGCAGTTACAAGTTACCATACAGCTCCTTCTAAGCAAACACATCTATTCTTAAGATAAAAGCAATACAAAGAAAGCATATAAAACAATATAAGAACCCACCCATATGGAAAAATGTTTAGCAGAGGTCACCCTCAGCTCCAGCATAGGGCTGTGGAAGACGTTAGTTCTTCAAACCCTGAACATGAGTTTTCCCTGTGATTGTAGGTTCATATCAGTCTTTAGATCAGGAACCAAAATGAAGGCCCCAAGTTAGTTACGCTCAGGCCATTTATCCAAAAGTCTTGTCTTTGTCACTGGAGAATCCAGTTTCAACTAGACCATGCAAGAAGGTGGTATTTCTCTGAAGGTGTTATAAGAAGAATTATTTGCCTAAATCATACCCTATCAATTTCACTTCCTGCAGGAGCTATGGTAACCATCCCCCCATAGAATGCATACAGTTCCTGGCCCACAACAATACATAAACCATTCATACACTTGTAATATGTTGTCTCCCAAAAGTATTGCAGGAAGTTGCCCTATCTGTCATAATGTGCTTGTTTGTTTTGCTGAATCGGAATCTAACCCTGGGCAACTTGCCCTGGAATAGTAGACAAAAAGGGGTGGATGGCAGCTCTACACCAGGACCCTAGCTTGCAAGGGTGGACTTCAGCTGTCCATTCGCTTCACCTTGTAGCCACATAAAGCCCAAATACTTGGATTTTATGGATCTGATCTAAAACCCACTGAAGTATTTTAAAGAGGCTTCCGTTAACTTACATGGGCTTTGGATAAGGTCCAATGTGGGTGGAGTCAATTTCACTGAGTAAAATCACAGCAAAAAAAAATAAAAACCAAGCCCTAACTATACAAGACAAACTTCACATTCATACCCAGGTTTGGAAATTAGAGATGGAAAAGAACAAAAACAAAAACAAAAAATAACTGTTACCAATTGTAAAATCAATTTAAAAAACAAAATCTTTTACTTTGTATTCCTCAACTAAGGAATTGGAGTGTTAGAACCTCAAGCTTATACTTAAAAAACACTAAATACCTGCACCTACTGTTTCTCTCTTCTAAAAATATACTAATGTTGTCAATACTTTAAAAAAAAAGGGTTTTACTTCCAAATTATGTATCCCTATGGATTGGACATCTGGATCAGAAAAAGAACATCAACCTCTAAGCAAATCAGTTTTTGATAGAAAACTCCAAGCATTTACATGAATAATCTTTAAATATTTAGAGGTATTACATTCAGATATATCTAAGTCTACGAATAATGAAAGTCTCCCTATGTGGGCAAATAACCCTAAATTCACTGCTTCCTATATTATTTTAAACTCATTCAGCATCTCAAGTGTTTTAGAAATTGTTTTTTGTTTTATTTTCTTTCCAAGAAGAATGAAATTACATCTATTTGCCATTGGGTTGCTATGTACATGCAATAACAAACTCATCTGCCACTTTATTTATATATGTATTTTCTGCACACAGGATGGTGAATTAACCAAGGATTTTTTAAAAGTTAGGTTATGTCTATTAAGCCATTTTATAGTGGATATAGTTTAGAGGGGAATCTTAAGGCTAAAACCTTGTGCAGTAAGTTGATCCCCCATCCCTGTTTGCTTACACTGGAAATCATCTATGTAGCTTACAATCACATCAAACAAATTCCACAATTTGAACTAATTTTATTTATACTATACTATAAAATAAACTTTTCCTGCTAATCCATTCCCAACTCAACTCCATTCTCAGGATCCTACGTGTGAACCTTAGGCACCTGATTTCATACTTCTGGCACAGGCAAACTCCCATGCAACATAAACCCTGTGAAATATTCCCAATAAGGGACATTTGACACCCTGCTTCTATTGAAAGTCAATGGGAGCTGGACGCCTAACTTTCCTTTGTGCCTTTGAAAATCTCGCTCAATGCCCATTGTCATTCTCAAGGTGGATACCAAACTTTTTTCTAAGTCAAATAATAACCACTTAGAATTTAAAATAATTTATTTATGAATAAACAAACTGCAAATTTGCAACCAGAGTAGGTAAAAAGATTTTATTTCATATCCTCTCTGACCAAAGAATCCAAAGAAAACAATGACAGTTCATTTAGGGCTAAATCCTGGCTCCTCTTGAAACTGCTTCATCAAGCTGGACATAGCTGTGTGGTCCACTGAAAGCAATGCCCACCCCGGCACACGCTACCACACGGAAAGCCAGGAGAAAAGCTGATATAGAGTCTTTATACTAGCTCTTTGCCAGCCTATGATGGGAATATTCTGCAAAGGTGGTTTAAGACCCCTGTATTCTGCTGGAATGTTGTAAAGCGAACACAATGTAACACAAAAGTTGAGCGCATGACTCCAACATGCCCAGACACTGGAAGAGATTCAGAATTGCCTAGTGTAGTGATATTTGGGGGTTTTCTTAAAGCTCCAAATGTGGGAATCAGGTTATTGCATGAAAATCTGAGTTTTCATTTTTTTAAAACAAGTAAGTTTCTAGCCCCCACGGCTCCAGAGAAATGGTGAACCCTACACTCTGTGACACCAAAAGGCAAATGAAAAGAGCTCCCAAAAATATTATTTTTGTAAATCTTTTTATTTTTAAACTAGTCTCATGATTTGGGAGAGCAGGGACCGATTTCTGATTTTTTTAACCCTTTGCTGTTGGCAGTACCGGAGATAAATGAAAGAGCATTGTGTCCCTGACTGTGTGAAGTAGCTGTCACTGTTGTATAAGGAGATGGGTATGGCTGAAGGTCATGCTCCAGTTTGAAAACAGTGTTAAGCATTGCAGGGGCAGAAGAAAATGAAGTTGCCTGCCACTTATGGCCAGGTTTTGTTGGTGTTTTGTGTAATTTTATTTTAAAGATAACATTATAAATACAAGCTTTCTGTGCCTTGATATGAAGAACACACCAACTATGATGGAAGAAGGTTAGAGAAGGGGTTCTCTCCAAATGTCCATCTACAAGGAAGATTAAAAGGATTGTGTGTCTGAAGAGGTCTGTCTTGTCTGAAAAGGAACTATCGTTCAGGGAGTGGGGACAGTAGCTTATTGGCATGTAAGGACAGTAGCCATTAGTGGGAGCACAGAGGAAACCAAATAGTTATCCCAAAACAGATTGCTTTTTATTTTCATCCTATAAAAATGCCTTATAACTTATTCTCTTGTCTTGATACAGAAATTCAGTAGGGTGTCACTGCAGCCTTATGTCTATGGTAAGCCCATCGGAAGACAGGGCAAGCAGAATCTGTGGAGGGCCGTTCATCAGATGCACTCCACCTTTAGTTCCTTGGGTTGTTAGCACAGAGCCTTCCACCTCCCCAAGCACAACTGCCCTCAGCACTGGACTGGTGTGAAGTCTGTTTATACAAGGCTAAGAGTTAACCCACATCTCAGTGCAATGTGAGACAGAAACAGGATTTTGCCCAAAATGAAAAACATCATCTAACTTATTTCCATCACAGAATGTGATACAGAAATTGTGATTTAGCTTTATGGGTTAAGTAGTAGTTTGGAACATTCGACTCATACAATATATGAATCCAGCCTCTGTTAAACAAACAGGAAGCGCTTGTTTCCCCTTCACCAAATTATGTTCTTTCCCTTGACTTTAGCAATTAAAAACAAAACCTCTAAAGAAACATAATTTACATTGAAAACTACTGGCACTTAGAAGGGTGTTTTTGTTTACATATCCTCCAAGTCCCTGCCTGATAACACTTAGCACGCTGATTATAAACAGTGAGAATAGTACATTGAAACAATGAAACAGTAACAGAATATTTGTTTTGCACTTAGCTCCTCAGTACTTAGAGAAATTCAGAAATACTCTGTGAATTATATGTGGCTCAGAGAACTCTCCCGCCTCTGGTATTAAAAGTTTTTTATTTTAACTGTTTGAATCATGTCTCAGTCTCATGGTTTCTCTGTTTTTGTATTTAAATTATACAACTGAAGTACCACGAGAATAATTATTGTCTCTAAGTTCACCTATAATTTTTATGTCAGCCCCTTTCATCACTTTTTTTTTAATCTTTTCAGGAATGGATTTGAAGCCCAGTTTTTGCATCAAGACAATGGGAAAAGATTAAAATATATGCTTTCATCCTATATTTCTCTCATTTTCTAAAAAAGAAATACTATTCTAACTCTTTTCTGGTATAACTTTAATCACTCACAGATTTAAATGATACTCCTTGGCTTTTAGTGCAAAGGATCGCTCTTTCTGTATGAAAATGGTGATTACAGTTTTCATTCAGATGGGGTAAATTATTCAGATGTGTGGCTTTCACCAGATATTGAACTGAGATAAATTCAAATGAGTTTAAAAATGTCCTCTTTTCATCAGGCAATGATTTCCTAATAGGCAATTCACCAGTTCTAAAAGGGTGACATCCAAATATAATGCTAGTTCCTTGTTTTCAAATAAGATAAGCTAAATTCAACAAATGCCTGTGTTTATAAAAGCATACCTTCTCATGCTTTTCTGAATGTGAGGTGTTTAATGCAGTTATATTAAAGTCTGCTTTCTTCAGATTGGAGTCTACAGAGGATACTGCTGGGGGAGAGAGGGTTTTGTGTAAATGATCAATGGGCAACCCTCAACATTTTCAGGGTGAATTCACCAGAATCTAACTTAATATTTCCAAACACCTTGGACCTAATTCTGGTCTCACAGCTATCTGAACCAAGAGTATGTTCACTGAAGTAATGGGGCCCAATTGTCTCCTATGTTTGAGCTCTGCTCAGTATAGGGAATGAGGGATCTCTGATCTTTTACTGGCCTGCCCCAGTAACCAGTGATGATATCCAACCGGTTCGCACCGGTTCGCGCGAACCAGTTCTTAAAATGTAAAAAATGCAGTGAACCGGTTCTTAGCGCCGGGAAAGTCACTGTAAAGGTGGAGGAGCGAACCGGTTGTTAGCGGCAGGAGAGTCAATTTCCCGGCGGAGAGTGTCCCTAGCGATTCTCCCTGCCGCCGAAATTGACGAGGGAGAGTCAATCTCACTGCAGAGAGTGCCTGCCGCCAAAATTGACCAGGGGGAGTCAATTTCACTGCGGAAGGTACTGTGAAGTGCTGGCTGCTGGGTTGTTGGGGTGCAGTGTTGGGTGCTGTGTGCGTGATGTTTAAGAACCTATTCAGAATAGGTTCTTAAATATCACCTGCCTTTATGGAACTGGTTATTGGGAATTTGGGATATCATCACTGCCAGTAACACTGAGCACAGTGCTCTAACTTCTTCATTGGTAGAAGGGTCCTTACATGGAGCCCAACTAAGATCCCCACTTGGTTTTACGCCAACAGGGAAACCCGCTGCTGGCTATCTACTGACAGAATCTGGCTCAATGTTTCTATGTTGCTGTAAAACTGTATGCATGATCAGAACTGGGTCCCTGGAGGGTGAAAATCTCATGAGAACATAACTTTGAAAGATTTATGGCACTTTTGTTTCTACCAGCCCTGGCCAGAAATATGAAGAGGGTAGATCTTCACACAGTTCTAGTGCTGGAACCTGGAAGTACAAAGGTACATAAAGGTGACAAAGGTTGTCTGAATTTTTATAGCTCAACATTAGTATTTGGGTTAGCTTGAAAAAATCAGGGGGATCGGCTTTCTCATTTGTCTGTTCATCTGTCCATCACAATTTAAAATGAGCCCTTTAAATGTTTTGTCTGGAAAGTTATTCTAGCCTTATTGTACTTTACACATGGCTGGTTGTCAGTAGACTGCTGTTTGTCCACTTTAACTCTCGTTTTCATGATGAATCAGAACTGGTCAAACTACTAATACAAATGCATTATATATTGTACCCTCCCTCTTTATGATTAAATCTTCTAGTGGTACAAATTTGCATCAATGAATGTCAGTATGTTTTCTGCCCCGAACATTTCCTGCTGGCTTCAGTTCAGCTCTGCTGACATTTATTACAAATAATAGCTAAATATTCTTGATTTAATGGCTGTGGTGGCCCCACGTCTGAAGGTGATGCTTGTAATAAAAGCAGACAAGACTAGCTTACAAAAAATACTAATCAGATTGTGTTTGCACACATAATGAATAGGCCTCACAGATACTCCAGCAAAATGGAATGGAGGTTTTTAAAATGCAGCTGCTAGAAGTCAGAGTTTAAGAACATATTACCTGCCCTATGTCTTTGTTCTTCTTCCTTCTTTTCCCACCTCCTTAAAGCACCTGTGGTGCTAGAGCAGACACCATACCGAAAGGGTCAATGTTATCATTTTGCTCCCTTCTGGGCAGACAGCATCATAAATAACATAAAGCACAAACAACGCAACCCCTGCTACTACCAAAGCTGTTGCTGCCTATGAAAAGGGGAAGTTTAAGAGAGAGGTACCTCAAAAAAATAAACCACACATTTTAGAGCCCAGTAGAGGCTAATTTTTGCAAAAGTATGTGTATCCTGTTGCACAAACAATGCAAATATGTTACATTGTGTGGAAGAGGAAGAAGAAAAATATGTAGCCTTCCTGTACTGCAGAGAGAAAGGGGGCAGGAGAAAGGAGAGATTAAAGGAAATGTTTTTTGGAAGAGTGAGAGAGTAGTGGAATGGGGAAGAAAGAAGGAAGGAAAACATGAAGGGGAGAGAAATTAAGGGTTTAAATTTGCCCGGCACAGTATGGGAGCATTGCAGATGATCGATGCAGGAAGCTGTTCCCCCTTGAGAACCTGGCACAGGAGTTGAATATAGTGGCCATTCTTGCATTTTCCTGAGCACAGGGACTGCTCCAGGCTTTAACCAGCAGCAGCACTAGCTTCCCCAGAAGGGTCAGGGAGGGATCCTAGCCCCACCCCCTCCACATAGAGGAGCAGATCTGGCTATACAAATGTTGCGACTACTGGGTAACACAGAAATCATGCTCCTTGAGGCATCGTCCTTTCCCTATTTCCCCTTAACATCAATCCACTGAGGCCTGGATTGAGATGAGAAAATAGGTTGCCCTGTTCCACAGCAGAGTGCAGATGTTCGGGAGAATGCACTGCAGGTCATAAGTGTTGCAAAACGTAGAAAACACAAACTGAGGATGAGATATATCCTTATAAAATGGTGCCTCCATCTTTCAAATGTTACCAGATCATACATCGGTGCATGCAAAGACACAGATGAGTACAGCTCTGATGTAATCCAGTTGAAAAAACTCCAACAAGACATCAGAGAGACCATTCTGACATGCTGACTGGCACCAGTATGTCTTCGGTGTCTGTCTGCCAAGTGCTGCAACTACGATTTGTGGTCTCATTCACACTCCCTCTATTAAGCTATATTAAATCATCTCCACAAAGAGGCAGCCTGTGCGTCCCGTGTCAATTAAAATAATCACTGGCAGATCTCCTCCAGAGGGCACATGAAGAAGTACATAACACGGAGGCACTCTTTGCGCACTAATGATATCTTCCTCCGTCATGCCCTTGCTGAATCCCTCATGCTCCTCCTACTCCTTCCTCAGGAGCAACTGGCACTAGCATCTTCATCTCTCTCGAAAGATGAAAACCTCTGACGTGTCATTGTCAGCCGCAGATGAATGCTCCCATCTAGAATACTGAACTAATGGACACCATCCTGTGATTTGATAACAGCTTCTGTCATGTCCCCAGATGGTGACTCCTTGCATTTCCCAAAGTGCACAAAATAGTCTGATTTTTCTGTGCCATCAGCAGAAGTGCCGGGTAGTAAGAACAAAGCTATGCCACTGGTATCCATGTTAGCATTGTCAAGTGAGTCAGTACAGAGCCTCCACGTATCATTTCGGCAATCCTTGTTTTCCCCTCCACAGCTACCTCTTGTTCATTATGTGTGCTGCTGACCAATAGCCATCGCTCAATCTGCCTGTCTGTTTAGGATTATATACCATTGCCCATTGTCTTAGTATCTGAGCACCTTCCATGTAAAATCAATTGCAATATCAATGTCCCTAGTGGATTTAATGGAGTCCCTGGTTCTTCCTTTTCAGACCAAAATTGCCGCTTGTGGTAGGGTTTGTTTAGTAGGTTTGGTTGGACTGATTCTTTTGGCCGGCTGGTTGTTTTCAGATTTTTGTTTTGGGGCTTGTGACAGAACTATCCCTTTGATCTCACCCTACACGCGACTGTTAATAATCTTTGTATGGAGTTGCCTTGTGAGGTATCTTTTGAAATTCATAATTTGCTGATCATTATTGGCCTGATAAAATATGTGTGGCAATATTGTATGTAAAGTTATAAGATTCCACTGTATGGTGTTCTTAACACATTCCAAACCACAGCCCTACCAAAGCAGAAGTTGGCAAACAGGTCTGTCCTAAGCAAAGGAATGTGTGCGCCGCTTACAGGCATTTAAGTGGTAAACAGAGTTTACAGAGTCTACAGGAAGGGGACACAAAGGAAGCTCAAACAGGTAAGAAAAAAAGCAGCAGGGAACATCCTTCCAAGTAGACCTCTTGTTTCTGGTACCCAGCTGAAAACATTTTTCAAAAGGGGAACTAAAACTAGGAAAAGGTGGGACAAACACCCAAAGAGACCCCCTCTCCCTCTACCTGCCCATTAACTCTCTGCATCTGGAGCAACAAAGAAAGTCATCAATGAATTAAGTTAATGAATGTTAAGTTAGGCGCTATTAGTGTTTTAACTTTATTTTTTTGTAACCATTTCTGATCTTTATGCCTCATTACTTGTACTCACTTAAAATCTCTCTATATATAGTTAGTAAACTTGTTTTATTGTTTTATCTAATCCAGCCTGTTTAAACTGAATTGTTTGAGAAACTCCATTTGAGGTGGCAAGTTGTGTGCATGTTATTTCTATGGAAGAGATAATGGACTTTATATACACTGGTATTGTCCAGGAGATGGCTGGGCAGTATAGTACATACATTTCCGCAGGGAAATCTAAGACTGGAAATGTGTTGGGGTCACCCTGCAGCATAACCTAGGTTGGTAAGACTCCAGGTATGGCTGGCTCCTGCAGCACACACACAAAACACACACACACACACACATAGTTGGGAGTGACTTGTATGCTGGAGGTTGTTTGTGAGCCATTCAGACTGGAGGCTAAAACACAAATCATTGTAAAGGGCACCACAGGTTAGAGGGCAGGGGTGACACAGATACTTATTAGTCTAGATTGTACCTTTGTAAGGCAGAGGAATTTGGAGGTTATTTGGGGGTAGGTCTTTAGATAGGTGGGGTGGCCAAGTTTCGAGTGTCATTTTTGCTATGGTGCAAATGTTTTTTCCAAGAGCAAAGTTTTGCATTGTTTCCCAAAGACAGTCAGATTCTAGATTCCCTAGAAGTTTGTTCCATAAAGATCAAGCCAAAACAGTTCTGTGGAAATTAAATAGGGCATTAGTGAAATTACTCTAAAAACCTATATCATTTAATAAAGGATTTTATCCTTTTCTTGGGCTCCTTAAACCATCCTACAGAGTTCTATAACAGGAATATAATTTTCTATTACATTTCATAGTTTAAAAAATCCAAAAACCTTACAACAAAGTTATCAATTTCTATCAGATTTCAAAGGACTGTTCCATGGTGGATAGAGATTTGGCCATAACCCAGTCCATCAGTCTGTACATTTACACCCTCACTACAATTACTAATTTTTTTGTAACAATGACTAGTGGGAATAGTAACAGATGCCAGAAAACTGGAGACCAATACATTCAATAAATGTCCTACATTGTTAATCAAGAAGGTCAAGGGTCTGAGACAGTACTCTTTGTGCAAAGTGTGTGGCCAGAGTCCTGGAGTAAAGGCAATTAAAGAAATGAGACAAGGATCTGGCTGCGTCCTTTGAAGCTGGGACTGTGCAAGAAAACACCAATCATCATTGCTTGGTGTGAATGTAATGAGATAAAATTAATTTTAAATCTTTCCCCAGTTTATGCTGTTACAATAGCCTAATTTGTCCAAAGGTGATGTCTTAACAAGACTTGACACGAGTAGTCTAAAAAGCAAAAGATTTATAATGTGCAAGCATTCCGAACCCAGCCAGCTAGATCTTCCTAACTCCATAAATTACTCTTTTCCTTTCTCCAAAAGAATTTAAATTGAACATACCCCTCCACTGTTTATTACAGTGACACTCAGCCCCTCAGGAAGCAAAACCAATGCCATGTTACTTAGGTAATCAATCATAATCTATTTTAGGTACACATATGGCCCTCATTACTGCAGTATCTGAGCAACTTTCACATTTTTAATGTATTGTTGCCCCCTTTGCAGCCCCAGTGGCTAGTCAAAGTTTGGGGTCCTGGGGATATTCCAACTGAAAGTAGCAACTGATGGCTGTCAAGTATTTCTTTGCTACTCTGTTTATTTATGTGCACAAAATCATCTGTCTGACTCTGAATTCAAAATGAATCAAACAGCAGGAAACAGCTGTTTTTGCTCACAGAACCAAGAGCACTCTTCAACCTGCACCCTGACCCAAAAACCACTCCCCAAGTTTTTCCCAGCGTCAGACACCGTGCTTGCAGCTACTCTGTGAGACTATTCATGTGCACTCAATCTCTCCCAGTTTTTGTTTGTTCTGCCTTTCCACAAACACACACATCTACCCAAAACAATACCCAGCTAAACTCCTCCACCCACTCAGTCCAAACTCTGCTTTCACAATTCTGCTTTGTCTCAAATGGGGGGTTTCTGATTAATTCATCCTAGCAGTTATGTCAATTGAAGGGTGCGTTCACACTCAGTCTCAGAAGTGTGGGATGAAAGCAGTCACTAGTACCTCTCAGTGTAACAGTATTTGCCCTCCTAATACCACTCTGGAGTAGGGAAATACTGATTGACAGATAAGGAACTGAAGCACAGAAAAATTTGCCTAAGATCACAGAGGAAGTCTGTAGTGAAGCAGGGGATTGAACCCAGGTCTCTGGGTTATGATAATAGCGGTAATATGATTAGCAAAAATACTCTGTAAACACAGTTTACCAGTAACCAATAGGCTGATATTTATTTGCATAAAGTGACTGTTAAACAATTATTAATAGCAAACAAATTTGCAAAAATCCCAGGGTTACATTTATATGTGCTTTTTTTCCCTTCACTCTCTTTTCTACTTTCTATTGTATGACTAAGGCCATGTACACTACAGATTTAAGTTGACTCAAGTTGCACCGATGATCATAAACCGCTGTAATTTACATCACTTGTGCATGTTCCCGTATCGCTCTGTGTGTCAGTGCAGCGCATCCACACTGAGCAGTGCACTGCAGATAGCTACCCACTGTGAAACTCACCACCTTCTGCTGCAAGTTGTGGGTATGGGGAATGGGGATTGCAGTGCATCATGGGTGAAGGCTCATTGTCCAATATTGCAGTTTTCTCCGTTCCATCATTCCATTGGCTTCTGACTACTTTTTGTGCCATTTGTCAACAGCCCCTGTAAACTGTGCACCTGCCATCTCTGTCTGAAAGCATGGGTCCTGCTCTCCAGTCTTGTGAGAAACGTTATGAACACAGTGCAGCTGATTATGCAGTATTTCATGAGCTGTGAATCTGAACAGGAATACAAGGTGCCTGTCCTGCTGTGTGCAAAGGAAAGAAACAATTCCAGATTACTTTTGGCATTCACAGAGCAGTTGCACATGGTGGACCATCAGTACTGGGCTCAGGAAACAAGCCCTGAGTGGTGGGATCACATCATTATGCAGGTCTGGGGTGAAAAGAAGTGGCTGCAGAACTTTCAGATGCACAGTTACCTTCATAAAATGCTGTGTGGAGCTCGCCCCTGTCTTGTGGTGCACGGCTACCAGAATGAGAGCTGCCTTCTCAGTAGAGAAGCACATGACAATTGCTGTGTGGCAACTCCAGACTGCTACCAGTCAGCTGCAAATCAGTTTGGAGGTCCTTCAGGGAGTTGCGGTTACACAAGTGTGCAGGGCCATTAATTGCATCCTGCTATGAAGGCTTGTGATTCTGGGCAATGTGCATGAAATAGTGGATGGCTTTGCAGCAATGGGATTTCCATACTGCGGCTGGGCAATAGATGACAAGAATATCCCAATTTTGGCCCCAGACCATCTTGCGATAGAGTACATCAATAAAAAGAACTACTTCTCTATGGTACTGCAGGCACTCGTGGATCACCAGGGTTGTTTCACTGATATCAACAAAGGTGGTCTGGGAAGGTGCATGTTGCATGTATCTTCAGAAACACTAGCCTGTATAGAAAACTGTAAGCAGGAACTTTCTTTCCAGACCAGAATATTCCACTGGGAGATGTTGAAATGCCTCTAATGAGAGACCCAGCCCTACCCCTTACCCCGCCAGCTCATGAAGCCTTACACCACAGACCTCGGCACAGCAAGGAGCGCTTCAACAGCAGGTTCAGCAGGTGCAGAATGACTACGGAATGTACATTTGGCAGATTAAAGGCTCACTGGTGCTGCCTTTTTTTGGCAGGCTAAACGCAGTGAGGAAAATATTCCTATGTTCATAGCAGCCTGATGTGCTCTGCAAAACATTTGTGACGCGAAAGGGGAAAAGTGTCCCCAGGGTGGAGAGTTGAGGCGGATTACCTGATGGCTGATTTTGAGCAGCCAGATTCTAGGGCTATTAGAGGGGCTCAACAGGGACCTAGTCAAATCAGGGAGGCTTTGAAGCAGAATTTTGATGACGAGCCCAAATAATATCGTTCTATAATGCATTCAGCCAAGCCTTGTTTATTTGCCGTCTGGAATGACACATGTAATGATTGCTTCCTGAGTGTGAATTGTAGTGTGAAAATGTGTCAATTGCCATTGTTTATGAATTCCAGCAGCAACTACCATGTGCAGGACAAAAATAAAGATTCATTTTCTTTCTATGAGTACATTTGTATTAAACAGCAATAACCAATACACAGAATTCAATTTCTTTCATGGGACATAACATGGAGCCTCTCTTAATGGAGGCTCTCATACCTGTGTGTAAGTCCAACTGTCATTATGGAACCTGTCTAAAAGGGTGGATGCAAGTGGGACTGTGACAAGCCAGGAACGTGCGAGCAATGTGCTGGGGGAGTTTGGGGAGGGCATGGGATGCAGTTCTGTATGGGTTGCAGGGGAAGGCAAGCACACGTGTTCTGACTGCAGTGCAGTCAGGGACCTCAGCATCTCTGTTTGGGTCTCCATTAGTTTTATTGTTTGCTTCTGGCCCTCTAACATCCGCTTTCTGCCCTGCTTCCTCTCCTGGCTATCTATCTTCCATTTGTCATTTGTCTTTCTCCATGTCCTGTGATTGTGAACTGCAACATTAGATAATTGAAGCACCTCCCTAAACATGTCCTCCGTACTTCTTCTAGTTTGCATCCTTATCTGACAGAGGCAGGGGCATGCACAAGAGGGAGCAAGCCGGGCACAGGACCCCCCAATAATTGTTGGGGGCACAGAACTCCTCTGGCCCCAGGACCATGGTGGCAGGAGAACGAGCTCGTGCCAGGGCCAGGGCAGGAAAAACGAGCTCCTCCCGGGCCAGGGGGCACATTGGGGTCAAAGTTAAATTTCTGTGCACATCCTTGGACAGACGCACTCCACCCGTGTGTAGGTTTATTTATTTTATGTAAATAAAAAAAAATTTTGGTTTGATCCCATGTCATAAACAATACAAAATCGAAATCTAACTACAGTTAAAGTATCTATTAAAGCAATTAAATCCGCTGCATCATAAACATAGCTAATTTGAGATGATAAATGACAACATAATTTAGGTTTAATTATATATTTCAGACATGGAATATATGATGTGGTGTTAGTCTCTCTCTCTCTCTCTCTTTTTTTTCTCTAATACATGCAAAAGCATTGCCATCTTTAACAATATTTTTTCAAACTCATTTGCAAACTGATCCTGAAAAGCCTTCTACCCCCACAACTCTGCTGCAGATAATAAGACCTCTTAGGAGCCAGACCTGTTTCATTTATATTTATTTCATGTTTATGGCTATTGGCTCATATTCCTTCTAATAGGCACAAAGCAAGAAATACCCACATCAGAGTTTTTAATTACTTGAAATTCTTTTTCTATTGGTTACAGACAGCAAAAGCAGCTTTTTTTGTTAACCTTTCTAAATGTCAATTTAATTTATGAATGCAATAATTATTTAAGCCTATCCCTATGGACAACAGATACTTTGTTACATTACTGTTATAAAAAGGGTGCTTTAATTTATATGTCAGAAATGTGCTTGGGATTAAGAATTGTCTGACAGTCTGTAGCTAGTACAGGTGGATCAGGCATTTGTGGGGAAAGTGCACTGTAATTGGACAATTTTTGTTGCTATCACAATGGGTCAGCTTCTTTCTGGCCCTTATACAGTTGCATGGTAGGAGCCTGAGCCAAAGATCACAGAAACCAATGAAAAGGTTCCTGTTGGCTTGAATGGATTCAGAAGGGGAGGGTTCGAGAAACACTTCACACCCCATTTCATACTGCCCATATAAGAAGTCAAGAGCATTGCGGAGAGTAATCTGTGCCTTCTCCCTGGGTGGATAGATGGTACCCCAAAGGGGATGGAGAGAAGTGGAGTGGGGAGGTTCCTTGGCCTAGCCACACCAGCCAACACCAATCTCCAGCATAGCACCAGCTTTTCATAAAGGGCTGTAGTAGCGTAAAGGCATCAGCTAGTGTATTATCATTTAGGAGCATTCTATATCATGCCATAATGGGAGCAGTAATTTGGGATTTTCAATTATTGTAAGGACTGACCTACTCTCTGGGCACACAGGAGAGGACTAACCATTGGGAAGAAGCTCAGTGGAATTATTTATTTGGCCAGAGGTGAGCTGAGGTCTGCTCTTGCTTCCAGGAGCCCGGTCACTTTACCATGGCAGATAACACTACTATCTTCATTTTATAGATGGGGAAACAGTTTATAGAAGGGAAGAGCAGTTAGGGTCAACAATTTCAAATGTGTCTGCTGACCTGGATGCCTCAAATGTTGGTGCCTAAAGTGTCTCAAGTTGGAAGCCCAAAAACTGAGCCACCCCAAATCAATGGCCACTTGTAGTTTTTAGCCAAAATGATTTGTCCAACCACTAAAATGAGTGAGAATCAAAGCAGCGAAAAGAACCCAGGGTCCTGTCCTTTGGACCACACTGCTCCCCTAGAAGAGAATGGAAGTTTTACCAATAGGAGCAGGATTAGGTCCTCTGAATTTTAATTCAGCAGAAATTTCCAAAATCTGTGGTGGACCCTAAGGACCTGACTCTGCAGTTCTTAAAACATGAATAACTTTATTCACATGCATAAGTGTATACAGTAGTAGGCCCTAATTCTGCAAAACCCCAAGGTTACTGAACTGAAGATATCTAACCACGGGCTTGTTTCACTTGCACATTTATTTTGTGGCTGACTTCGTTTAATTATTTTTTAACACAACAATTCATGCAGCTGCTGTGTTGTTCTGATCCAAGAGAAATGCTTCAGTGGAAATCTTCTGAAAAATAGAAAAAATGTAAATCAAAGTCAAATAAATAACAGTCACAGAATGCTTTAGTATATTCTCTGAGCCACAAAACCCTAGTTACCTTGAACAAAAATATTGACACAGCTATGGAAAATAAACACAAGAGTACATGCCCAATATTTTATATTTAGTCTTGGACTGGAAACTTAACATCTACATTCTTCCTCTTAACACTGCCAAAGGCAAATCTGTTACAAACAAAACATTGTGACATGTTCTTAAGTGGATTGCCATCATGTCTATTGTTACATTTGGTGTAACAGAATGGCTGTGTGTTCATTAAGCCCACATTTTACAATTAAGGTACATATGTTCTTCCTCTGCTAATGTCTGCAAGCCAGGTGGGAAAAGTCAATAGCTCTGCTGACATTGAGCATTTCTATAACAATGCAGAATTCCAGCTTTGTATTTTGCATAGTCTGTCTATTATGTACAAACTGAATTGCTGATACATCCTTTTGCTTAAAGCTGTAAACACATTCTAGATTTTAGAAAATGCTGTCTGTGTCACCACTACAGCACATGGACCAGATGTCTACAATTATCTTGTTAAAGAGTTTAATTTTGAAAGACCCTTCAGATAAAACACTAATGTATAATAATTGGCTTCATTGCTTTGCAAAGGTATATGCTCTTGAAGGCAATGGTAGTCTTCCATTGACTTCAGTGACTGTTGGATCAAGCCCTTGGTGCATTTCAAACCTTTTGTTTTCCTCTTTGTGTGTGTGTGTGTTGTTTTGTTCTGTTTTCTTTTCTTTTTTAGTTTTCGTTTTTTCAGTTATTTTTCTTAACTCATTTTCTTCACTTAAAATATCTTCCTGTGGAAAGGGTAAAACACAGGCAGTGATCTGAGGTCTTTGTCAATTTTTCTACAAAATCAGATTGTGAGTGTAAACGATCTGGGAAAATAGTGGCTTGCACTGAATCTACATATGCAAGCTTCAATGTATGGAAAACTATTGAAAATATGCATACAGGTGTAACTGAAATGTCAGATGTCAAACATTTGAGTACAAGAAAGTATTTACTAATGGAACTCTGCAAGACAAAAGATGTGATAAGCTCTATACATTTTTTACCCAAAGTTTATCACACTATGAATTTGAAAGTAGCATCAGGAAAAGCTAATATAGTAAGATCTACAAGATCCAGAGAAAGGACAAAAGGAAGTCACAGCAAGAATTGACTCAAATTACTATTTCCATGTTTGAAATCCACTAAGGAAGCAAGCATGGAGGGTTATTTTATATGCGGTGCAGGTCTTCTGGCATATGAAGCATACAAAATTGAAACTTCAGTTTTCATAGTAGGAGGATGATGTAAAGCTATTGTGTGTTTACATTATATACTACATAAAATATGCTGGAATTTCCAAAGGGTATGGAACAGAGAAAAATGCATTCATCACTCTGGGAAGAGAATGAGCTCTCTCCTGCAAATGTGAAAAAGTCTATATTGTGCAAATATATGTATATACTATACAGAAATGAATTGACTAGTGCCTTACTGACCCCTACTGGATGGAATTAGAACCATTTTACCATGTGCCATGTCTTAAGCCCTATGCTTGAGCTTGGCAGAATTCTATTTTTATTTTTTTATAATTTCAGTGGATAATATTGATGTTAATTTTCAAGCATTTTTTTCCCAATTTTTATCCATTTAAATTTTTAGTTGCAAAAAATTAAAGGGGTACTGAGAATCTTCATTTAATGACAGTAGACGTTGAGATTCAAGCAGTTAATGCCCTATATCTGTTAAAGCACAAATTGTCAGCATCACATATCTAAATATATAAAGTAAATATCTTTAAATCAAACTATAATAAGCAGTCTTTTTTTTAGTTTGCCTAGCTGCAGTTTTTTATTATTATTGATAGGAACATTTTTCATCAGTTTGTGAGTGCGTGGTGAAATCAACATTCACTGATTAAATATCTAGTCCTTCCAAGTCTACCTATACTGCATTGCTAAAGGAAACCTCATTAGCTCAAGTGAAACTTCTGCTTTAATAGGAAAGCAATCTGAGTTCTAATCAAACCTATATCTGAGGCCCTCAGACAGTTGGATAGGCTGCTCCACAGACAGGTAGGTCCCTGTTACCAGGATGAAGACTGAGTACCCATGATATATAATATGAGGACACCTGTGAAGTTCTTATTGCCTAAGCTCAGGACTTCTGACAATCAGGCTTTATATGAAGAGTTAAGCTAACAAGCACATTTTAGCATTTCACAACTGGTATAATTTATGTTTTCGGAACCAAAACAGGTTCCGAAATTATCTTAACACTACACTTAATTATCTTAACACTACACTCAGTAATATTCATATCTAGATTTGTTTGCAGTTGTGAAGGTGTCAAAGAATAAAAGAGGGTTGTACTTATTCTTTGATTCAATGTAACCTCAGATGCAAGAATGTGCTTCCTACCACCAAGGTCAACTCGAAATAAGTCAGAGGAGACAACACTCTGTCCTACCACAATAGTCTTACAATTTTTATTAATGTTTCTTTGGCAGACATCATGGCTACTGCTGTAAGGAGCTTGACTCCCCAGATCATTGGTTGCCTCCAACTCATACACCAGTAATGGGTCCTTTGATACACGAGCCATCACCTGCCAATGTGGATGAAACCTTGTGTCCTCCTACTTTATCCACAGCAGGGACACCTCTGCGAGGCAGTTGTTTCCTAAAACTGTTTTCCAGGGGTCGTAAGGGCATGAGTATGAGTAAACCTGAGAGATTAACTCTGTGACAGACAGACAACTCACAAGCTACTGGAGAACTACATTCCAGTGAGAAACTCTACAGTTTTCAGTAGGTCAGTCAATCAGTTCTCTTATTTCTATGGGCCTATGAAGAAATTAATTTATTTTCATGTCAGTTTTGATGCACTGAACATTGCTACAGTACTCTTGTGTGAAACTCCACAGTATGATACAGAACTGGCAAAATCAGTACATTGTTAGATTCTTTCTCTCTTTGATGGTTCAAAATTCTTGTGGCAGGACATGCAAAGTAGAGAGATTCTTCTTCAGGAATCTTAGCTTCTTTCCTTTCCCAGATTCCACAGTTAAACAACCACCGGCAAAATACTCCACTGGCAAAATACATACTGCAATATGTTACCAAAACTCCACTGAAATTCTATAACCAAAAAACACTGGTCCAAAAGCCAGTATAGGTTTGTAAATGATAGCTGTATATTTACCTATCGTTTCATATTCAAAACCATGCACTTGAAAAAGCAAGGATGTGCATAGTTATGAACATCATGAATCTTACATTACCCATGTAAAACACAAGCCTATTATTTTTTATCAAGCAAAGAGAAATGCATAATTCATCATGGCAATGAAATGAGAATTAAGGTTTTCATTATATAATATGCTTTTCATAGAAAGACATTTAAAGTCTTTTAACATTAAAAAGTACTGAGTTCAGTCAACAATTTCATATGTTCTAGTGGTCAGTGGAAACTCAAATCAAAATCTCTGAAAGCAGGATTTCTCTTTTCCCTTAGTATTACAGGTGTGATCAAAGTCTGCCTTACAGTGGATCACAGTTGCAACTTTTTCTATAAAGAAGCTACCACAACTTCATAATAAATAATGTACACCTGCACAGTTTTCCAAAGGTCTTATGCCAAGATTTTCCAATGTGATAAATGATTTTGGGGACCCAACTTGAGAAGATTTTTAAAGGGTGGATGCTCAGCCCGTTCTGAATACTAGGCTCATTTAATTGTCTTAATTTAGACCCTTAAAAATTAAAGCTCCCAAATCACTAGTCACTTTTGAAAATCTTGACCTAAAGTTCCATAGACACAGGCCTTTCCCACTTAGGGTATATCTACACAGCAAGCAGCAGTAAGTCACAGAGCCGGGTCGACAGACCCTGTGCTAAAAATAGCTATGTAGATGTTGTGACTAGGATTGGAGCTCAGGCTTTGAAGCCCTCCTCCTCCCCAGGCTTGAGAGACTGAGCACCATCTTGACCCACAACGTCTACAGTTATTTTTAGTGCAGTAGCCCAAACCATGAAAACTGGAGTCTTTCAATCCAGGCTCTGAGACACACAGCCACTCATTGTATAGACATACCCTTGGACTGCAGGAGCTTCTCTGTTAGCCATTGGCTATAGAAGGACCCTTATGTTCTTCCAAAGTTTCAATTGGCTAATAGAGGATAAACACAGATAGGACCAGACATCTGGCCCTGATGAATCTGTTTTGTTTTGTTGCTTAAAAAATGGTTTCTATCTGTGCTTGTGAATGCAAACGCTGTTAGTGTGATACCACAAATGGGTGCATCACAATAGGATAAGGGATTCATTTCAGATAACCCCAAGGGCTTAGATGAGAAATGTAAGTAGAAGGCCTAATTCTGTTATCATTAAAATGAATAGCAGATCTCTCATTGACTTCCATGGAAACAGGCTTCATCTCCAATGTCTTTGTAATTAATTAACAATGAGAGTATGTAAACATAGAAAAAAATAACATGGCAGCTTAGCTGCTTTGGTGTCCTATAGAAATTTGCTGTATATCCATAAAAATACCCATAAAATGATGACTTCCTTCAGATGGGGCCTTACGTCCCTGCATTCCTTTGATTCACACCATGTGACCCCTATTAGATGCCAGGACTTGTTAAAGCTTTGGTAGAATACTACACTGTTTCACCTTTGTCCATATGGCAGTGGTCCGTCAAGCAGCCTGTCCTGACAGAGGATGAGCTGTGCTAAACCACATGGAACACCTCACAATAAAAAGACCATAATGTATTTTGGTGATCAGCTTTCTGCTTTAAAGCTAAGCAGCTAAGATACGGTGGAAGATGATAAGCACTTGAAGGCTCAGGACACTGGGGACTGAATGGATAAGCCTTTTTTGTGCCTTTGCCTTTCCTTTCCTTTGTTTGCCTCTTGCTCTTCTGGGTATTTTTCTGAACTGTCATGTAAATCAGCATTTTAGGAAAATGTTTAGTGTAATGGCCCTAATCTCTTTCACCTGTAAGGCATGGCAGCCCAATGTTTTTGGACTGGGCTGTTAAATAAATTAATGCTAGTACCTCTCGCTAGTTTTTCTAATGAATACTGTATGTATCATCTTTATCCAGAGGTGGATTAAGAATGGGTCATTAGATATTCAGAATATGATCCCTCAGGACCAGGGCTTGGGCCTTTAATCACAAGACCATCCTTCCACTCACCCTCACAGCTGATCAGGTGCAGAGACGTCGAAATGCTGCCCATCCAAAGAGCTGGTGCAATGTTGCCTTGTGTCTCAGGAAAAATGCTCTGTACTGCTGTTGTTATTATTATTAGTCACACACCTTGGCCATTGAAAAGACTACCCTACTTTTTACCCCTTCCTATTGCTTTCTCATAAGTGTCTCAGGATAAAACAAACTGGTGTGAAGAGGTCCAGAGAATATTTCCAGCTCTTCATTATAATGCCCCTGTAGTGTCTGAGGAAATGATCTGTGTCTCTCTCTCTTGCTTTCATATTGCTCTGTTCTAATTAGTGTTATACTCTTTACCTTGTGTTCTCTGGAAAGACTCTCTGGTTATTCAAGGATCTCACCTTATACTTCAAAGAAATAGTTAAGCAGCCCTTTCTACTCTCCAGGACAATTTTTCCTCCTTCCTGAATGCTACCACCCGCTGAGCTTGCATCCATTAGGTTGATTAGAAAAACATTTTGCAATAGGTTGATCCTACCTTTAAAGCAGCCATAAAACGTTATTTGTTTTCCATGTCAGCTGACAAATCCAATTACCATGATTCCTTTATTTATAGTCACTGTTCAATAACTATTGATAGTTTCTTGGGCTTGCCAGTATCATCTAATTAACATGGCAATAAGTGTTAATATGTTTTTAAATTACCACCAGCCAAGCAAAAGGTGGCAAAATATAACTGGTGCAATATGGGGGAAGGGTTCTGCACCATGATGTAAGCACAGTTTGCAGAAACAATATGTTTCTGGGCATAATCAAAAGGAAATACTTCCCAGGCCGGTGCTAGTGAGATAGCAATCAATCAGGCATATTTTCTCCTGTTTTTTAACTCCACTCAGCACAGGAGACAGGAAGAAGGAGTGTCAGAGTCATTTCTACTTCCCTGACTCCAAGGACCAGCCACAGCTCATACCACCAGGAGCTGCTGCCAGAACTCTTCTGCAGAGGAGGATTTGTGCCATAGACCAGAGGTCCATCAGCCCACTCTCTTTGCCCCTTAACCTGGGAGGAGGGGCAGGCAGAGGCAGAGAGCTGCACTGGCAGGTAGCTCCCTTACCCATGCAGGGAAACTCCATCTACATGGCACATAGGGGCTGCATTCAGGTTTAAGAATCCGGCCCCGTACCACCAACTGTGTGTTCCTTTGAAAGGAAAGGTAATGGAGCCATTAGTGAGAAGCATAAGTTTAGAAATGAATTTTCAGGTCCTTTGAATCCCCCTTTCAGTATATTGTGAATCCATGAAGGCAGCAGAACTCCACAAGGTCAGATTGTCCTCACTGATGTGAAGTCAGTGGAGCTACAGCAATTTAGACCAGCTCGGGATCTGGCACTAGGAATATTCACTGCCCATGCTCATATGCTATCTTGGTATGTCTTTAAAAGCAATGTGTGAACCTCGAAAAGGTATGCAAGGAATTAAAGATCGATCCATTTCTTTCACTGAAGGGTGACCATGCCTTATGCACTCTTTGCTAATGAAAATACTGTAGATAGGTTCCACTTTTGGAATGTACAGTCTATACAGAAATTTAAAGTAACCTAACCCATTTTCTTCTCCTTTAAAGTGGAAAAACAAATGGCATCAGGCATAGTGATGTGCATAGTTTCTGCATGCTGTACTACAGCATTCTTCAACTTGGGTAGAATAGATCAGAAAAGGAAGTTAGATGTTTGGGTCTTGGAAAATGTTCCTTATAACTGGCCGTACACTAATGCCATATGCTGTGCTTACACTATGTTGAGGCATATTACACCATCCAAGGGCAAGAACATTTAGTTAACATATGGATATGTGGCGCTCCACTGACCTGGAGTACGGGCATATTAGCAACTGCTGAATGCCACCGAGGGAGAGCTCCCATCAGGGATGGAATTCAGGGACATGAAGTAGCAGCAGTGCCTGTCAGCACTGCAGCAGAGATAGCTCCCCTGCTTTACTTGCTCTTTGCTTAGGAATCTCTGGAAAGAGCTGGTTGGTGCAGCTCAAAGGCCAGAGTAGAGGGATCTCTTCCTAATACTTTCTTTGGCAGGAGACAGATTCCCTTTAGCAAACTGGTGTCAGCACCCTAGGGCAGCTTAATATAGAAGTCAAAGGGAAAAGTTCCCTCACTAACTTCCTCTCCCTAAATATTCTCCATTGGAGAAGGGGAAGAGGTGTCACTTTAAATAGCACCCCCTAGATGACTCCCAGACAATGAGCAGTCCAAGAGGTCCTTAAAATGGAGTTTGCAGGTAGGGCTCAGAATATATTTTTGTCCAGACTGCTAAAAAAGAACTCTATGTTTATATATTACTTCCCCTTCTGCCAGATCCATGGAAACAGAGGAAACCTGGCATGGGCAACCTTTCTTTTTTCTTTTTGTTCTTTAATAATTAGATAGAATCATTTGGGTGACTGAATGGGTTGTAAAAGGAGGTGAAGAGCTTGTATATTTCAGCAACTGGGGGGTTGACATAGTAAAAGTATGGCAATATTGGGGCATTTCTGAAAAAAGGCAGAGTTAAAGTTGCCTGGGCAGCCTTAACTGTGCATTTCTTGGTTTTCAGAAGTTTGAGTTTTGCTCAACTCAATGTTCTGCAAGGGGATGATATACCGCCAAGCAACGTCAGCTCTGAGTTAATGAAGTTTTTTTCCATTGAATATGTAAATAATTAATAGTTAGTAGATATGTTGCTCAAAGATGGCTCAAGAATGTGTAACATTGCTTCTGAGTTTTTTACAACCAATAAAAACTTCTTCTTGTTGTGCACTAAAATGGCTTCCTCTGTGGAGCTCTTTATGTTATCTCTTAACACAGACTGAAGACAGTTAATCTCTGAGGAAGCAGTTGGATTAGCTGTGGACCTCACTGCACGGCTATTAAGTAAGATCAGGGACCAATATTGGAAGTATCTTTGCTTAATACATTTAAAACTAGATAAAACACTAGGAAGAGGCACTGCAGGAAACAACGCTGCACTAACAGGAGAATGGAGTAGGTGATCTAATAGGTTTTTTCCAGCCCTAGCTTCTTTTATTCCTTCATCAACACACTGTTGATGAACTGTTTCCTGTGGGTTGGATTCCAGACAGGAACAGATAGGTGAGAAGTTGGCTCCATCATAAGCAGAAAATAACTTCCCTAGGAAAGCTTCACTGGAAGAGAACAATTTGTGCTTTACTACATAAGCACAACCAACAGGAGAAAAAAAACACTCTGGTCCAATGCATTGGGTACCCATGAATGTTAACAGTCTCTTGTTTCTTCCCATTAGTGTAATGGTGTCATGCTATATGTTCAAATGGCTAATGAACATAACATAAGCCAGACGGGGTCATATCAATGGTCCATATAACCCAGTATCCTGTCTTCCAACACTGGCCAATGTCAGATGCTTACAAGCAGGCCTTCAAGTTTTAAGAGAAAGTTTAATTTCCATTAACAATATGCTGAAGGAGTTATTCATAAAATGAATACAATTTTTCCTTCTGGCCACTTACCCAGCTGTGTGACTGAAATCTACCACTAGTGCTGATTGATGTGATTACACTTCTGTTTCATGTCTGCCTGAGTTGTTGGTCCACCTGCTCCCTACTCTGCAAAATCAGCATTTCTATAAGAAATAGGTCCTGAGTAAATACGATGAACTATTCTTTTTCAATGTGCCAAAAGCCTGAGCTCAGTTACACTGCTGTAAATCTGGGATAAATCCATTGAGTGCAATGGATTAATATTGGCATAACAGTACAGCTGCTACAGATTTACACCAGAGAATATGAGGTCAGAATCTGGCACATAGTATAACATGAAGTGGTTAAATGATAAAACAGGTATAGAGATGGGGTGAAACTCTATTTATAGATGATTAAAATTGTTCTGACTTGTATTTTATACATCCTGGCAACTATCAACTGTTCAAGAAAAAACAATTCTTCCTCTGCTGAAAATAATGCTGCTTTACCAGCCAATGTTTTCTTGTTAAGATTAAATTTTATAACACTGCCTTAGATCAGTCATTGGCTATGTAATATATTTGTTTTGCCTCACTCCCCCACCCCCATATCTTTATTCTAAATCCTTTTGCATTGCATCAGACAAAGGCTCTATTTATTAGAAACAAACCCTGTATGGACTTTCCTGTAAGGTGCGCTCTTACACTTTGCCTTATGCACACTATTCAAAATTCAAGGTTATGATAATAAGAGATGTTGACATTGTTAAACATTGTTAAGAGGTGAATGAGCCAATCCAGCACCAGTGCAGAAGCGTTGGGAGTCATCCTTATTTTAATAAGAAATGTGAAGATACCAGCAAAAAGATTCTTCTGACATGCCCTGCAGAAGTGTTCTTTGAATTAATTTCATGCTGTAATGGCTTCCCTGTGCTAACACTGGCTGGCAATTTTTACATGCTTTTTCAAGTACCATCATATTTGTAAAAGTATCTTCTTATATTAGAAATCATTTACATCACTTTGATTCCAAATGTAATAATACTCCAAAATTTGTTCTTACAGAAAGGGAGCAACAGACAGAGAGAGAGAGAGAAACTAGTCTGAGGAAGATTCGATAAGATATGACAATTTGTCATTGCAAATGAATTCAGGATGGTTGTTAATGGCTCATTGTAATTCCAATGGTTTCTTTTTTCTTTTCTGTAATTCCCATGGATAATCTCTGAGGGTGTAGTGCCCTTGTATAGTTCAAGATGCTTAAAGTGGACATTTTTGTGCATGTAAAAGGAACAAACTCATGTAAATATGGATGATGCTGAGTTTAGAAGTGCCTAGAAGTGGGAACAGAATCGTTTGTGACAGGTAACAAAATGCTTGCAATGATAATGTTGGTATGTCAAATTGGGGTGACAGTCTTCACACGTTGAACAAAATATATCAATTTTCATTAAGGCAAGCTGTAAGTACTAGTGACTCAACGCATCTGGTGGCTTGCCCTCTGGCAATCCTCCCTCACCACCATCTATAACCACAAGAACACACAGAAGCATTAAGTACTTTCGGTGCAGCCACACAAATACCTCAGAAACAATCACACCAGAGAGACAGCTGGGAGTCTACGTGTTGACTTAACTTTACGTTTTTTCATCAGTTGAACAATTTGATAGATTTTCTGGGCCAAGGCCATCCCTGGCTAACTCAGTAACATCAGCAATGTTACACCTGAAGTGAATTTGGTCCTATATGAGAATTTACAGCAATATATGCATTGAAATGCAATTAATTTCCAACATGTAACAAATAATATCATACCACATGTGCTTTTATCATGTTCTTATCTACTGTAAAATTGTATAGGCTCAATGGTTCTGATTTGGGAATGCTGTCAGGGATGAAAGGAAGTATCTGTCAATCATATACAATTATTCCTAACGGGAATTTATTTTAATTTACAACGTAAAAATGAGCCAATCATTCTGTGTATAGGCACATACATAAATATACTCAGAAAAAAACTACAAATATCAGCTGAAATGTACTCTTCCAAACATTGCCTCAATTTATTGTCACTATATTTGAGCAATAGCCAGAGTAAACCAATGTACCTTATAATATGCCCTGAAGATTAACAAACTTGAGCTTGGCCAGGCCAATAGAAAAAACAATATCCAGAACAAAGGGCTGTTCCTTGCGAAGACCCTGCCTCTGGAGTCCCAGAGTTAAAACCTGAGAACTCTTAGCATTAGCACCTTAAAGATTCTCAACTGCCACTGTAGTACTTAGAATAGTGATCCTTAAGGCCTTGTCTACACTAGAAAGTTTTTTCAATGCAAGTTACAGCTGTGTTCAAAAAGCACTCACAGTCTCAACTGCTCTAGCATCAACAGTGAGAGCAGTGCACTGTGGGCAGCTATCCCACTGTGCAACCTGTGCTGTTAGCAGTTGTGGGCAGGTGGAGAGGATCACAGTGCATCATGTGTGCAGGCTCAATATCCCATGGTGCAGTGATTTCCATCTCGTCATTCCATGGGTTTTTCAATCTGTGGGATTTTTCAACAGCCCGTTTCCTGAGTGCACGCCAACTTTATCTGAAAGGATGGATTCTGCACTGCTCTCCACTGTTGTTGTCAGTGTTCTGAATACATCGCGGCTGATCACGCAGTATATCATGAGCCGCCAATCGGAACTCAGATCCAAGGCACCTGACCTGCTGAATGCCATGCAAACAAAGAACGCCAGATTACCGTTTGTGATGACTTTATGGTAGGTTAGACCTAAATGAGGAAAATAGTCCCATGGTTACAGCTGCCTACTGTGTGCTCCATAGTATTTGTGAAGCTAATGATTACAAGTTTCCCTCTGGGTGGAGCACAGAGGCGGATCACCTTGTGGCTATTAGAGGCGCCATTCGAATCAGGGAAGCCTTGAGGAACTCTTTTGACAATGAGTACCAGTAAGATGTCTTTGTAAGCAGTCCTGTGCCATGCTATGACTGCTATCCAGCTTGCACTGTGTATCAGTGTGCAGTGCAACCACCATGTGCAAGAGACAAATAAAGATTGCTTATTCTTCATAGAGGATGTCTTTATTAAATAACAGTTGCTCACAACCCGCCAGAACAGTTGGGCTGGAGGGGAGAAAGTAGCGAGGGGCAGCATGAGCTATGGCAGCTGTGTGTAAATCCAGCTATCATTCTGGAAGCTGTCTGAAGGGGTGGAGTAAACAGGTACCGAGACAGGCTGGGAGTTTGGTATGAATGTGTTGGTGGAGTTTGGGGAGGGCATGGAAAGCAGTTTTGTACTGGCTGCAAGGAGGGGTGGGCACATATGAATTCAGTCTGCAGCACTATGAGTCACTTTAGCAGATCCTCTGTGGCTTTTGTCATGCGCTTGTGACCTACAATCACTCACTCCTGGTTTTCCCTCCTCTCCTGCCTATTAATTATCTGATTTTTGGACACATTGTATCTCCATGCCCTTTTTAATTTTTTTTTTCCGCCTCAAAGGACTGGCTGGATTCTTGGGACATCTCTTTGCTTCTCCATGGTCATTTTCTTACCAGCCACAGGCACTCGGCAGGTGTGTGTGTGTGGGGGGGGTTCTGCTCAAAGACACATCTGTAAAAGTACAATAAACAATGAACAGAAGCATTACTGTGAGTGCAATAACAGCATTGATGCATTACTCTAAAATATACCTCTTTCTCACTGTCCCCTGGCAAGCGCACAGCTCAATTCTCAGCCAGGAGACGGTGTACCTGGGGGGGATGGAGCACACAAGCTGGGAAAAAGGTTCTGGGTGGTTGTTTGGGATACTGTTGCAGGTAAAGGGGGACAAAATTTCAAATTTTGCTACCCTTTTCCACAGGTGGGAGCCATAAAAGCCAATATCTCACTCCTGAAATTAAGCAGGGATACGAGGGTGCATCTCCTCCACTCTCGCAGCTTCAAACTAGGGCCCTGTGCTGCTTTGCCTGTGTGCCGCTTTGCTCCCTGCACAAGTGATTGCCAATTGGCGCTGGAAAGCTTCCTACAACGGGGGAATAAACAAAGCAGCTCTGCCGAGGAATTTCTGGCAGAGGATTGGTGAGTACCTCCAGGAAAGTTTCCTAGCGATCTCTCTGGAGGATTCCCTGGAAATCTTGGTGATCATTAACACACTTTTACACTGTACTGCCAGCTGAACAGGGGACTGGGAAGCACATGCAAACACAGCTACTCTTGTGCATTTCTATCCCTTCAATCAGCTGTATAATGCAACAAAGCAAAGGACAGCTGTACCTTATATAACCGAGCAGCATCAGCTAAAAAAAATCACTCACCCAAGCTCGCACCTACTGCATACTGCACATCAGACTGTAGGGCTAGGACTGACTCGAACCCTTCGAGGTCGAGAAGAGGTCCTGGCTCCTCACATCACCAAATGATCTGGTCCCCTGCTCAGCATCATTCTCCAGCTCAACCTCCTCATCCACTACTTCTTCATGAGGGTTGAGTCTGGGCCCACAGAAATATTCCTGGGTCTCTTGGCGATGGAAGTGAGGTTGTTACTAAGGATTACTTCCAGCTCCTTATAGAAGTAGCAGGTCTTTGTCTCAGCATCAGAACAATGGTTTGACTCCCTAGCTTTTTGGTATTCTTGCCGCAGCTTCTTGATTTTCACGTGGCACTGCAACGTGTCCCACTCATAGCCCTTCTTTGCCATGAAATGAAAAATTTGATTGTACATATCAAAATTCCTTCTACTGGAGTGGAGTTGGGACTGCACAGACTCCTCTCCCCAAATACTGACTAGATCCAGAAGCTCTGGCGTGCTCCAAGCACGACAGTGTTTGGTGCATAGAGCCCCTGTGGTCAGTTGGAAAGATACCTTGACATTAGCAAAGCTTTTGATAGAGTCTCCCACAATATTCTTATCAGCAGGCTAAAGAAGTATGGGTTGGATTAATGGACTACAAAATGGACAGAGAGCTGGCTAGATCATTGGGCTCAATGGATAGTGATCAATGGCTCCATGTCTAGCTGGCAGCCGGTCACAAGCGGAGTGCCCCAAGGGTCGGTCCTGGGGCCAGTTTTGTTCAACATCTTCATTAATGATCTGGAAGAGGGGGTAGATTGCACCCTCAGCAAGTTTGTAGATGACACTAAGCTAGGGGGAGTGGTAGATACTCTGGAAGGTAGGGATAGAATACAGAGTGACCTAGACAAATTGGAGGATTGGGCCAAAACTGATGAGGTTCAACAAGGACAAGGGCAGAGTCCTCCACTTAGGACAGAAAAATCCCATGCACAGCTACAGACTGGGGACCGATGGGCTAGGCAACAGTTCTGCAGAAAAGGACCTGGAGGTTACAGTGAATAAGAAGCTGGATATGAGTCAGAAGCATGCCCTGGTTGCCAAGAAGGTAATAGCATATTGGGCTGCATTAGTAGGAGCATGCCAGCAGATCGCGGGAAGTGATTATTCCCCTCTATTCGACATTGTTGAGGCCGCATTCGGAGTATTGTGTCCAGTTTGGGCCCCCCACTACAAAAAGGATGTGGACAAGTTGGAGAGACTCCAGCGGAGGGCAACAAAAATGATTAGGGGCTGGAGCACAAGACTTATGAGGAGAGGCTGAGGGCATTGTGGGACACTTCCTGGAGGCCATTTACCGCGACATAACCAAGCACAGTTTCTACACTGATGCTTTGTCGCTAAAAGTTTGGTGCAAAAAGCTCTAAGCCTCTCGTCAAGGTGGAGATTCAGTCTTCTATGTCTCTCTGTGGTGCAGAAGCCATGTTACTTCTCTGTCTCTTGAGTTCAGGAACAGGATAACCCCTGTCAGTTCAGCGGCTTTGTTTACTGTTAATATGTAATTTGAGATAAACCCACATATCACCTTTACCTTGCTAGGCTGTCTAGTCTTAAACATGTTCTGGTAACATCATTCAAAGGGAACTGATGACTTCACATATAACATTAACACATGCATTTTACAACTATGTGAATAACCAGCATGTTGTTAGCTTTCATGATACCTCACCAGCATATTTTGCACAAAGATGATAGCAGTAATATGTAGGGTGTGAATACAGGCATGCCTAGGGTCACACACACAGAGGACATTTTCTAAAGTGCTTGGTACCTACAACTGGGGTCAGATATTCAAAAGAGCTCAGCTCCCAACAGCTGAGAACTATAGGAGCTGAAGACTTAAGAAAATTTTCTGGCATGTCTTTCATATGCCCCATGAGCTCCTTTGAAAAATCTGAATAGCTGGCTATCCTAGAGCTGTTGCATGCACCTAACTTCCATTTACTTCATTAAAAGTTCTACATGTAGAACAATTCAAGGGTCAGGCCCATAACCCATGTGTTGGAATTCAGCATGGAGAACTGGGTAGGGCTACTTTCATTTAATGTAATTTCTCTCTGTGAAAAATAAACTCTTTGAATTGCCAGGACTCAGTCCTGGCATACCTCTACACTGAAAAATGGGGTCAAATTTTGCACTCAGTGACACTCAGGCAAATCTATAGACTTAAACAGGGCTTCTAGCCATTTACCTGAGAGCAGAATTTGGCATATAGTCATAAGAAAACTGGCTGCCCTAAAACAGCATAACGCCAATGAATGGCCCTTTCGACTGTATAGCTTTAAAGGGAATGCAGATAAATGTTAGCAAAGTAATAAATAAATGTTACTACAGCACCTTATCTGCTAGATTTATGAATGTGTACTCAAATTTGAAACTAACTGGTTGAATTATTCTCTTAGGAAAAATTGAGATTAATAATACAGTATAGGCAATATTTAGAATTTCTGCCCAGATCTGGCCAATGTCTCCTCCTTGACTGACCCATATTAAAATTCTTAGCAAATATATTCCATCACCTTAACGTCTTTACTTGTATTCCATATTGTATATCATTGTTCCTCTTTAATGGGGTGAACATATCCACTTAGTTGTTTGAAATTATTTACATTCTAAATTTTATTATCAGTTGTAAACAGTTGTGTTACTCATAGAGCTGAGACATTTTGTCATTAAGGATGCTTAGCACATGATCGTCTTAGTTTATTCATTGCTTTGTCTTAACTAGGTCATTTAACAATGAATTTAAATATGATTATTGTACACTAATGAAAACCTGACTTCTTAAATAAACTATTTTAATTAACTTGTCACTTAAGCTTCAAAACTAAAAAAATAAACACTGCAAGTATAACTTTCAAGGTTACAGATCTGTAAACTTTGGGCAGTTTATAGTTTAGTTGATCATTGTTGTTAATTAGGACCCCACTTCAGCAAGGTACTTAAGTATGTGTGTAACTTTAAGCATGTGAATTTATTGCAGTCAACATGCTTAAGTATCTTGTCCATTCAGTGCTTTGTTACAGAGTCAGGCTTGTTCTCATTGGTCACTGCTAAGTACACAGAATAAACCAATCCATACTTATATTGCCCTCCATTTGAGGATAGAACAGCTCTTTCCAAGCATGGGTGAATTATGACTCTCAGAAACCCTGGAAATTAGGGTCCAATCCCGGAAAACACTTCCGCACATGCTTAATTAAATCCCTATTCTGGAAAACATTTATGCACATGCTTAACTCTAAGCATGTGCTTAAGGCCATAGTCAAGTCAGTGGGACATAAGCATTTGCTAAGGCCCTTGTTTCCCAAGGTATTTAAGTGCTGTGACAGGGTCAGGCCAGACGGCTATGCAAGGGTGCTCCTATTTGGAATCCGGGGGTAGGTGGGTGGGCGCAAGCCCACCCACCGCTAAAGGCTCCCCCCCCAGCCTAGGGGCGGAGCCACTGGACCCAGGTCCAACTAATTACGGGGGACAACAGATAAAAAACAGGAAAGGGCGTGGGGGTCACAGGTTTAAAAGGAGAGAGCCAGAAGGGGACACCGAGCAGAGAACCCCAGACTGCGCCCACTGCTCCTCGAAGCTGTCCAAGGAGCCAGCGGACGCAGCCCAGAGGAACTCTGCCCGGAGACGTGAGTTGATCAGGGAACGGAAGTAGGCCCCACAGTCGCTGGGAGCCCCCCCTTCCAACCTCCTCTCCCTGGTCTTATAGATGGTTAGTTTGGCCAGGGCTAGGAGGAGGTTGACGAGGAGGTCCCGCGACTTCGTGGGGCCACGGATGGGGTGTGCGTGGATGAACAGGTGCGGGGAAAAGTGCAGCCAGAACCTCAACAGAGGTTCTGGAGGAGCCGGAAGAGGGGCTGCAACCTGGCGCACTCCAGGTACACGTGCGCCAGGGTCTCCCTCACGCCGCAGAAGGGGCAGGTGTCAGGGAGGGAGGTGAACCGCGCCAAGTACACGCCCGTGCTCACGGCTCCGTGAAGGAGCCGCCAACTGATGTCCCCGGTGGGCCGCGGGGTCAAGGTGGAATACAGACTGGCCCACCGGGGATCCTCGCCCTCCAAGGATGGTAGGAGGTCCCGCCACTTGGTGTCTGGGCGGGACGCGAGGGCGAGGAAGTGAAGGGTGTGGAGCACGAGCGTGTACAGGTGTTCCCTAGGCGCGGTCTGGAAGAGGGCCGGCTGCAGGTCAAGCAGCCGGCTCGGGGCATGAGGATGGGGGGGCCGAGGGGGTTCGCGGGGCCGAGGCCCGATGGTAAGCACCGGAGGGCTCGGGCTGAGGGGGGGGCGGGGAGAACCCTCCTGCAGGACCCGCTCGAGGTACGTCAAAGCCGTGGGGGGCAAGGCTGCCTTCACCTCCTGGAGTACGCGTCGGGGGGTTCGAGGGGTGGAGAGCCCCATACGCCGAGCCAGCGCATGGGGGTCCACCCAGGCCCCCCGGGCGTAGTCCAGGAGGTCTCCGACCCTGGTGACTCCTGCCAGGACCAACCGCCGTTGCACCGAGGGGGCCTCCGCCACCTGCACACGCAGCTGGGGGTTGTGTAGCAGGGGCTCCGCGAGGAGGTCCTCCCCCTCGGTGACCGCAAGGGGCCTGGAGGCCGAGAGGAGCCTCCAGGTCCGGAGGAGGTCCTGGTAGAAGACCGGCAGCTCGGAGAGGTCTCGCGGAAGACCTCTTGGGTGGAGAAAAAAGAGCTGCCGGTCGTATCGGAGCCCTCGGAAGCGGCGGAGGAAGACGCGCGCCAAGTGGCTCCACGCCGGACTACCTGCACCATAGAGGAGTCTCTGCAGGGCCTGGAGGCGGAAGGTGTGGACCTGGCTGCGGATGCAGCACAGGCCCTGCCCGCCCTCCTCCAGGGGAAGACTCAGAATCCCTGCAGAGACCCAGTGCAGTCCTGGCCAAAAGAACTCCAGAACTGTCTTCTGGAGGTAGGCCAGGAAACTCGGGGTCGGGACCAGGGTGTTGAGCCGGTGCCAGAGCATGGACAGGACGAGCTGGTTGATCACCAGTGCCCTCCCCCGGAGGGAGAGGCACCGGAGCAGTCCTGTCCATCTCCGCAGCCGCTCAGACACCCTGCCCTCCAAATCCTGCCAGTTTTCTGCCGGGGAGGGATGGGTGGCGGAGAAGTAAACGCCCAGATAGAGCAGCGGACCCGCGCTCCACCGGATGGCTTGAAGCGCGGGTGGGAGGGAGCTCGCCTGCCACCCGGCCCCTACCGTCAGGGCAGAGCTCTTGGCCCAGTTGACCCGGGCGGAGGAGGCTGCCGAGTAGACGGCCAGGCAGTCCTCCAGCCGCGCCAGGTCGCCCGGGTCCTGGACCACGAGGAGCACGTCATCGGCGTACGCCGACAGCACCAGCCTCAGCTCTGGCTCACGGAGCACCAAGCCCGTCAACCTCCGGCGGAGGAGACGGAGAAAGGGCTCAATGGCCAGAGCGTACAGCTGGCCGGACAGCGGACAGCCTTGGCGTACTCCGCGCCCGAAGCTGACCGGTTCGGTCAGGGTCCAGTTGAGCTTGACCAAGCACTCTGCGGAGGCGTACAGCACCCGGAGAAATCCCACAAAACGGGGTCCGAAGCTGAACGCCTGCAGGGTGCCCAGGAGATACCCGTGGTCCATCCGGTCGAACGCCTTCTCCTGGTCCAGGGACAGGAGGGCGAACGACAGACCATCCCTACACGCAAGTTCTAAAAGGTCCCGGACCAGATACAGATTGTTAAAGATGGTGCGGCCCGGGACAGTGTAGGTCTGGTCGGGGTGGACCACGTCCTGCAGCACGGACTTCAGCCGCAGCGAGACGGCCCTAGCCACTATTTTGTAGTCCGTGCCGAGGAGCGAGAGGGGACGCCAGTTCCGGAGGTCGCGGAGGTCCCCCTTCTTCGGCAGGAGGGTGAGCACTGCCCGCCTGCACGACAGGGGGAGCACTCCGCTAGCCTCGGACTCGGCCCAGACGGTGACGAGGTCCGGGCCGAGGACGTCCCAAAACACGCGGTAGAACTCCGCAGTCAGCCCGTCCATGCCCGGGGATTTATTAGTGGGCATGAGGCGGAGGGCTTCCGAGAACTCGGCCAGAGTGAGAGGTTTCTCCAGCCGGTCCCGGTCGCCCGTGCTGACCGCGGGAAGTTCGTTCCAGAGCACCCTGCAGGCGGCGACATCGGTCGGCTCCGGGGAGAAAAGGTCTGCGTAGAAGGCCCTGGCCCTTCCACGCATCTCCTCCGGGTCCGTGAGGGGGGTGCCGTCAGCAGCCAGGAGGCAGATGACATGCTTCCGGGCCCCCCTCTTTTTCTCCAGGGCGTAGAAGAAGCGGGAGCCGCGATCCATCTCCCGAAGGAGACGGATGCGGGACCGGACAAAGGCACCTCGGGCTCGAAGGTCCTCGAGGGCTCTAAGCTCCTCCCGCTTCTCCCGGCACACTCCGCAGAGGGACGGATCATCGGGGCTGGCGGCCAGTCGCCTCTCCAGCTCCAAGACCTCCCGCTCCAACTGCTCTATCCCCACATCCCGCCGCCGGCTGGCCCCCCGAGTGTAGTCACGGCAGAAGAGCCGGGCGCGCACCTTCCCCACATCCCACCATCGCCGCGCCGAGGGAAAGGCGCCCCTCTGCCCCCGCCAGGCCAGCCAGAACTCCCGGAAGGACGCCACGAAGCCCACGTCCCCCAGCAGGCTGTTGTTAAAATGCCAGTAGGCCGGCCCCGGCCTCTCCGCAGTGAGAGAGGCCGTCACGGTCACCATGTGGTGGTCCGAGAACGGGGCCGGCCGGACGCTGGAGGAGTGGGCCCGGGCAAGGTGGTGCCTAGAGATGAAAATATGGTCCAACCGGGAGTGGCGCGACCGGTCTTCCCCCACCCGGACAAAAGTGAAGGTGACGTTGTCGTCCGGGTGGTGGTCGCGCCAGACATCCACCAGGGAGTGATGGTCAATTATCTCCCTGAGGACGTCCCTGGCGGCCGGGCACGGCTCGGTCCCCGTGCGGTCCCGCTCTTCGAGGGTGGTGTTAAAATCCCCGCCCAGGACCAGGCATTCTTGCGGATCCAGTGTGCCAAGGAAGGCAGCCGCCTGCTGGAAGAACCGCACCCGCTCCGGGCCCGCGGTCGGGGCGTAGACGTTGACGAGATTCAACGCCAGCCCCTCCACGCGGACCCGGAGGTGCAGCAGGCGGCCCGGCACGACCTCGGCAATCCCCAGCACCTCGGGCTGCAGGTCAGGGGAGAACAGGGTGGCCACTCCGCCCGCGCGGGCGGAGAGGTGACTAAGGTGCACCCCGTCTCCCCACTCCAGCCGCCAGCTGGCCTCGGCGGCCAGGTCCGTGTGGGTCTCCTGCAGGAACGCTACAGAGTACCCCCCCTCCCGAAGGAAGGAGAGCACCTGGTTCCTGCGGAGACCCGTCCTGCAGCCCCTCGTGTTTAATGTGCAGATGTTGAAAGGCATTACGAGGAGGGCTGGGGTGGATCCTGGTGGGCAGGAGCGCCGGCGGTCCTCGTCGGGCTCCGCAGCAGCCCGTGACCGGTGCCGTAGATTTTAAGGGCATCACGGAAGCTGCGGGCCCGTTGGTAGGCCGCCGCGCCCTGCTGCCCGGCCCCTTTCCCCTCCTTCATAATGGCCCTCACGGCCCGGAGGACGCGGTGGAAATCCCCCCAGCGCTGCAGAGCGAGCTGCACCCGGTTCCGGGCACCACGCGTGTCCCGGAGAAAGGTGCGCAGCTCCTCACGCAGCGCCACGGAGGGGTCGTCCTCCGGCTCGGCCCCCGCAGCGGCCCCCTGGTCCATTGGGGCAGGGGCCGGGGGGGGACGGCAGCGGCTG